>OZ024753.1:14717006-14727006 GCA_964016885.1 Eledone cirrhosa | reverse complement strand
GACTCTAGCTACTGTACTTTCAGAGCACCCTCCCCCACTGCTGATTTTGTCACCCAGGTAACGGAAGCTGTCCACTATTTCTATAGAACCCTCTGTGCAATTGAAAGAGCTAGTATTTTGTGGGCACTTGCTGCTACTTATTGCACCAGAGCACCGACCACATGTAAAATCTATGTTCTTAGTTAGCTTACCTGTGATCCCACTACATCTTTTATGCACCCATACTTTGCATTTGGGACATAAAATGGAGTTTCTACCTACGCCTTTCCTACACACTGAGCATGACCATTTCCCGGAAGGGACTGCCGCCTTATTTTCTTTCCTACAAACTAGAACTTTAGTCTTAGCCAGGTTAATTTTAAGGCCTTTTGATTCTAGGCCGTGCTTCCATGTTTGGAATTTCTTCTCTAGTTTGGTCATTGATTCCGCTATGAGTGTCAGGTCGTCTGCGTATAGGAGTTCCCATGGGCAGCCTGTCTTGAACTCCTCTGTTATAGCCTGAAGGGCAATAATAAATAGTAGGGGGCTAAGAACAGAGCCGTGATGGACACTAACTTTTACGCTTAACTCTTCACTATATTCGTTGTTAATTCTAACCTTGCTGACTGTTTCTTTATACATGGCTTGTATAGCTCTCACAAGCCATTTGTCATATATATGTATGTATATATATATATATATATATATATATATATATATTTATGTATATATATATGTATGTATGTATATATGTATGTATATATATATATGTATGTATATATGTATGTATATATATATATGTATGTATATATGTATGTGTATATTTGTATGTATATATATATATGTATGTATATATGTATGTATATATGTATGTATATATATGTATGTATATATGTATGTATATATATATATTTATATATATACATACATATATATATATATATTTATATATATATATACATACATATATATATGTATATATATGTATGTATATATGTATGTATATATATATGTGTGTATGTATATATATATGTATGTATATATGTATGTATATATATATATTTATATATATACATACATATATATATATTTATATATATACATACATATATATATGTATATATATGTATGTATATATGTATGTATATATATATATATATGTATGTATATATATATATATATATGTATGTATATATATATATATGTACATATATATATATATACATACATATATATATATATACATACATATATATATATATATATATATATACATACACACATATATATATACATACATATATACATACATATATATATATACATACATATATACATACATATATATATATACGTACATATATACATACATATATATATATATGTACATATATATATATATATACATACATATATATATATATACATACATATATATATATATGGTGGCACAAATAAAAGCACCCAGTCCCTGCTGTAAAATGAAGGGGTAAAGAGGGCCCCTGAGTCCAGTAAGAAAACCACTCTATTGCAGGTGGCACGAATAAAAGCACCGAGTCCATGCTGTAAAGTGGTTCTGGTGTTAGGAAGGGCATCCAACCAGTACAATAAATGCCAAAATTATGAGCTCAACAAATAAGAATCGCAACAACTGCGTCAACAGCAATAACACTAACCATGTTAGGGCTGCGCACCGTAGTGGGGTGGCTGGTGAGGCCATGTGTGAGAACCCCACGACCGTCATCAAGCAATCACAACAGGAAAAAGAACAAGAAGTCGCATCTCAGAGTTGCCACACTTAATGTTGGCACTCTCACAGGTAGATCTGGTGAGATAGCGGAGATGCTGGAGAGAAGGCATGTGGATGTCTGCTGCATGTAAGAGGTGAGATGGAGAGGTGCCTCTGCAAGATTAATCGCAGGCAAACATCGTAGTTATAAGCTTTTCTGGGTGGGTAATGATGATGGGTTAGGTGGGGGGCGGGAACACATATTACTGGCTGAGAGATGGATCGATAAGACAATAGAGGTAGTTAGAGTTAGTAATAGAATAATTAAGCTTAGATTAGTTGTAGGCAAGAGACTAATGACAATCATCTCTGCCTATGCTCCCCAGGCAGGCCTAGCTAAAGTAGAGAAAGACTGCTTTTACAAGCAACTTTTACAAACAGCCGCAATGACAGAGAATGGAGACATCGTTATAATAGCAAGGGACTTCACTGGTCATGTTGGACAGCTCCAGGATGGATACACAGGGGTACATGGTGGGCATGGTTACGGCTCAAGAAATGAAGAAGGAGTGAGGCTTCTTGAAGTTTGTGATGCAAATGCACTAACCATTTGCAACACTAACTTCCAGAAGCCTACCAACCACCTAATAACCTACAGATCTGGCGAGCACATAAGCCAGATTGACTTCCTGCTAGTTAGACAGTGAGACAGACAGATGGTGTCAAATACTAAGGCATACCCCGGGGAAGAATGTACCCCACAGCATAGGTTAGTCGTTAGTGACATCTCAGTAAACAAGAGAAAGAATGAGACAGATAGGAAGGTGTGGAAAAGAAAGGTCTGGAAGCTAAAAGACCTTTCATTAAAATATAAATTTAGCAAAGCCGTTCAAGATGTGTATGACTAAAAAAAGGCAATTTAGAGTTGTACAATCTAACTATTTAGGGCACAAAATTACCCTAACTAGCAAGCCATGTGTTTCACAAACTAACTATTTAGGGTGAAAAAGGAGAATTACAGAATTGTAAGGAAGACCTGAGATGAGGTGATAAAGGCTGACCTTACCCAATTCTCAAGGGCAATGACACACGACCGTGACATCTGACGTCACGCAGTAATACAGAAGACCCAAACCCCCACAGGAACAAGCCAAAGCTGAAGCATATAGACAATATGAAACCCCACCCACCCACTGCAAAGTGGTCGTGGAGGTGCCACGGCAAAAAAGAAACCCAGCCCACACTGTAAAGTGGACTGTAGGCGCCACGGGAAAAAAGCACTCACTGTAAACTGGTTGGTGTTAGGAAGGGCATCCAGCTGTAGAAATCAAGTCAGAATCAGTTCCCTGTATGAGCAAGACAAGGTTAGCCCACTGGACACTGCTCACAACAGGACAACCCATCTTAGTCATGCTAGCGTGAAAGAATGGATGTAAAACGGTGATGATGATGATGTCATAACAGAGATGCTTTTTAATTGTTCGGCTGATCTAAAAGGAAATTCTTATGTTTCTAAAACTGGCAAATATTAAGGAAAGTGTTTTATATAATCTGATAATGGCATTTAACCAGAACAGATCTTAAGAAGTGTTTGTTTTATGGTGGGGCTGAAAGTTAAAATGATGTGCTTTTTTTGGTGTGTGTGTGGTGATGTTTGTGAGGCTGGTGGTGGTGCTATTGTTGTTGCTGTTTATTAGAGTGGTGGGGGTGGCAGTAGTGGTGGCAGTGGTGGTGGTGGTGGTAGCAGTGAGGGTTGCAGTGGCAGTGGTGGTGGCAGTGGTAGTGGTGGTGGCTGTGGTGGTGATGGTGGTAGCAGTGGTGATGGTGGAAAAAATCCTAGAAGGCTGTTTTGTTATTTGTTGTTTTTGTTATTTTCTTCTGTGATGTAAAAGTGAAATAAAATTTCAAATATATCTCTCCACAGAAAAGTCTATCTCTCTCCATAGAAAAGTCTATCTCTCTCCATAGAAAAGTCTATCTCTCTCCATAGAAAAGTCTATCTCTCTCCATAGAAAAGTCTATCTCTCTTCATAGAAAAGTCTATCTCTCTCCATAGAAAAGTCTATCTCTCTCCATAGAAAAGTTTATATCTCTCCATAGAAAAGTCTATCTCTCTCCATAGAAAAGTCTATCTCTCTTCATAGAAAAGTCTATATCTGTCCATAGAAAAGTTTATATCTGTCCATAGAAAAGTCAATATCTCTCCACAGAAAAGTCATATCTCTCTTCATAGAAAAGTCATATCTTTCTCCACAGAAAACACATCTCTCTCTCCATAGAAAAGTCTATCTCTCTCCACAGAAAAGTCATATCTCTCCATAGAAAAGTCATATCTCTCTCCACAGAAAAGTCTATATCTCTCCATAGAAAAGTCATATCTCTCTCCATAGAAAAGTCTATATCTCTCCATAGAAAAGTCATATCTCTCTCCACAGAAAACACATCTCTCTCTCCACAGAAAACACATCTCTCTCTCCACAGAAAACACATCTCTCTCTCCACAGAAAAGTCATATCTCTCTCCATAGAAAAGTCTATATCTCTCCATAGAAAAGTCTATATCTCTCCACAGAAAAGTCTATCTCTCTCCATAGAAAAGTCATATCTCTCTCCACAGAAAACACATCTCTCTCTCCACAGAAAACACATCTCTCTCTCCACAGAAAACACATCTCTCTCTCCACAGAAAAGTCATATCTCTCTCCATAGAAAAGTCTATATCTCTCCATAGAAAAGTCTATATCTCTCCACAGAAAAGTCTATCTCTCTCCATAGAAAAGTCATATCTCTCTCCACAGAAAACACATCTCTCTCTCCACAGAAAAGTCTATCTCTCTCCATAGAAAAGTCTATCTCTCTTCACAGAAAAGTCTATCTCTCTCCATAGAAAAGTCTATATCTCTCCATAGAAAAGTCTATATCTCTCCATAGAAAAGTCTATCTCTCTCCATAGAAAAGTCTATATCTCTCCATAGAAAAGTCTATATCTCTCCATAGAAAAGTCTATCTCTCTCCATAGAAAAGTCTATCTCTCTCCATAGAAAAGTCTATCTCTCTTCATAGAAAAGTCTATATCTGTCCATAGAAAAGTCTATATCTGTCCATAGAAAAGTCTATATCTCTCCACAGAAAAGTCATATCTCTCTCTCCATAGAAAAGTCTATCTCTCTTCATAGAAAAGTCTATATCTCTCCATAGAAAAGTCATATCTCTCTCCACAGAAAAGTCTATATCTCTCCATAGAAAAGTCATATCTCTCTCCACAGAAAAGTCTATCTCTCTCCATAGAAAAGTCTATCTCTCTCCATAGAAAAGTCTATCTCTCTCCATAGAAAAGTCTATATCTCTCCATAGAAAAGTCTATATCTCTCCACAGAAAAGTCTATCTCTCTCCATAGAAAAGTCATATCTCTCTCCACAGAAAACACATCTCTCTCTCCACAGAAAAGTCTATCTCTCTCCATAGAAAAGTCTATCTCTCTTCACAGAAAAGTCTATCTCTCTCCATAGAAAAGTCTATATCTCTCCATAGAAAAGTCTATATCTCTCCATAGAAAAGTCTATCTCTCTCCATAGAAAAGTCTATCTCTCTCCATAGAAAAGTCATATCTCTCTCCATAGAAAAGTCTATATCTCTCCATAGAAAAGTCTATATCTCTCCATAGAAAAGTCTATATCTCTCCATAGAAAAGTCTATATCTCTCCATAGAAAAGTCTATCTCTCTCCACAGAAAAGTCTATATCTCTCCACAGAAAAGTCTATATCTCTCCATAGAAAAGTCTATATCTCTCCATAGAAAAGTCTATATCTCTCCATAGAAAAGTCTATATCTCTCCATAGAAAAGTCTATATCTCTCCATAGAAAAGTCTATATCTCTCCATAGAAAAGTCTATCTCCCTCCATAGAAAAGTCTATCTCTCTTCATAGAAAAGTCTATATCTCTCCATAGAAAAGTCTATATCTCTCCATAGAAAAGTCTATATCTCTCCATAGAAAAGTCTATATCTCTCCATAGAAAAGTCTATATCTCTCCATAGAAAAGTCTATATCTCTCCATAGAAAAGTCTATCTCTCTCCACAGAAAAGTCTATATCTCTCCATAGAAAAGTCTATCTCCCTCCATAGAAAAGTCTATCTCTCTTCATAGAAAAGTCTATATCTCTCCATAGAAAAGTCTATATCTCTGCATAGAAAAGTCTATATCTCTCCATAGAAAAGTCTATCTCTCTCCACAGAAAAGTCTATATCTCTCCATAGAAAAGTCATATCTCTCTCCACAGAAAACTCCTCTTTCTCCACAGAAAAGTCTATCTCTCTCCATAGAAAAGTCATATCTCTCTCCACAGAAAACTCATCTCTCTCTCTCCACAGAAAAGTCTTATCTCTCCAGAGATTGTGGTTCCTTTCCTGGATTCTTCCAGGAAAGTAATCAAAATGTCACATGACCACTTTAAAACCAAACTGAACACGGTGAATTGGCAGTATCGGTAGAGTGTCGGACATGCTTTCCAGCATAGTTACGTCCCTTTACGATCTGAGTTCAAATCCCGCCGAGGTTAACTTTACCTTTCATCCTTACGGGGTCGATAAAATAAAGTACCAGTAATATACTGGAATAATTGCTGGCCTTGTGCCAAAAGTAGAAACAATTATTACCTTTGGCTGTAAAACTTTATATCTTACAATTGCTCCAAAAGTGTGTGTGGATGTTGCCCTTTTGTGTGTGTATGTGTGTGTGTGTGTGTGTGTGTATGTTTGTTTGTGTGTATGTGTGTATGTGTGTTTGGATGTTGCCCTTGTGTGTGTGTGTGTGTGTGTGTGTGTGTGTGTGTGTGTGTGTCACATGACCACTTTAAAGCCAAGCTGTACATGTGGCAGCAGAACTTAATGTCTGACAATTGCTTTGAAAATGTGTGTGTGGATGTTGCCATGTGTGTATGTGTATGTATGTGTGTGTGTGTGTGTGTGTGTATATTACCATTTGTATATGTATGTGAATGGATGTGTGTGCGTTTGTGTGTGTGTTTGTGGATGTGTAGATGTTGCCAATTGTGTATATATGTGTGTGTGCGTGGTGTGTGTGTGATGCTGTATATGTGAGTGTGTGAGAATGTGTGTGAGAATGTGTGATGCTGTGTTTATGCGAGAGAGTGTGTGTATATATGTGTGTGTGTGTGTGCGATGGTGCTTATGTGCATGTGTGTGTGATGCTGTATATGTGAGTGTGTGTGCGAGAATGTGTGTGATGCTGTATATATGAGTATGTGTGGGATGTTATGTATATGAGAGACTGTATATATGTATGTGAGAGAGACTGTGTATGTATGTATGTGTGAGAGAGACTGTGTATGTATGTGTATATGTATGCATGAGAGACTGTGTATCTATGTATATGTGCGTATATGTATGCATGAGAGGCTGTGTGTGTATAAGTATGCATGAGAGGCTGTGTGTGTATATGTATGCATGAGAGGCTGTGTGTGTATGTATGTGTGTGTATATGTATGCATGAGAGGCTGTGTGTGTATATGTATGCATGAGAGGCTGTGTGTGTATGTATGTGTGTGTATATGTATGCATGGGAGGCTGTGTGTATATGTATGCATGAGAGGCTGTGTGTATATGTATGCATGGGAGGCTGTGTGTGTATATGTATGCATGAGAGGCTGTGTGTGTATATGTATGCACGAGAGGCTGTGTGTGTATATGTATGCATGAGAGGCTGTGTGTATATATGTATGCACGAGAGGCTGTGTGTGTATATGTATGCATGAGAGGCTGTGTGTGTATATGTATGCACGAGAGGCTGTGTGTGTATATGTATGCATGAGAGGCTGTGTGTATATATGTATGCACGAGAGGCTGTGTGTGTATATGTATGCATGAGAGAGGCTGTGTGTGTATATGTATGCATGAGAGGCTGTATGTGTATATGTATGCATGAGAGGCTGTGTGTGTATGTATGTGTATATGTATGCATGGGAGGCTGTGTGTATATGTATGCATGAGAGGCTGTGTGTATATGTATGCATGAGAGGCTGTGTGTGTATATGTATGCACGAGAGGCTGTGTGTGTATATGTATGCACAAGAGGCTGTTTGTGTATATGTATGTATACAGAAATGCATTTGTTATAAATTTTTATCCGGAAAACATAAATCAACTTTGCATTAAGTTTTATGGCAGAAAGACTGAAGTTTGGAGAATAACGTTAGTTTCTCGTTTCTATTCCTTAGAAAGGGAGAGGGGAGAGATATATAGAGATAGGGAGAGAGAGAGAGTAAGATATATATATATATATAGAGAGAGAGAGAGAGTGAGAGAGAGAGAGCAAGGGAGAGAGATATATAGAGATAGGGAGAGAGAGAGAGTAAGATATATATATATATATATATAGAGAGAGAGATAGTGAGAGAGAGAGAGCAAGGGAGAGATATATATAGAGATAGGGAGAGAGAGAGAGTAAGATATATATATATATAGAGAGAGATAGTGAGAGAGCAAGGGAGAGATATATATAGAGATAGGGAGAGAGAGGGAGATAGTGAGAGAGTAAGAGAGAGAGAGAGAGCAAGGGAGAGATATATATAGAGATAGGGAGAGAGAGAGAGTAAGAGATATATATAGAGAGAGAGAGATAGTGAGAGAGAAAGATATATATATATATATATATATATATATATATATATATAGTTGGAGAGAAAGAGATATATATAGTGAGAGAGAAAGATATATATATATATATATATAGTGAGAGAGAAAGATATATATATATAGTGAGAGAGAAAGATATATATATATAGTGAGAGAGAGAGAGATAGAGCAGAGGGGATGGGTAACAGTGATGATGATGATGATGATATCTTTTTTGATTTGAGAGAGGGGGTAGGGGTGAACCATACCACTTAGCAATCATTGATTTAACGAGTAGAGAGGGTTATTTCTGTCTATGGTGGGAAGGGAGGGAGGAAACTTAAATCCTTAGGGGGCATTAAAGGTCAATAAGTGAAATATCATTGTAGTTAATGGGGAACATAAAAGGTTATCAGGTAAATCTATTTAAAATATAAATTAACCGGACTTTTGTGTTTTATAAAAAAAAAATTTAAAAAAAACGTAAAAATTGATCATTTAGTTAGAGGCTGTGAAGACATGAGGTTAAGCTGTTTGGCTCATGATTGCAAGGTCATGAGTTTGATTCCCAAAACAGGAAGCACAATCTGTCCTTCAGTAAGACACTTTATTGCATATTACTCTAGTCCAGCAATTGGCAACCGGAGGTCTGTGAACCACCGGTGGTTCAAGTGAAAATTTTGGTGGTCCCCAGAAAAATTTGGACATTATTTGTAATTTTTTTGTTTTATTAATAATTGTTTCTACTTTTGGCACAAGGCCAGCAATTATCCCAGTGTATTACTGGTACTTTATTTTATCGACCCTCGTAAGGATGAAAGGCAAAGTTAACCTCGGCGGGATTTGAACTCAGACCATAAAGGGCCGTAACTCTTTGCTGCAAAGCATGGCGTCCGACTCTCTACTGATACTGCCAATCCACCTCCATAATATTTCTACTATAGGATCAAGACCAGTAATTTCAAGGGAGGGGAAAGTTGACCGCTAATATGTTACTGGTGCTTTATTTTATCGACCCCATAAGGATGAAAGGCAAAGTTAACCTCGGCGGGATTTGAACTCGGACCGTAAAGGGCCGTAACTCTGTGCTGCAAAGCATGGCGTCCGACCCTCTACCGATACTGCCAATCACCACCCTTGTTTTATTAATAATAAAACAAAAATAATTGTTTCTACTTTTGGCACAAGGCCAGCAATAAACCAGTACATTACTGGTACTTTATTTTATCGACCCCGTAAGGATGAAAGGCAAAGTTAACCTCGACGGGATTTGAACTCAAACCGTAAAGGGACGTAACTATGTTAGAAAGCATGGCGTCCAACCCTCTATTGATAATGCCAATTCACCACCGTGTTATAAAATATATTTGGTTAAAATATATTTTATAACACCCCTAAAAAATGTTTCTCCCCAGTAACGAACTAACATCCATGAAAGAATTTTACACAAGAATCGACCCCAGTTCTAAACTGGTAAATTTTATCAACCATGACTGCAGGAAAGGCAAAGCTAACCTTGAACACACTTAACAATCTTAAATATAAAAAAAACAAAATGAAGACCTCCATATTAGATAAAGTAATTTGAGATATAATATAGCTTAAAAGAGGATTGTGACTGGAATGATTTTCATAACAGGTTTGTTCGAACATGGCTG
>OZ024753.1:14704506-14714506 GCA_964016885.1 Eledone cirrhosa | reverse complement strand
ATACTAAATTATATATACTAAATTATATATACTAAATTATATATATACTAAATTATATATATAATAAATTATATATACTAAATTATATATATACTAAATTATATATACTAAATTATATATATACTAAATTATATATATACTAAATTATATATATACTAAATTATATATATACTAAATTATATATACTAAATTATATATATACTAAATTATATATATACTGAATTATATATAAATTATATATATACTAAATTATATATACTAAATTATATATACTAAATTATATATACTAAATTATATATATACTAAATTATATATATACTAAATTATATATATATTAAATTATGTATACTAAATTATATATACTAAATTATATATATACTAAATTATAAATATACTAAATTATATATGCTAAATTATATATATACTGAATTATATATACTAAATTATATATATACTAAATTATATATACTAAATTATATATATACTAAATTATATATACTAAATTATATATACTAAATTATATATACTAAATTATATATATACTAAATTATATATATTAAATTATATATATACTAAATTATATATATACTAAATTATATATATACTAAATTATATATATATACTAAATTATATATATATACTAAATTATATATATACTAAATTATATATATACTAAATTATATATATACTAAATTATATATATACTAAATTATATATACTAAATTATATAAATATACTAAATTATATATATATACTAAATTATATATATACTAAATTATATATATAGTAAATTATATATATACTAAATTATATATACTAAATTATATATATACTAAATTATATATACTAAATTATATATATACTAAATTATATATATACTAAATTATATATATACTAAATTATATATATACTAAATTATATATACTAAATTATATATATACTAAATTATATATATACTAAATTATATATATACTAAATTATATATATACTAAATTATATATATACTAAATTATATATACTAAATTATATACTAAATTATATATATACTAAATTATATATATACTAAATTATATATATTAAATTATATATACTAAATTATATATATACTAAATTATATATACTAAATTATATATATACTAAATTATATATATACTAAATTATATATATACTAAATTATATATATACTAAATTATATATATACTAAATTATATATATACTAAATTATATATATACTAAATTATATATATACTAAATTATATATACTAAATTATATATATACTAAATTATAAATATACTAAATTATATATGCTAAATTATATATATACTGAATTATATATACTAAATTATATATATACTAAATTATATATACTAAATTATATATATACTAAATTATATATACTAAATTATATATACTAAATTATATATACTAAATTATATATATACTAAATTATATATATTAAATTATATATATACTAAATTATATATATACTAAATTATATATATACTAAATTATATATATATACTAAATTATATATATATACTAAATTATATATATACTAAATTATATATATACTAAATTATATATATACTAAATTATATATACTAAATTATATATATACTAAATTATATATATACTAAATTATATATATACTAAATTATATATATTAAATTATATATACTAAATTATATATATACTAAATTATATATACTAAATTATATATATACTAAATTATATATATACTAAATTATATATATACTAAATTATATATACTAAATTATATATATACTAAATTATATATATACTAAATTATATATATACTAAATTATATATATACTAAATTATATATATACTAAATTATATATATACTAAATTATATATACTAAATTATATATACTAAATTATATATATACTAAATTATATATACTAAATTATATATACTAAATTATATATACTAAATTATATACTAAATTATATATATACTAAATTATATATATACTAAATTATATATATTAAATTATATATACTAAATTATATATATACTAAATTATATATACTAAATTATATATATACTAAATTATATATATACTAAATTATATATATACTAAATTATATATATACTAAATTATATATACTAAATTATATATATACTAAATTATATATATTCTAAATTATATATATACTAAATTATATATATACTAAATTATATATATACTAAATTATATATATACTAAATTATATATACTAAATTATATATATACTAAATTATATATATAGTAAATTATATATATAGTAAATTATATATATACCAAATTATATATATACTAAATTATATATACTAAATTATATATACTAAATTATATATGTACTAAATTATATATACTAAATTATATATATAGTAAATTATATATATACTAAATTATATATACTAAATTATATATATACTAAATTATATATATACTAAATTATATATATACTAAATTATATATATACTAAAATATATATATACTAAATTATATATACAGAAAACCAGCCAGTTTCAACAGAAACGGTAGAGAATTCTGGCCAGTTTGGGCCGGTTTGATTATTGAAGGGTTAATGTTGCCTCTTGGACCTTACCTTTAGCAGAGTGTGTGGCAAACATTTGGGCCAGGTGTCCTGTTTAGGCCTACTTACCTCCAAACTCAGAACCCTTTAATAGGTAGTGAATGCTGGCCCTTTCTCTCTGTCTAAACAATGGTAAACACATATATATATGTATACACATATGTGTGTGTGTATATATGTGTACATATATATGTGTATGTTGGTGTGTATATACATAAATGTTTGTGTGTGTGTGTATATATATGTGTTGGTGTGTATATATAAATGTGTATATATATATATGTGTCCATTTGTGTGAGAATGTGCTTGTGTATAATGTATATATATATGTGTTTTTACATGTTTATTCATGTCTGTACTGATGTTAACTGTTTATGTACTGTAACTTAGCAGTTCAGCAATTGATAGAAAATATAAATACCAGATTTAAAAAAGTCAATCAATATGATGGACTAAAATCCCTTCAAGGCAGTCTCTCTGTATGGCTGCAGTCACGAGACTGAAACTAGTCACGAGACTGAAACTAGTCACGAGACTGAAACTAGTCAACATTTAAAAATATATATATACATATATCAATATAAATGTAAGTGATTAAATGTTTTAAACACTCTTTGATTGCCAGTGATTAAATGTTTTAAACACTCTTTGATTGCCATTTATATTGTACTAACAGAAAACCACCCTTCGGGTGGTTTTCTGCTAGCAAGTGTAGTGTGTATATTGATATTATACGCAGGTATATATACATGTAGATATGATACATCAAATAAAATTGTAATTGACAATATATAATACATAGAAATTGAACAAAGACTGTGTTACACTGTCTTATGTAATCAGTAAAGTAATCCATGATACTTTAAAAAGACGATATTATATATAAACTGCATAAGGAGAAAATTTGTGACAGAAAATAAGTATGTTTATTTAAGCGACGGCCAACCGAAAGTGTTGACATTTCAGAAATTTTAAATAATTGAATCTTTAAATAAACAAAATATATTTAATCACCAGTCACGAAATTTAGTAGATAAATTATGTAACATTCATTCATTATTTATTCAAAGTAATCCAACTTATTTTACTAATGGGATAAAAAATTATAAACCGTTCGCAGTACCGCACTCCTTACTTTATTATAGTTTAGATTTTGACTCTGTAGTATACTTGGTAATTTACATTGGGCTATTTTCATACTTGTAACTGGGTAATATTTATTGTTACCCACATTATACTATATATATATATATATATATATATATCATTTAACGTCCATTTTCGATGTTTGCATAGGTTAAATGGGTTGTAACGTTATGAGACAAGTCCAGTTCAAAGACAACATCATGCCCATACAGATCTGTATTTTGGCTTGTTCTTCACGGTTGGATGCCTTTCCTAAGACCAACCACATTGCAGTGTGGACTTGGCACTTTTTATTATGTCACCAGCACAACCACCTTACAGGGTGGATCAGATGCTTTTTCTTGTGTCACCAGCACAACCACCTTTAAATTAGGATTTATTTAAGACCCTATTCAGCTAAATACTTGGGAAAGAAGAGAATATATATATATATATATATATATATATATATATATATATATATATATATATATATATATATATATATATATATATATAGAGAGAGAGAGAGAGAGTTCGGAATAACAGAAAACAGACAAACGCAGGAGTAAATTATATATATATATATATATATATATATATATATATATATATATATATATATATATATATATATATATATATATATATATATATATATATATATATATATATATATATATATATATATATATATATATATATATATATATATATATATATATATATATATATAAAGATGAAGGTGCATGGCTTAGTGGTTAGAGCATTGGGCTTGCAATCGAAAGGTTGTGAGTTCAATTCTTGGACCGGGTGATGTGTTGTTTCCTTGAGCAAGACACTTTATTTCACATTGGTCCAGTTTACTCAGCGGTAGAAATAAGATTATAGGGACTGGGGTCCCTATCATTCCACTGCAAAGTGGTCGTGTAGGCGCCACGAAAAAATAGCACCCACCACTTATTTTACTAATGGGATAAAAAATTATAAACTGTACGCAGTCCTGCACTTCTTACTTTATAATAGTTTAGATTCACTTTACATATTATTGGCTGTCTTGTTGCAATGGTTTTGCTGTTGTAGGGTTAACTTTTATATTACAATTAATCATTTGAAAATCATAATGAAATATTGTCATAAAACACTTTTTCTCACATACGTACACATGTATGTTTTAATACATCTGTATACGCAAACAGACACACACACACATACACACTCTCATTCACACATATATGCACACACATATGTGCACGCACACACACACACACATACACACTCTCATTCACACATATATGCACACACATATGTGCACGCACACACACACACACACCCTCTCATTCACACATCTGCATGCACACAGACACACTCTCTCATCCACACATCTACTTGCGAACACACACATGCACACACAGACACACTCTCTCATTCACACATACATGCTCACACAGACGCACACACACACACATTCACACATATATCCACACACTTACATGCACACACAGACGTGCACACACACACACACACACACTCTCTCTCATTCACATGTACATGCACACATGCACAAGCCCACATCTTCCCCCCACACACACACACATACACACAAGCCCACATTGACCCCTCCACACACACATACACACACACACACGCCCACATCCTCTCCTCCACACACACACACGCACACACATACAAGTCCATATTTTCCCCTCCACAGACACACATACATACACACAAGTCCACATCTTTTTATGATAAAAAAACTATTTATTTTAAAGGGATTTTATATTTCCCTAAAATCCTTCTATCATAATTTTATGTAAAAACCAAATACCAACTTAACCCTTTAGCATTTACATTACATTATATATACTATTATTTGCCTTTCATCCTTACGGGGTCGATAAAATAAAGTACCAGTAATGCACTGGGTAATTGCTGGCCTTGTGCCTAAAGTAGAAACAATTATATTTTCATGGTAAAGGCTTTATATCTCATAATTCTCTCACATAATATCAAAGCTATGAGATTTTGATGTTATTTATTTTGAGAACAACACCATAACATCAGTATGAGTGGCCAGTTCTGACTGGTTTGGACAGATGCAGCGGGTTTAAATGCTAAAGGGTTAATAATGAAAAAGTTATATTACTAAATATAATAACTGTTTCTACTTTAAGCATAAGGCCAGCAATGGAGAGGAACGTAGATTAAATCAACCCCAGTACATTACTGGTGCTTTACTTTATCGACCCCATAAGGACGACAGACAAAGCTAACCTTGGCGGGATTTGAACTCAGAACGTAAAGGACCGTAACTCTATGCTGCAAAGCATGGTGTCCGATGCTCTACTGATTCTGCCAATCCATCACCCTTTACTAAACATTATAATGTGAAAGTTATATTATTAAATCCTTCCAAATTCTTGATAATTTCCTAAAAAATTTGAAAATCATAGGTAGTGTCATTCATACAAAATATGGTAATGAAAAGGGTTAAGGGTTAAGATCATCAATCATTACTCTATGTCAGAACGTTTGATGCTTTGAAGCATTAATTCTGGGCATTTACATTCTGAGTCCGAATCCTGCCAAGGTTAACTTTGCTTTTCATCCTTACAGGGTCGCTAAAATAAAGTACTGCGGTTGATTTAATCAACTTTTTCCTCCCCAAAAGTTTCTCAGTCTTTTGCCTAAGTCAGAAACTATCATTTTATGTAAGAACCTTTGTTAAGTTATGCTCTAAATGTCAAATTAATAAAGAGATAAATCTCTTCAAAATCTTGATAATTTTTTTTTTAATGATTTGAAATATGTAATGCAAGGGTTATGAATATATGTGATAGCCTTAGAAGGATTGTCCAATAGGCAAAAAGACAGCAGACAAATAACTGAAGGATATATTGGATGAAAGTAGTCGTATATTTACAATTGTTTCATTCGAGGAGAGGTTAAAACAACACCACATTAACTTGTAATGCAAACTAAATATGTCTGTGTGGGCATGTGTGAATATATTTATCATCATCATTGTTTAATATCTGTTTTCTCTGCTAGCAAGGGTTGGATGGGTTTACATAGACCAGATCAGTACTGAAACAGGGCTACTGACCTCTGACAGGCCAAGGGGTCTGTATTTTGCTTCAATTTCATTATATATTCTATCAAGTGCAAGGGAGAAGTTGTACTCTTTTGACATAAAATGAAGGATGCTCCTAACCCTTTCTTTGGCAAGTTTTCTATCGCTGAATGTTCTTCCTAACAACAACCACTTTATAGCATGGGGTGAGCGCTTTTGTCATGACACATACATACACAACCACTTTCAGTGTGGACTTGAGGCTAGGGAGGAGGAGTTGCATGGGGATTGGAGGGGTATATCTATATATATATATATAGAGAGAGTGAGAGAGAGAGAGATGTTTATCCCAGGTCCAGTCGGGGGTAACCACAGTAAGTAAGGTACTCAATACATAGCAGAGTATAAATATTTAATATAGAAATGGTTTCTACAGGACTAGAACTGTTTCATTTGGGAGAAATCATCAGGAAGCCCTGATGATTTCTTCCGAATGAAACAGTTCTAGTCCTGTAGAAGCCATTTCTATGTTAAATATATATATATACATACACATAAAAATGAGAAAACGAATTGCTAGAACAGCCATTAAAACAGCTTTTTCTTTTATATATATATATATATATATATATATATATATATATAATTCTTCTATTTTTCCATGCTTGCATGGGTTAGATGGGTCGTCCATGTCATGAGATAAGTCAGGCCAGATTGGTGGTGCTGTACCTTGATCAGATGGAGGAGTAAATTTGGCTGGGATTTTTACAGGTGGATGCCCAACCAAATTTATATACAGGGTGCGGACGATATCTGTTCGCAAGATTACTGTCTAAGAAAAAATAACACAGTAGTTTTATTTTTTAAGATATATTTATCAAACTTGGGTCAGTTTGTCTTCATGACTTGTTCTTTCGATCTCACTCGATAAACCCGCCATTGGCTTTGATGACGGCCTCAAGGTGGCCTCGGAACCGGCTACAAGCCTTCGTCACTATCCCCCAACTTAGGCTCCTAAAGGCACTTGTGATCCTGACCTTCAGATCGGCTTTCGTATTGCAGCTAGATCTGTTGGTGTCTCGTTCCACTGCGCCCCACACAAAGAAGTCGAGGGGGTTGCAGTCAGGCAAGCTGGGAGGCCAGATGTCAGGTGAAGTGTGGTCGACGAAGTTCGTTGACAGCCAGGCTTGGGTCTTTTGGCTGGTATGGCAGGGCGCTGAGTCTTGCTGCCACACGTACGACCTACCTGCAGCTACCTAGTCGATCCAGGGCTTTACTACCTCGCTCAAAATGCGGATGTAGCCATCGGTGTTCAGCTTGAGGCCCTCAGGGAAGAAGTGAGGTGGGATGAGGTCACCTTGACTGCTGACGACACCTAAGACCAATGTTGTCGCTGGAAACTTTGTCTGCATGACTCTGGGCACGTCTTTGGATGAGACAGTGAGCCACCTGTTGTTCTGGGAGTTGATCTTCTGGTCTTGGCAGAAGTTTTTCTCGTCGGAGAAAAACCACAACATGTCTCGCTCCAGTGGGTGTTTCAACTTGTTGATCAGCTTCTTTGCATGCTTCAGTCGCTTTTCTTGCATCGCCTTTGAAAGAAATTGTCCTTTCCTCATCTTGTATGAAACGTAGCGTATGTCTTCATGTACCACCAGCCTAATGAGCTTTTCATCCACGCCTTTCTCCCTTGCAATGGCACGCATCGACTTGCTAGTTTCATTGTTGATGATATCCTGATCTTCAGTGACGAACTCGGGCTTCTGAGGGAGTCAGATCGTCGATCATGTGTTTTCCTCTCTGATGTTGCTTCATAGTCGAATCCTGAATCTTCCAATTCCTTTCTGACCTTTTCCACCATTCTCCTGCTGACACTGAGAAAGTCTGAAATTTCCTTATTTGTCCTCTTGGCGCAGATTCCAAGAAGAACTCTGTGTCTCTTCCACAAATTTGGAGGTTCAAAATTATTCATAATCAATTATTCTGAAAATAAATAATGGAAATGTAAAAAAAATTTGCATGAAATTAGCAGTTGAAAATTGCAAACAAATATTGTCTACACCCTGTATATATAAATATATATATATATATGTGTGTGTCTGTGTGTGTAGCTAATTTCTAACAATATTACACAGTGTTTGAGTTATCTGCCATTTTATACAGGATACGTTCAACAAATGATATTAACATTCTCCTGGATTCAGTCATGCAATATCATGTAAACATTGATTTCTGAATGATATCACTAGATAACCCATATAAATAACGTGTTGAATCCTTACTAAATAAATATATAGCTCTTTAATGGATAGAGCACTATCTTACCCTATACTGCTCTACAGATATTCATATATGTATATACATATAATATTTTTTTAATATTTAATATGTGCATCCCTCCAACAAGTAATGGCTTTTGATATGTATTAATATGTATATATCATATATTATATATTTAACACTAATTAATGTGTGGGAGATTGGCAGTATCGGTAGAGGGTCGGACGCCATGCTTTGACGCATAGAGTTACGGCCTTTGCCATTCTGAGTTCAAATCCCGCCAAGGTTAACTTTGCCTTTCACCCTTACGGGGGTTGATAAAATAAAGTACCAGTAATACACTGGGATAATTGCTGGCCTTGTGCCAAAAGTAGAAACAATTATATACTTAACAGTGTCATGATCACATTTCCAATGAAACACACTCTATCTTAATTAATTAATGAAGAATTTCAAGGGATTTACTAAAATTATTATTTCATTACTAAGATAGTAACTTAATGAAAGGGTCTTATGTAAAATTATGTTGGAAAATATTCAAATGGGGGGTTTTATGGAACCAGAGAGGGATTTGGCCGGGCTGGTAACTAAAGGTTTAAAACCAAATATATTTTATTTATTAATAGAATAAGTCAGTAGAAACCATTCATTTTAAAAGCACACTTCTATATTCTTCTCTGCTGTTGTTATTGTTGTTACTGTTGCTGTATAAATGTTAAGAATCCATGTAAGTAGTTTGATATCTCTTTCTTTCTCTCACTCTGCTTATCTTTCTCTTTCATCTCCTCTTTATCTTTCTCTCTCACTCCTCTTACCCTTTCTCTCTCACTCCTCTTACCATTTCTCTCTCATACATCTTACCATTTCTCTCTCACTCCTCTCTCTCTCACTCCTCTTACCCTTTTTCTCTCACACAT
>OZ024753.1:14684506-14699506 GCA_964016885.1 Eledone cirrhosa | reverse complement strand
TTTTAAAGAAATATATTACAAACATCGTTATCATCATCAAGTGGATGTAATATGATGATGATGATGATGTTTGTTTTATGTAGTTTGTTATTTCCATCCTTTTGTTGTAGTTGTTAGTTCAGTTTTAATAGAATTATCACATGGCATCAGCAAATGAAACGAAGACAAATTTCAGAAATTCAATTAAAAATAAAGTCACACTTGAAACTTTTAACCAAAATTCTCTTAGGTCAGTCTTCAGATTTCACTGTGGAATTGGGAAGATTTTAGGTTTCATCATTTAAAAAAGCCGCTGCAATTACCGTTTTAATGCCAGGCATTTAACTTGAGGGCCCTTTAAAAGGGCTCATCATGTGTCCTACAGCTAGGTAATGTAGTGTTCTATAATTGTTTCTACTTTTGGCACAAGGCCAGCAATTATCCCAGTGTATTACTGGTACTTTATTTTATCGACCCCGTAAGGATGAAAGGCAAAGTTAACCTCGGCAGGATTTGAACTCAGTCTGTAAAGGGACGTAACTGTGCTGCAAAGCATGGCGCCCGACCCTCTACCGATACTGCCAAGTAGTGTTCTATAATGTTCTATAACTGGATGTCTTTACTGGTTCCAATCCTTTCAGTCACTAGAATTTGTTTCCATATGCTGACGTGTATGTGTGTATACATTTATATGTATGAGTATATGAATATAAATGCGCAAACACAGACACACTTACAAAAATACACACTTAGACATACATTCACACACACACACACACACACACATACATACATTTACATACACAAATACATACACTCACACACAGCATAGATTTTTCACCGTCCCCTTCCTTCCTTTTCAACACACATACATTCACGCAGTCATAAAGAGGGGTAGTATGAGGTAATAAAACTACTCCTCTCTCTTTACATGTTGTGACAGAATCACAGAAATTTATATATAGATACTTGACAATGATGTTGTACCTGCAAGGTTCCCCTCTGAGGCACAAGCCTGGGCAAAATGTATTTGTAGAAGACCAGCAGCCTTCCTTCTTCACGTCATGATGTTGTCCATAGAAAAGGCAAAAATCAATACAGTTCATTCCTACAGCTGAGTAGACTGAGCAATATGAAATAAAGTGACTTGCCCAAGGACACAATGCATCACACAGTTTGAGATTCAAACTTATGATTGTGAGCTCAATGCTCTAACTACTAAACTGCATACCTTCACACATATATAAGAAGGAATTTGTAGTTTATTTGAAACATTCATTGTATATGGTATATATATATAATGAAGGAGGTGTGGTAAGGAACCAGATGGACCATAACGCACCAGAGTACTCAATACTTAGGGTAGTAGAGTGGGTAATAGGAAAATGTTTGACCTCGACGGCAGAGCTCAAGCCGTCGAAATAGCCGTCAAAACGGCTTTAGCTCTGCCGTCAGGGGTCAAACATTTTCCTATATATATATATTTGAGTATTTGTTGGTTGGTTACCAACACTTCAGTATGCAAGGTAGAGCACTCAATGAAGTGTGCAGGTGGGTCTGTTTACTCGGGAGTAATTTTAAAAAGTTCTATCTGTCTGATGAGGTCATAGCTGTTGAATAATGGTTATCACCAAAATATATATTACAGCGAATATGAATAAACAAAGTTAATGTTAACCTGTTGACTTACACTTCTTGTTTTATATATATATATATATATATATATATATATATATATAGAGAGAGAGAGAGAGAGAGAGAGAGAGAGAGAGAGAGAGAGAGAGAGAGAGAGAGAGAGAGAGAGAGAGAGAGAAATATATTTGTATATTTCAGCCATAGTAATTAGCAAAGTCTACATTGCTAATACAGCTGGCATCATTAGTGGTGATTAGTGTTGCAATGAAAGGATGTTTTATATAATCCGGATTAAAACAGCTTAAGTTAATCCTGTAGTTTAACCTATGAGAAATACATAGATTTGGTTTCATTTCCATTACATTTAAACTTCAACCTCAGGAATGTTAAAGAACAATTTACTTTACTGAAAACTAAATTATGTATAATTGGACAGTGATCAGGTGGCTGTTTCAACGTGTATGTATATATATATATGTATATATATGTGTATGTATATATATATATATATATGTATATATATGTGTATGTATATGTATATATATATTTATTTATTTACTTATTTATTTATTTCAAAAAAGCACTCTGGCTAATTGACCACTCCCCAAAGAAAAAACGGCCTGTGCTATGTTGTGGTCCTGTGTATCTAAATACCATCCTACCCCAAACAATTCCCCCCCCCCCCCCCCCGCCCCCTCCAGCCACCACCCCTCCCTTACCACTACCTAAATGTATAAATACCAGAACTTAATATGACACCCAGCTTCCTGAAGATTTCATCTGAATGAAGCAGTACTAGTCCTGTAGAAGCTCCTTCTATACAATAAAAAATTTTTTACTCTGCCATGTATTGAGTACCTTACTTACTGTGGTTATCCCCGACTCAACCCGGGACCTACGTATATATATATATATATATAGTTTTAATATAGGTGAGATTCTACAGGACTAGAACTGTTTCATTCTTTAGAAATCATCAGGAATCTGGGTATCAAAAAATAAAAATGGTATTTATAGGTCTCTACAAGTGGTAGGAGAGGGTGGGGAGTGGGATGGGTGTAGGTCATTTCTAAAGAATGAAACAGTTCTAGTCCTGTAGAATCTCATCTATATTAAAACTTTTATACTCTGCTATGTATTGAGTACCTTACTTACTGTGGTTACCTCCGATTCAACCCGGAATAACGTATATATATATATATATATATATATATATATATATGTGTGTGTGTGTGTGTATAGGTCAATCATGAAAAAGATAGATGGCATGTCAGGCCTTGACTATTGGGGTCGACTAGTAAAACTCAACCTTTATTCTCTCCAGCACCGCTACGAACGCTACATTATCTGCATGGTGCGAAAAATATTCCATCAGCTTTGCCAAAATGATGGCCCAAATAGTGTTGGCATCACCTTTAAGGTACACCCAAGGCTTGGGCCCGTGCTATCCGCCCACAACAAAAAATCAAACTTCCATCTCATAACAACAATACAGCACAATTATTTCACCTCAATTGGCCCCACCCTCTTCAACATTACACCAAAACACATTAAAACGGAAACAGACCCCATAAAGTTCAAGAAGTCTTTGGACAAATTCCTTCAAGAAATCCCGGATAAACCTCCTACACCCGGATATATCCCCGTAAACAATAACTCGCTACTTGAGTGGGCCATAGTGCCCAAATCCTGATTTGAGAGATTTTGCCAGGTGGTGTTATTAAGTTAGATATGGCCTGGGCCAATACTGGCCGAAACCTGTCAAAGTTATCAAAGTTTAAGTTATATATACAAATATATATATATGGAGGCACATGGCTTAGTGGTTAGAGCATTGGCCTTGCAATCGAAAGGTTGTGAGTTCAATTCTCAGACCGGGGGATGTGTTGTTTCCTTGAGCAAGACACTTTATTTCACATTGCTCCAGTTTACTCAGCTGTAGAAATGAGATGATAGGGACTGGGGTCCATATCATTCCACTGCAAAGTGGTCGTGTAGGCACCACGGAAAAAAAGCACCCAGCACTCACTGTAAATGAGGTTGGTGTTAGGAAGGGCATCCAGCTGTAGAAATCAAGCCAGAATCAGTTCCCGTCCCACCCTTGCAAGCAGGGAAAAGGCGGACGTAAAATGAAATGATGATGAAATGAAATGATATATATATATATATATATATATATATATATGTGTGTGTATGTATATGTGTGTATGTATATGTGTGTGTGTATGCATATATGTATATGTGTGTATGTATGTATATATGTATATGTGTGTCTATATGTATGTATATATGTATATGTATGTGTATATATATGTATGTATATATATATATATTTATTTATATGTATGTATATATATGTATGTATATATATATATTTATATTAATCAGTGTTCCAGCAGCCAAAGTGTGTAATAAAGTTATATCTGTATTAATACAGTGTGTGTAACTGAGACAGCAGCAATGTGTATATATTTATACACATATCTACTATGTAGGCATGTAAACATACCAGAAAATAAGATTTTCCCTGTGAATTGAAAAAATAGTAAACATCGTTAATTGAATTTTATATCTTACTAGCAGTGGTACCCGGCGTTGCACGGGATAAGGTATTTTGGAACGCAGGCCGCCAACAGACCTAATCGTGGAAAAACTGCATGCCTGGACAATATGTAAAGAAAATAAACCAAATACTTTGATGGCTGGATAATCTTTAACATTTTCCTCGATGAAGCAGGAAAATTGCAGGTTTTCACCTAATGCGGGCCCTAGGAGATCAAGAAAATATGTGCATAATATGCCTTTAAATTTTCGGAAAATCGGCTAGATGTAACGCCTCCAAAAAGCCCTAAGAAGCTGAAAAAATGAAGTTTTTCACCTAATGCGGGCCCTAGTCCATCCATAAGAAAATTGGATTTTCTTTGCTTACGGTATGAAGAAGAGACTGACTAATACATTTCAAGGAAATCGGTCTGACGTAACGCCTCAAAAATCCCCTAAATATCTTAAAAAACGTAGTTTTTCACCAAATGCGGTATAAAAAAGGAGATAAAGAAAGTTGAATTTTTTCATATGCATAACAGTCCCTGAAACATTAGTAATACACATGTAAAGTTTTTAAAAAATCGGTTGGGTACTCTAGTTTTAGGGATTCAGACTCAGACACACACACACAGACAGACATTGTCAGGGAAGTGACGTAATGCAGATAGGCAGACATACAGACAGATATTATAAGGGCGCGACGTTATATGTATGTGTCTATCTAAAAAGAGAAAGACTAAGAATTGCAGAGCGAAATCGCTAAATCGCCTAATGCAGTCCCTAGGGCATTGAAAATTTGAAAATTTTTGCTCAGAACACTCCCTGAAACATACGTATTACATGTGTAAAGTTTGAAAACAGTCGGTTGGGTGGTTCTCGAGTTTTAGGGATTCGAACTCACACACACACACACAGACAGACATCCTCAGTTTTATATATATATAGATTAGAGCCTAACTTCAGCTGCGAGCTCACTTATTATATAGTCTCAAATTAAGTGACAAAATGGCAAGAGCTTAGCCGTTGGACACCATCTCTTTCTAACATATATATATATATATATATATATCATCACTGTTTAGCGTCCATTTTTCCATACTTGCATGGGTTAGAAGGGACGTCCACATTAGGATATGTATCTCCCCCCCCCCCCTACGAGGACTGTATATCTAGAGCACAGGTTCTCAACCCATTTAGTCCAAACGCCCCCTTTTGTCCCTCGAAATAACGAAACGCCCCGCCACCCTATTTTTCCATTTTTCAATATACTACTGATTTTTATATCAGATTACTAAAAATTTTATTTTATTTTAGATTACTAAAAAATTGATTAACAATATTCCAAAGATGTGTGTAAAATCTGATTATGTGTTGTATGTGGTCCTAGATGTGTGTACTACTCGCTTCTGTTTTTTCTTTTCTTTTTTTTATTTGTAATATTATTTATACAATAGGGAATAAAATAGATCTACATAGTGTTAACTCGTTGCGGATGAGTCAATAATTTCAGACATGAAATACATTGTTATCGGTGAAGGAAAGATAAGATTCTAACTGGCTGCACTCAAAGTGTCTTTGACCCAGTTGACTGTGGGTTTTTCCATTTTTAGGATCTCAATTACAGGTTATGCCTGCACACCTGCTCACAGCTTGCAGACAGCATAACTATAGTTATGCTGTCTGCAAGCTCATTCAAATGCATTCACACTGGCTGTCTCAGAGACATACAAATATGGCTTATAAAACTTACCAAAGTAAAGAACCTTCCAGCGCCCTCCTGACCCCCCTCCCCAGCTCCAAACGCCCCCCTAACGCCACTTTGTTCCGAAACGCCCCCCGGGGGTGCATATGCCCCCGTTTAGAACCTTTGATCTAGAACATACTAGACATTTCTATTAAGATTGTCTAGTTTCATGAAACCTTAGGTAATGGAATAATTATATTGTGTCGCTTATTAAATAATTAAATATCTCTGTACTTTACCTTTTCTACAGAAATACATAACATATGTATATATATTTAGTATAGAAATGGCTTCTACAGGACTAGAACTGTTTCATTCGAAGGAAATCATCTGGAAAACCATGATGATTTCCTCCGAATGAAACAGTTCTAGTCCTGTAGAAGCCATTTCTATATTAAATATACATACATATGTTATGTATTTCTGTAGAAAAGGTAAAGGAAAGAAGAGTGCTCTATGTGTAGTACAGAGCTATTTAGTTAAATAATAAACAACTTAATATAATTATTCCATTACCTAAGTTAATATAATAATTATACTCTGCTATGTATTGAGTACCTTACTTACTGTGGTTACCGTCGATTGAACCCGGGATAAACTTTTATATATATATAAATATATATATATAAATATATATATATAAATATATATATATATATATATATATTTAATACATTAACAGGGAAAGCTTTAAGCAATACTCCAACCGACTTCCGTCTCACTCAACAAACATTAGGATATACCTTAGTATAATCCCAGTTATACGTTTGGGGTGCTAACTATACGTATTTTGCAGATAGCCAGTTGTATTATTTTATATGAGACATAATTAAATACACCCCTCCTTCCAAACGATCGTTTCATTATAAGTTTTCTGCAAGTTGGGAAAATAATGTCCAGGTTATGTAGAAGCCTACACATAGTCTATAGGAATATATGTAGGTGGGCACTTATAAATCATCAGTGGAGGCCCAATAATATCGATATAAAAAAAAAAACTATCGATATTAACATTCAGCGATGGTACCCGTCAGTGTTAGAGTGACCGCTAAATGTATTGAGTACCTTACTGTGGTTAAACTCGATTGAACCCGGGATAAACTTTTATATATATATAAATATATATATATATATATATGTGTAGAAGTTATATTTAATTTGTTGGGATACAACAAGCAAATATTTTTATAACTGATACAAATTTTTGGAGTAAAAATACAATATATTACTAAATGGAAACTATATTTATAAAACCATATTTATTTCATTATACATATTTCAAGGACACCAAAGCAAATTATGGTGCGCTTTCATCAGATAAAATATAATATAGATCAGTTTTATAAACAAATATTGACATACCCTTAAAAGAATGCGACCATGTCTGTTGGAAGCTCCCGGATATCGGGGTTACTAATTTTATTATTGGTCTATTACGCAAATTAGTGTCGGAGAGGTTTAAATCCCATACTAATTTGCGTAATAGACCAATAATAAAATTAGTAACCCCACTATCCGGGAGCTTCCAACAGGCATGGTTGCATTCTTTTAAGGGTATGTCAATATTTGTTTATAAAACTGATCTATATTATATTTTATCTGATGAAAGCACACCATAATTTGCTTTGGTGTCCTTGAAATACGTATAATGAAATAAATATGGTTTTATAAATATAGTTTCCATTTATTAATATATATATTTATTAAAATAACAGATTAAAGTTTAAGCAAAGAATCGCTGCTTTCACCCTTAACGGGATCTTCTGAAATCTTTGGATTTTAGTCTTCAAATTTTTATTATTACTATATATATATATATATATATATATGTATATATATATGTATATATGTATAAAAATTGAATTAGAACATAAGTGCTACATATATGTGTGTGCGTGTATAAACATTGAATTAGATCATAAGTGCTTTTATATATATAGATATATATACACTGAATCTGTGTATATTTTGTAAATGTATGTAAGAACACCTAGTTAGTTGTATAGTCACTCTTATTTAGATGTCTATCTCAAGTGGTCACTCTTTCACTTCTGTCATTACTAGAATACTTGCATGATAGTCAGATAATTTG
Organism: Eledone cirrhosa; assembly: GCA_964016885.1. NCBI lineage: Eukaryota > Metazoa > Mollusca > Cephalopoda > Octopoda > Eledonidae > Eledone > Eledone cirrhosa. Next base: position 14,691,512 of record OZ024753.1, on the reverse strand, counting down.
ATCTTTGATGATGATGATTCAACAAATTCTTGTCTCTGATACAATGGCTGGTTCTGCATGATACATTTTATAACATTTGAATTTGTTCACATTAAATTTATGTTAATTCCTTTCTAATTTCTGTTAATATATTACTTATTTATGTTAATTTATAATTTATAGTAATTTACTATTCATGCCAAAGTGAAATATTTAGTTTTATTTTCTATTTAACAATATTTGTATCAAGGTGTGACATTATAGATAATGATTTATAGAATATCCTTGTCCTGTGTATCTCATTTGTTTTCAGTTTTCAATATGTACCAGCAGCTACATGGCTATGTAGCTAAAGAGTTCATTTTGCAACCATATGGCATTGCACAGGCACAAGCCGAAGCATATATACAATATGCTCTGGCACCCCACCCCCCTCCCACTGTAAAGTGGTCATGTAGGTGTCACAACAAAAAGCACCCAGCCTACACTGTAAAGTAGTCGTGTAGGTGTCATGACAAAAAGCACCCAATACTCACTATAAATAAGGTTAGTGTTAGGAAGGGCATCCAGCTGTAGGAACCAAGCCCAAATCAGTTCTGTATAAGCAAGGCATGGTCACCTGACCTAGCATTGCCAACAACACGTCAACTTGTCTAACCCATGCTAGCATGGAAGAATTGATGTAAAACGGTGATGATGATACATGTACTAGCAGATATGGCTATCTAACTAAAGAGTTCATTTTGTAACTATATAGCTTCAGCTAACTAACCATCCACTCTGTATCATACCATGTCTTAAGTACCATATTTCCTGGCACTGAAGACGCTTCATCATGAGGAAGCACCTTAATTTTTGACAACCAAAAATTTGAAAAAAATAATAAGCTACCTTTGGCCTCCAGGATGCATGGAAGATTTTTTTTAGACTTATTTTAGGAAAACGTAGCATCTTCGATGCTGGGAAATACGATAGTTTTCTGGTTTGTGGTTTTCTCAGTTCCCTTACTGCTGACTATTAATCGAAACCATAGTAATTTCCAGAGGTTGACCAACGAGATGGAACTGTCTGTCTTTCTGTTGTTTTTCCCATTGTCTTTGTCTTGGGTGCTCTTATTTTGAATTCAATCTTAAAGACTTAGTCATGCAGGCTCTTTTTGAAACTATATATATTTATATATATGTGTATGTGTGTGTATACAAAGGGTAAAGATCCCCTTCAGTCACCAATGACCATGGGATTTCCACCTAGAAAGTTTCCCTCCAAAGCACAAGTCTAAGCAAGGTTGTTTGAGGAAGACCAGCAGTTGCCCATATATACCAGTCTCCCCTCTTCCTCGTCACTGATGTTGTCCACAGCTTGGCACCAGTGACATCGCAACTCATTTCTACAGCCGAGTGAACTGGAGCAGTGTGAAATAAAGTGTCTTGCTCAAGGACAAAAAGCATCACCCGGTCCGAGAATCAGACTCACAACCTTTCGATTGCAAGCCCAATGCTCTCACCACTAAGCCATGTGCCTTTATGTGTGTGTATATATATATATATATATATATATATATATATATATATATATATATCAATCAACAACATCATCATCATCATTTTACGTCCGCTTTTCCCTGCTTGCAAGGGTGGGACGGGAACTGATTCTGGCTTGATTTCTACAGCTGGATGCCCTTTCTAACACCAACCTCATTTATAGTGAGTGCTGGGTGCTTTTTTGCCGTGGCACCTCCACGACCACCTTGCAATGGAATGATAGGGACCCCAGTCGCTATCATCTCATTTCTACTGCTGAGTAAACTGGAGCAATGTGAAATAAAGTGTCTTGCTCAAGGAAACAACACATCGCCCAGTCTGAGAATTGAACTCACAACCTTTCGATTGCAAGGCCAATGCTCTAACCACTAAGCCATGTGCCTCCACATATGTATGTATATATATGTGTGTGTGTGTGTACATATGTATGTGTGTGTATATATATATATGTTATATATATTTGTGAATGTTTGTTTATGATCTATAATTTAGCAGTTTGTCAAAACGATATAAGTATGACATGATCAGCTAAGTCCCTTCAAGGTAGTGCTTCAATGTAGCTGCAATCAAATGACTGAAACCAATAAAATAACAACAGAATGTGAAATCACATGACCTAGGGGCTCTTGTGTATTCACTTCCTTGATTGAACAGTGTGTTGAGTACTTGAGACATTTTATTTCATGTCCTTCCAGTCCAAAAGAGTACCAGTGGAATCTGGGGTACCAGTGGCATCTGGGGTACCAGTGGCATCTGGAGTACCAGTGGCATCTGGGATTAACTCTGTAATAGTCGGGTTCCCTCTCTACAAACAAGTCTTGTATTTTCAGTTATTTAACACCAATGAAACCAAAATAATCTCTCGGTTGATGAGCCTCTGGGCTTGGAACAAATATTTCTAGAATGTTATGTTTTGAATTTACATTCATCATCATCATCATCATCATTTTATGTCCGCTTTTCCCTGCTTGCAAGGGTGGGGTGGGTCCTGTTCCATTCGTCCCAGTCCTTAGTCATCTCCTCCATGAGTTTCAGCGATTTCAGGTCAGCTCTCACCACCTCCACCCATGATTTTCGTGGTCTTCCTCTACTGCATCTTCCTTCCTGTGCCACTCTTAGTTAAAATCCCAAACAATGTCAGCTTCAGCTTACATTCTCTCTTTTCTACCCCTTATACAAACATTAAATGTTAGAGATAGATATAATTAAATCTCATCTAACCCATTTAAACTGTCTCACACCCTGTTAAAATATCAAAGCTATAATAAACTTCCCCTATGCCATTAAATCACCTGTTAAATACTTGGTATATATATATATATATATATATAATAACCTCCCCCCTGCTCCATTAAAACACCTGTTAAATACTGGATATAGATATAACACTCTTCCCATACTATATTAAAATACATGTTAAATATTAGATATAGATATAATACAGTGTTCTCTACACCATTAAAATAATGTGTATGGATATAATAAACTTCCCCTACATCATTAAAAGGACAGTTAAATACTTGAAATATATATATAATAAACTGTTCACTACACCATTAAAATACCTGTTAAATGTATATGTATATATATACAGGGTGTCCCAAAAAATTTTATATTTTAAAAGCAAATATCTCAAAAACTACTAAGTCTAGATCAATGATGTCAAATTTTTGGGGACACCCTGTATATATAAAAATTAGGATTGGTGCTCTGAAATGGTGATGTATACATGAATGTATGTATAGTATATTTGGTAATATACGTATGTTTAATTAAAAACATTTTGAAGACCTTGCGCTAATATTTTAAAGTAGTGACTAGGTCACTTCTTTTTTCGGCAAAGGAAGGGAGAGAAGCTGACAGATTCTGTTTCACACTGTTAGTGTTCCTCAAAGCAATGTACTCCCCGCCTTTGCCGAAAATTATAGAGGCTGGAATCTTATAGAATTCCAGTAATAATCAGGAACTGATAATACAGAGCAATTGCCGGTCCAGCAAAAATTAAAAATTAGGTTTGGTGCTCTGAAATAGCGATGTATACATGAATGTATGTATAGTATATTTGGTAATATAGCGTATCTTTAATTAAAAACATTTTGAAGACCTTGCGCTATCATTTTAAAGTAGTGACTGATTATTACTGGAATTCTATAAGAATCCAGCCTCTATAATTTTCGGCAGAGGTCAGGAAGTACGTTTCTCTGATGATCACCAAAAGGTTGAAACAGAATCTGTCAGCTTCTCTCCTTTCTTTTGCCGAAAAAAGAAGTAAGTGACATAGTCACTACTTTAAAATGATAGCGCAAGGTCTTCAAAATGTTTGTAATTAAACATATGGTATATTACCACATATACTATACATACATTTATATATATATATATATATATGTATTTTATCTGATGAAAGCGTACCAATGTTGTCTTGGTTGCCCTTGAAATATATATAATAAAATAAATATGGTTTTATAAATATAGTTTCCATTTATTTAATATCATTGAATATTTACTCCAGTTATCTGTTGAGTGCTCTAAATCAGTTATAAACATTTATATTTGTCGGACTTCCAACAAATTAAATACCACTTCTACTTATATATATATATATGTCCATTTCACTATTAAAATACCTGTTAAATAATGGGGTCTTCTAAAATGTACTATCTCCAATCTCATTAAAGTACCAGTCACATCACGAGGTCTGCGAATATGAAATTTCCTCTCCTACATATCAAATAATATGTGGTTGTTAACATAGTTAAAAATCTATGTCTACGGCATGCTATTTGATTTTGGTAAACATTACAGTTTTTTATAAAGTTTTAGAAAAATAATCTATCAATGAGGAATTTATCCTCAATTAGAGCAATGTCAGACCATCATATATATATATATATATATATATATATATGTATATATATATGATTGTATATATATATATACATATGTATACAAGTATGTATATATATAAGTATGTATGTATATAAGTATATATATATACATATATATACAGGTATGTATGTATATAAGTATATATATATATATATATATATATATACAGGTATGTATGTATATAAGTATATATATACAGGTATGTATGTATGTATACAAGTATATATATATATATTTTTTTTTTTTCCGTGATCACACGGACAGACCTATAGAAAACAAGTACTTTAAGAAAATATTTGTAGTAACATAAAAAGTAATTTCTAAAATCAATTTATTTGAAATAAATAGAATGTATTGATGAAGTAAAATAGAGATCAATAGTTGTTGAAAAGAAGAGCTTTTCATAGGAACCAGTCAATAGTGCCAAATTTAATGTAGTGTAAAGTTCAAAGGTCACATTTCACAGGTTACTAGACTAAGGTGTTCTTAATTGCACAAGCTTTTGTACATACTGTGTGGGTGTATATTGGTTGTGTGTGTGTTTATTGGTTGTGTTTGTGTATTGTGCATGTTGTGTGTGTGTGTGTGTGTGTGTGTGTATTGTGTGTGTGTAGTATGTATATTGTGTAATGTGTGCATTGCGTGTGGATTTTGTGCTACAAGTCCCAGGGTTTTGTATTACATGCCTTGAAGTTTTGTACCAGATGCTCAAGGATTTGGTACTATGTTTAGCAGTGTTTTTGTACCACATGTTATAAGGTTTTTGTACCACATGTTATAAGGTTTTTGTACCACGTTCTAAGGTTTCATACATGTTCTAAAATGTTTGTATTACATGTCCCAGGGTTTTGTACCACATGTTATAAGGTTTTTGTACCACATGTTCTAAAATGTTTATACTACATGTCCCAGGGTTTTGTACAGCATGTTCTAGTGTGTCGTACCATATGTTTCGAAGTGGTTTATGTCACTTAAGTTTTATATTACGAAGATAAAACATGCTCGTACTGTAAAAACCTTTGTGAGGGCCACAGGTATGCTTGTAAAGGGCCACATGCTGCCTGCAAGCTGCATGTTTCACATGCCTGCAATGGATTATTCCTGATACCCAGTCTAGAGGGTGTTACAGCTGATAGGCAGTCGGTGCTTTAAAATTACGTAATGGATGTTTCAAAACATGGTGACAACGTCAGGAGAAATCGGATCTCGTGTTTAGACAAGCACTATTACGTAATCTCCTCTTCTTCAACAATGATGTAGCCTGGACAAAGGAGTCAACTACTTCAGAACTATTTGACGTAACAATGCCATCATTCGATAGTGCTGATATATGCGACTTGGTTGGCTTATATATTTTAGATACATTACGAACCAGATTCCCACACAGGCTTATACTGCAATGATGGTGTATTTACAACTACTATCAACACCACCACAAACACCAACACCACAACCACTATCAACACCACCACAAACACCAACACCACAACCACTACCACCACCATCACCAACAACCAACACTACCACCAACATCAACACTGTTACCAACACCGCAACTGCCACCTCCAACACCACAACCACCACCATCAATAACAAACACCACCACCATCAATAACAAACACCACCACCATCAATAACAAACACCACCACTAGCAACACCAACACTGCTACCAACACCGCAACTGCCACCTCCAACACCACAACCACCACCATCAATAACAAACACCACCACCATCAATAACAAACACCACCACCATCAATAACAAACACCACCACTATCAACACCAACACTGCTACCAACACCGCAACTGCCACCTCCAACACCACAACCACCACCATCAATAACAAACACCACCACCATCAATAAAAAACACCACCACCATCAATAACCAACACCACCACCAGCAACACCAACACTGCTACCAACACCACAACTACCACCTCCAACACCGCAAAACCACCTCCACCACCACCAGCAACAACAACAACCACCACCATCACCACCAGCAACAACAACAACAACAACAAATATCACAAACACCACTACCAACAACAACCACCAACACCACTAACCACCCTACCACTACAACCACCCCCACAACCAACACTCCCACCCTCCAATGTCAGAGTGAATATGTTACAGTTTTTAATTAATTGATCCTATTCAGCAAAAGTTCTTTTGTTGTTTGGATCCTATCCAAACCCACCATCACCCACCTCTTCTCACAACACATAATTTTTTCATATTTCATAAATTTTATCGTATCTTTATACAAGAGGTCAGCTGAAAAGTTCATAGGCTGGCCAAGATACTCATGGAATGAACAAATGATTTTGATTTTTCAACATAGTCCCTGGAAAGAAACAATGCAATTATTAATAAGAAGAGTTGAAATTAATACATACAAGGAGGCACATGGCTTAGTGGTTAGAGCATTGGCCTTGCAATCGAAAGGTTGTGAGTTCAATTCTCAGACCGGGTGATGTGTTGTTTCCTTGAGCAAGACACTTTATTTCACATTGCTTCAGTTTACTCAGCTGTAGAAATGAGATGATAGGGACTCCAGTCCCTATCATTCCACTGCAAAGTGGTCGTG
>OZ024753.1:14642006-14679506 GCA_964016885.1 Eledone cirrhosa | reverse complement strand
TACAGTGTGGACTGAGTGCTTTTTGTCATGACACCTACATGACCACTTTACAGTGTGGACTGAGTGCTTTTTGTCATGACACCTACATGACCACTTTACAGTGTGGACTGGGTGCTTTTTGTTGTGACACCTACATGACCACTTTACGGTGTGGACTGGGTGCTTTTTGTTGTGACACCTACATGACCACTTTACGGTGTGGACTGGGCACTTTTTGATATGTCCCCATTGTTGTTGACAGGTTGACAGCTGAGAGAAAAGAGTAATCAATACCGAAGTAGAGTTTTAATATTCATTTTATTATGGCTAAATAGTGAGTCTTGTTATTCTGGAATTTCAAGTGTTTATATCAACAGGCGAAACTCCAGCGTAACAAGACTCACTATTTAGCCTTAACAAAATGAATATATACATATGTATGTATCTATATATTCATATATATCAATCCATCCATATCCAGTTTTGGTCTTTAGGGTGCTGCTGTTGTCCCGGACTCCGAGGTAGGCAACACCAGGCAATGTCTCACAGCCGCTCTCCATGAATTTCTGTCCATAGTATCGACATCGGCCAAGTTCTAATTATACAAATCACTCATCACGCACTCCAACCACGTCTTCCTTGGTCTGCTGTGATCTCTAGTGCCAGGGATTGCCAAGTGAGTGATGGAGTTGATGCATGACGTGGCTCCCTGGGGTCAGTCGTGTCTTTTCGCTCGCCCACACGCTCTTGAACTTAAGTTCTGTTATTGCTGTGGTCTTGGATTTTCTTACCTTAAGTTGCTCGCACATTGCTTGTTTTGTTTGTTTTTTTCACTGTTTCCCTTTTCACTTCTATTTTCCTTCTCTCCCTCCTCCGTTTTCCCAATAACTTACCCGGTTATTGAACGCTCTGGACGGTAGATATCTTGTCTTTAAAGCGTTGAAATATCTGAGACCCCCAGGAGACAACTGATGAGGAACCCCCCCCCCGGTACTTGCTTTTTTCTTATTGTCATTCCAATTTTAAGCCTATATATATATATATATATTTTTTTTTTTTTTTTTTTTCAATTTATATGTCTCTCTCTCTCTCTCTCTCTCTCTATATATATATATATATATATATATATATATATATATATATTTCAAGATATGGAGGCACATGGCTTAGTGGTTAGAGCATTGGCTTTGCAATCGAAAGATTGTGAGTTCAATTCTCAGCCCGGATGATGTGTTGAACAAGACACTTTATTTCACATTGCCCCAGTTTACTCAGCTGTAGAAATGAGATGATAGCGACTGGGGTCCCTATCATTCCACTGCAAAGTGGACGTGTAGGCGCCACGGAAAAAAAGCACCCAGCACTCACTGTAAATGAGGTTGGTGTTAGGAAGGGCATCCATCTGTAGAAATCAAGCCAGAATCAGTCCCCGTCCCACCCTTGCAAGCAGGGAAAAGCGGATGTAAAATGATGATGATGATGATGATATATGTATATCTCAGTATATCAATATTATGTATATATTGATCTTTTCTTAAAACACCCATGCTAACGTGGAAGATGGACGTTAAACGAAGATGATGATGATGATGATGATACAATGTTATAATGTTAGTGTGTATTGTTAAGTATATATTTTTATGTAGATGTTATGTAGATAGCTTAGTTCACAGATAAATGGAAGTTCTGTTCAATATTCAGAATTATAGTTAACTGAAGCCTGACTAGGAATATCTTACCTATTTCCATAGAAAAACTATAACATTGTGTGTGTGTCCCCCCCTTCTCTCTCTCTCTCTCCCTCATGTTTTTGTTCTCTCAATTTCTCTCTCTCTCTCTCGCTATTTATCTCCTCAACCTCTCGCCCTCTCTCCCTCAACCTCTCTCTATCGCCCTGTCCCTCTCTCTCTATCTCCCTCCCTCTCTCTCTCTCCTGAATCTCTCTCTATCTCCCTGTCTCTCTCTATCTCCCTCTCTCTGTCTCCCTGTCTCTCTCTCTCCCTCTCTATCTCCTCCTCTCTTTCTATATCTCTCTCTATCTCCCCCTCTGTCTCTATCTCCCCCTCTCTCTATCTCTTTATCTCCCTCTCTCTCTCTCTCTCTCTCCCTGTCTCTCTCACTCTCTCTTCTATCTCCCATTCTCTCCCCTCAAACCACCCTCTTTGGAAACCAAATGCTAGAGATTTACTTGTTAGATATGAATAATAATAATAATAAAACACTGCTTTTCTGCATATTTAGACATTGATAGATTTAAATATATAAATTGTGTAACAATCCTTCCTATACCACTGTGACATAGGTTAAGACGTAGATATACCACTGTAACATAGGGTGAGACATAGGTTAAGATGTAGATATACCACTGTGACATAGGGTAAGACATAGGTTAAGATGTAGATATACCACTGTGACATAGATATGACACTGTGACATAGGGTGAGACAGGTTAAGATGTAGATATACCACTGTGACATAGGGTAAGACATAGGTTAAGATGTAGATATACCACTGTGACATAGGGTAAGACATAGGTTAAGATGTAGATATACCACTGTGACATAGATATGACACTGTGACATAGGGTGAGACATAGGTTAAGATGTAGATATACCACTGTGACATAGGGTAAGACATAGGTTAAGATGTAGATATACCACTGTGACATAGATATGACACTGTGACATAGGGTGAGATATAGGTTAAGATGTAGATATACCACTGTGACATAGATAGAACACTGTGACATAGGGTGAGACATAGGTTAAGATGTAGATATACCACTGTGACATAGATATGACACTGTGACATCGGGTGAGACATAGGTTCAAAGTAGATATACCACTGTGACATAGATATGACACTGTGACATAGGTTAAGACATAGGTTAAGATGTAGATATACCACTGTGACATAGATATGACACTGTGACATAGGGTATGACATAGGTTAAGATGTAGATTTACCACTGTGACATAGATAGAACACTGTGACATAGGGTAAGACATAGATTAAGACGTAGATATACCACTGTGACATAGATAGAACTCTGTGACATAGGGTAAGGCATAGGTTAAGATGTAGATATACCACTGTGACATAGATATGACACTGTGACATAGATATGACACTGTGACATAGGGTAAGGCATAGGTTAAGATGTAGATATACCACTGTGAAATAGGGTAAGTCATAAACACAACACTGAGTAAGATGTAGGCTTTAATACTGTCATAGAGATATAACACTGTGACATAGGGTAAGTCATAAACATTACACTGAGTAAGATGTAAGCTGTAATACTGTCACATATTAAGACAGAGAGAAAACATAAGATATAACACTGTGATATAGGTTAAGACATACATTAAGATATAAATATATCACTATGACATAGGGTAAGACATAAAGATGTAGACATAACACTGTGACATAGATTAAGATGGGTTAAGTCATAGATATGACTCTGTGACATAGGTTAAGTCATAGATGGCTTGTTAGGGGAAAAGGGGCAGTAACCCAACACATTTGGTGGTTCTCTGTGACTGTTGAGGTTGATGTGGTTCATCTTGAATAACTGAAAGTTGATGAAAAATTAGCAAGCAGGAATTGCAGAGGGCTGTTACTCTTAAGAAGAAAGAATTAGACAAGAATTGGTTAATGTATGGTTGTCAAACGATGATGATGTGTTGGGTGGGCCTTCTTAAGTTGAGGTGGGCATGCAAGCAGCTATCTCTGAGGGACAGAAGCCATTGTAGTATAGCTTGAGTGAAGAAATAGACATATCCTTCAATGGGTTAGGGGCTAAAATGTATTGGTTCTGAGTTCAAATCTCACTATGGTCAACTTTACCTTTCATTCTTCTAGGATCAGTAAAAATAAATATTATTCAAATACTGGGTTTCATCAGATAATCCTTATCCTCACAAGTTGCTGGTCATGTGCCAAAATTAGAATTCATTAATTACACAGAAATATAGTTAAGATTACTGAAATAATACACCATTAAAAAAAGAAAAGATTAAAACATGTCCCAAGCCCATAGCCTCAACAAGCTGGAGCTTATCTCAGCTTCATTAACATTAAGCAATTGATAGTACATGCCAGTCCGTTAACCCTTTAGCATTTACATTACTCTATATATACTATTGCATTTTCATGGTAAAGGCTTTAATTATTTCACATATATTGAATCTATGAGAATTTGATGTTATTTATTTTGAGAACAATACCTTAACATCAGTATGAGTGGCCAGTTACAGGTGGTTTGAACAGAAAGAGGTGATTGAATTCTGGCCAGATACAGCCAGTTTAAATGCTAAAGGGTTAAAGATTTAAGCCCAAGTTGCAGCTGTTGGTACTCGTTTTTAGCTGGAAAAACTAGAGTAAATTGGGGTGAAGTGATTTGTTCAAGAACACAATTTACCAGTGCCAGCTAGTTGAGGAATTTAACCCATAACATTGAGATAGTGAACCCAACAACTTAACCTCTAGGCCATATATCTTCCCATAATTAATAGTAATTCATTAAAGTATACCTTGATACCTGTGGAATTCATTGCATTTGTTTTATTGCATGTAGAACGTGATTTAATGCATGTATTGAGATGTCAGTCTTGTTCTGTCATATTTTGACATCCATCATATCATGTCATGTCAGTCTTGTTCTGTCTTAGTTTGACAGTCGCAATCATGTCAATGTTATTCTGTCTAGATTGACAGTCTCTTCATCAATCCTCGAGCATGCATTAACAGTAGTTTCCTAGTTTCTTACAATATTGTGGTAAGCTTTCCTTTCAAATGTTTCATCCCTGTAACATCTGTACTGTACATGTTATTATATTTAATATATAGTCATAAATATTTCTAATTTATTATATATATATATATATATTTATATATATTATGTATTTTTTAATTTTCAGTTTGAAATCATTTTCAGATAGAATGCTCATAATTATTACATCTGTTTTGATTGGTCAGCCTTTATTTGCTCTAATTTGCTACATCTCTTCTGATTGGTCAGCCTTTATTTGCTCATAATTGTTACATTTGATCTGATTGGTCAGCCTTTATTCAAGTTGACTTATGGCATGTTGTTGTTTAAAGCTTCCCTACCCCAGGTGAACTCTCAGTTAACAGACCTACGAAAAAAGGCATTCCAACCAGTGCTGTACTTACCTTTAAGCTAAATAAACTATAGCTCACCCTCGGAGGCCTCATTTAAAAAAATATACAAGTAAAATACCGTTATAACGAATATATTATAAGGGGTTTAGGAGGACCCCTCAATTTGTGTCAAAAGACATGACAACTTCTCTGCACTCTATGACCGTTCGTAAACAGGATACAGATGCCTCAGCCTGACTAGGAGATCAGTAGCCCTACTTCAGTACTGACTTTGTCTATTTAAACCCATCCAACTCTTGCTAGAAGGAAAAGTGGACGTTAAATGGTCTATTATTTATTTTCTATCACGAACATTATTATGATTTCTAGTATAGGCACAAGGCCAGCAATTTGGGGAGGTGGGGTGAGTCAATTAAATCGACCCCAGTGCATTACTGGTACTTTATTTTATCGACCTTGTAAGGATGAAAGGCAAAGCTAACCTCGGTGGGACTTGAACACAGAATGTAAAGGGCCGTAACTCTATGCTGCAAAGCATCATGTCTGACTCTCTACTGATACTGCCAATCCACCACCCTATCATTAAAATTAATATAAAAAATATTTATGATCTTGTATAATTATTTTTTATTTTTTACCAAAATTTTTTTAGAGAAGGGTCTCAAATTTTATATAGCTTTGGGCCTCAGCAGGTAAAAGTCTATCATCATAATTGGAGGTCAAAATAAACTGGATTAAAACATTGTGTCATTCTTCTGACTGAACTTATCTCTGGTCCTGTGTGTGCAAGAATACATAGTGTTTGATTTTAATGAGTTTATGATGATGTTAGTTTTGTGTGTGTGTGTTTTGTTTTCTAATGTTTGCTTGAATTGAGAGGGAGAAGGTTGGTGTTCATATTGGCATGTTTAAAAATTCATACTTATATAATCAAAAGAAGTGTTGGAAAGTTCTTAGATTAACACATTTCTTCATTTAATTCAGCAACCCCTTTTTTTATATATACTAGGTGCTGAAAGGTTTTTGGCATAACCTTTTTCCTAATTTCATTTTTAATGCCCGCCTCACATATACATGAGATGGGGGCTGGAAAGCTTCAGGTTAAACAAAAATCTTTTCAACACCCCCAGAAAACAATTTAATATTCTATTTCACATCTTACACTTATATTTTTCCTTATTGCTAGCATGTGTTATATTCTTCTTCTAAGTATTAAACATATGCATGTCTTTTTAGCATGTATTTTAATGATTCATGCTTACCAGATGTTACATCTGCTACAGACATTTTATTACTATTTCAATCTATCATTATATAGGAATGATATAGATTTATATTAATAAATTTACATCTGTACACAAACAGTATGAAATGTAACCGGAAATGTACATATAAACATACATTTGTGCATGCAAACACACACACACTTATATGTGTAAATACACATACAGTTATATGTGTAAACATACACATATCTAAACATGTAAACACACATTTATGCATGCAAACTCAGACACATTTATATATATATATAAAAACACATACACACTTTTATATATGTAAACACACACACATTTAAATATGTAAACACACATACACACATTTATATATGTAAACACACACACATTTATACGTGTAAACACATACACATTTATACGTGTAAACACATACAATTAAATACTGCAAAAAAAATGGTAAGCTGATTGACAGCCTGTATTGACTGCTATTTCTAGCGGCATTATTCCCTTGTAAATCTACGCATGCGTTGTAATATTGTTATTTTTTTTTATTTACTATGGCTGTAGATTGGCAGAATTGATAGAGCATCGGACACCATGCTTTGCAGCATAGAGTTATGGCCCTTTACAATCTGAGTTCATATCCCACCAAGGTTAGCTTTGCCTTTCCTCCTTACAGGGTTGATAAAATAAAGCACCAGTAATGCACTGGGGTTGATTTAATCTACTTTCTCCTCCTCTAAATCCTCTAAAAATTGTTGGCCTTGTGTCTAAATCGCAAACCTATATTTTATTGCACCATGTTGGCTCGATGAGAGATGACAACATTTCTCTCAACAGGTATTTATATTCTTGTATGTTACAGAATTCCTTCCAATGATGGACTGTTCTGGGAATGAGGGCCATATCTATTGGAATGGTCAGATTTAATTCTTCAGTTCAGAAACTGCAATAAAAAAAATGGCGGTCAGGGAATTTTAGTCAGGCTTCCTATATTGGGGGTTGCTGGATTGTGACGGTATCCCTAGAGAAAGATGCTTGTGAAGTGTTCTTTAGAGTATTTTACTGGATCTATTATTCAGTGATTTTGTATAAGATTCTCTCTCTCTCTCTCATATATATATATATAATTTGTTTTGCAAGGTTTTTTACATGAAATCCTATGTTGAAACATTGTTATATTTGGGGAGGGTCATATTGTTGTAATAATATTGCCAGAAATAATAACAGAACACACTCACTGTTTGGTTTGGGGCTGGTTTTTGCTTCTGTATCTTTTATATCTCCACAGAAATGAAAACCAACCCAAACCAAACAGTGAGTGTGTTCTGTTATTATTTCTGGCAATATTATAACAATATATATATTGTGATGTGTTGTGTCCTTGAGCAAGACACTTTATTTCACATTGCTCCAGTTTACTCAGCTGTAGAAATGAGATGATAGGACTGGGGTCTTATCATTAGTGGATGTGTAGGCGCCACGGAAAAAAGCACCCAGCACTCACTATAAATGAGGTTGGTGTTAGGAAGGGCATCCAGCTGTAGAAATCAAGCCAGAATCAGTTCCCGTCCCACCCTTGCAAGCAGGGAAAAGCGGACATAAAATGAAATGATGATGATGATGATATATATATATATATACAATAAATGTAATCTGAGTTTTTCGAATATTAATAATAATATTTGATTCGTTTGCAATTATGCAAAAAAGCCTCAATTTTATAGCCATGTCAGTAGAATGACCACTTCCTTCTTGCTCTTGTGTTGGCATGCGGCATACAGTTCTGTTCACATGCCAACACAAGAGCAAGAAGGAAGTGTAAGGGCAGTGAATTGGCAGTATCGGTAGAGGGTCAGACGCCATGCTTTCTAGCATAGAGTTACGTCCCTTTACAGTCTGAGTTCAAATCCAGCCGAGGTTAACTTTGCCTTTCATCCTTACAGGGTCGATAAAATAAAGTACCAGTAATGTACTGGATAATTGCTGGCTTTGTGCCTAAAGTAGAAACAATTATTAATATTCGAAAAACTCAGATTACATTTATTGTATATATATATATATATGAATGTATAATATTTCAGAGCTCCAATTCTAATATATATATATATTGTTATAATATATATATTGTTATAATATTACCAGAAATAATAACAGAACACACTCACTGTTTGGTTTGGGTTGGTTTTCGTTTCTGTGGAGATATAAAAGATACAGAAGCAAAAACCAGCCCAAACCAAACAGTGAGTGTGTTCTGTTATTATTTCTGGCAATATTATAACAATATGACCGTCCCCAAATATAACAATATTTCAACATAGGATTTCATGTAAAAAACCTTGCATGTCAGTAGAATGAACACTTCATTCTTGCTCTTGTGTTGACATGCGGCATACAGTTCTGTTCACATGACAACACAAGAGCAAGAATGAAGGGTTCATTCTACTGACATGGCTATAAAATTGAGGCTTGTTTGCATAATTGCAAACGAATCGAATGTTATTATTAATATTCGAAAAACTCAGATTTCATTTATTATATTCAGCCATGTAGAGCGAAATTTTATTTTTTATATATATATATATACATATATACAAATAAAACGGTTACATCAGTCAATTCATATTCATTTTATCAATAGGGATTGACTGGTGTAACCATCTTGTTTGTTTATTATTATAAGAAAACACCAGATAAACATAAACCGTTGAATGCTTAAAATCTGTTATATAAAAATCGGCAGATTTTAAATCGACCAACACTCTCTAATTGAATATATATATATATGTATATATGAGAAGAACAAAGAGGAGGTGTTACATCAAGAATTTATTGATGAGTCATGGATACAATTGTTTCAAAAACAGTCAACTCATGATCTGGGTTAATATTCCAGACCAGATGCCAGATCTGCCTGATCCCCATCAACAAAATCCGCATCAGATATATATATACACATATGTATATTTATGTATGCAAAAAGTAAACAGAAACAACAAAGAAAACAACACAGTACAATGAAGAAATATATTTGTTTAATATAGTAGGAAAAGACTTTTGACGTTTTGGACAGTAGTCCTTCATCAGAAGATAGTATGAGAAATACAAGATGAAATAGAATGATAGAGAGCGAGAAGAGAAAGGAATGGAAAAAACATTTTGTTTAGAAAAACACTTGTGCATTTAATCAGCCATTTTGAAGAAGCACACGCATACTCAGATATATATATATATATATACACACGCACACACATACATATATACACACACACACACACATATATACATATATATATATATATATATATATTTACACATATATATATATTTTACGATGGTGGTCCATATATATATATATCATCATCATCATCATACATCCGCTTTTCCCTGCTTGCAAGGGTGGGACAGGTCCTATTCAGCACAGCATTGTCATGGTCCTTCGTCATCTCCACCATGAGTTTCAGCAATTTAAGGTCTGCTCTCACCACCTCCACCCATGTTTTTCATGGTTTTCCTTCAACTGGGATTTCTTGGCACTTCTTTACCCAGCGGTCATCCTCCATGCCCATCACATGTCCATACCATCTCAGTCTTCTCTCCTGCACACCACGACTTATCCTCCTAACAGACAGTTTCTCTCTCAACT
This sequence comes from Eledone cirrhosa, assembly GCA_964016885.1. NCBI lineage: Eukaryota > Metazoa > Mollusca > Cephalopoda > Octopoda > Eledonidae > Eledone > Eledone cirrhosa. Next base: position 14,669,513 of record OZ024753.1, on the reverse strand, counting down.
CATCTATGCCTGGTCTTTCACGCACATTGACATTGCACATCCAATGGATCATGCTTGCTTCATTTCTCTCCAGCCGTCGCATATCCTCTGCAGTTGCTGCCGATGTCTCACTACCATGCAGCATCGCGCATCTCACACAGGTATCATATAACTGGCCTTTCATATGCAGTGAGAAACCCTCCTTTGTCAACAGAGGAAGCAGCTCCCTAAACTTCTTCCAACCCATCCTTATTCTAAATACTATGATCTCGGAACACCCCCCACCCCCATGCTAATCTGATCACATAGGTACCAGAAGCTATCAACCACTTCTACAGCCAACTTTCCCTGTGCATCTACTGCATACATAGCTTTCCCTACCTGTTAGTTTGCCTGCTATCCCACTACATCTCTTGTGTACCCAAGATCTGCATCGCGTACATTTTATAGAATTTATGCCAGTTCCTTTTCCACATATCAAACATGGCTATTTCCCTGATGGAGTCAGAGTTTTGTCCTCTCTTCTACTTATCAACACTTTTGTCTTAGCTATGTTCACTCTCAGTCCTCTTGATTCCAACTGCTGTTTCCATAGCCAGAATTTATTCTCTAGCTCCTCTACTGATTCTGCTATAAGAACCAGATCACCAGCATAGAGAAGTTTCCATGGGCAGCCAGGCTTAAACTCCTCTGCTATGGCTTGGAGGACTATAATGAACAAGAGCAGGCTGAGGACCGAACCCTGATGTACACCTACTTGTATCTGCAATTCCTCACTAAACTCCATTCCTACTCTCACTTTACTGACAGCACCTCTGTACATCGCTTGCACTGTCCTCACAAGCCATTCCTCTACACCTAGTTTCCTTAGGGACCACCAGATGACAGATCGGGGTACCCTATCAAAGGCCTTCTACAAGTCAATAAAAGCTAAGTATAGTGGCTTATTCTTCTCTAAGAACCTCTCTTGTAGTTGTCTCACTAAGAAGAGGGCATCTGTTGTACTTTTCCGAGGCACAAAACCAAACTGTATCTCATCTAATTTGACCCTTTCTCTAACCAGTTGCGCTAATATTCTCTCTGCCACTTACATAACCTAATCCATCAGCTTTATGCCCCTATAATTGCTCCTCTCTAGAGCATCCCCTTTACCTTTGTAGCAATTTATGAGAATACTGCTGCACCAGTCTTTGGGTATGACACCACCGTATATAGCCTGATTGATGATGAGTGCAACCAGTCTATATATATATAAAACATTTTCTGCTGACGTCCTTGGTGTTAATTAAAACATTCATCTGTTATTTTGAAGGAATCAATAATTTACATTTTCCAACAATTAAATCTTTACTTGAATGTAAATTTAGCTGTGATCAGATTTTCATGATTGCAATTGGAATTTCACCAGACTTAAAAGAAGCAATTTTCTAGAAACATTTAAAGCTAATTTAGATGATATTATCACCAAAGTTCTTTTTGTTCACTCTACTCTATTTCTCATCATATCTCTGATAACATTGTATCAATTTTCAGAAAAAAAAAAAAATGATACCTCCTTCTGCCTAATTAAATATATTCTCATTACTCTTTAAACTAATCAAATGAATTTAAATAGAAAAATAGGCAGTAGAAAAACTTGTAAAATTGCTGGAAAATGTTGGCACTCTTTAAATTTCAGCTACTAAATGAGGAATTCTTTGATAGTCAAACATTTTCAAATCCGTATTTATAATTTGGAGTAGAAATACTAAATAAAACTGCTATAGTGCTGAAGTAAATAAATATTGGTTGCTTGATAAAATAGATATTATAGCTGAGGTTTAAACATGGCTATGTGGTTAAGAAGTTTGTTTCATAACCACATGGGTTTAGAGTCACTCCTTAACTAGCCTCAGGTTGAAAAATGACTTGTCAGTGTAATTTGGTAGCGGAAAACTTTGCAGACGCACATAATCCGTGTGCACACACACACACACACATATATATATATATATATATATATATATATACTAGCCGAATTACCCACACCTTGCTGCATTTCATCATCACCGTTTTATGTCCGTTCTTCCACGCTAGCATGGGTTAGATGGGTTGTCCTGTTGTGGGAAGTGTCCAGTCAGCTGACCATGTCTTACTCATACGGAAACTGATTCTGGCTTGATTTCTACAGCTGGATGCTCTTCCTAACACCAACCTCATTTACAGTGTGGGCTGGGTGCTTTTTTTTCCGTGGCGCCTACCTACATGTCCACTTTATAGTGTGGGCTGGGTGCTTTTTTGCCGTGGCACCTCCACGACCACTTAGCAGTGGAATGATAGGGACCCCAGTTCCTATTATCTCATTTCTACAGCTGAGTAAACTGGAGCAATGTGAAATAAAGTCACCCAGTCCGAGAATTGAACTCACAACCTTTCCATTGCAAGCCCAATGATCTAACCACTAAGCCATGTGCCCACATATATATGTTTGTCTATGTGTATGTGTGTGTATATATTTATATGTATATATATATATATATATATATATATATATATATGTTTGTCGATGTGTATGTGTGTGTATATATTTATATGTATACATATATATGTTTGTCGATGTGTATGTGTGTGTATATATTTATATGTATACATATATGTTTGTCGATGTGTATGTGTGTGTATATATTTATATGTATACATATATATGTTTGTCGATGTGTATGTGTGTGTATATATTTATATGTATACATATATATGTTTGTCGATGTGTATGTGTGTGTATATATTTATATGTATACGTATATATGTTTGTGTATATATTTATATGTATACATATATATATGTTTGTCTATGCGTGTATATATTTATGTGTATACATATGCATGGTTGTATATATATGTTTGTCTGTGTGTGTGTGTATGTATGTGTGTACATATGTTTGTCTGTATGTGTGTGTGTCTGTTTGTTTATGTGTGTTTATATTTGAACAATCTATGTGTGTGTCTGTTTACATGTATAAGTGTATGTATGTATATACATTTATATATATTTCTATGTGTATGTATGTGTATACATTTATATATATTTCTATGTGTATGTATGTGTATACATTTATATATATTTCTATGTGTATGTATGTATGTGTATACATTTACATATATTTGTGTGTGTGTATCATCATCATCATCATTTTACGTCCACTTTTCCCTGCTTGCAAGGGTGGGACGGGAACTGATTCTGGCTTGATTTCTACAGCTGGATGCCCTTCCTAACACCAACCTCATTTACAGTGAGTGGTGGGTGCTTTTTTTTTCCATAGCACCTCCATGACCACTTTGCAGTGGAATGATAGGGATCCCAGTCCCTATCATCTCATTTCTACAGCTGAGTAAACTGGAGCAATGTGAAATAAAGTGTCTTGCTCAAGGAAACAACACACCACCTGGCCTGAGAATTGAACTCACAACCTTTCGATTGCAAGGCCAATGCTCTAACCACTAAGCCATGTGCCTCCATGCGTATACATTTATATATATTTCTACGTGTATGTGTATGTATGTATATGTATACATTTATATATATATTTGTGTGTGTGTATGTATATGTATATATTTATATGCTTGTCTATGTGTGTATACATTTATATATTTTTGTCTATAAGTGTGCATGTATACGAATACATATATATGTTTGTGTGTGTGTATGTCTATATATTTGTGTGTGGCGAGAGGGGGAGGGGGGGGGGGTTATAGTAGAGGGTCAGACATGCTTTCCAGCATAGTTACGTCCCTTCATGATCTGAGTTCAAATCCCGTCGATGTTAACTTTGCCTTTCATCCTTACGGGGTCGATAAAATAAAGTACCAGTAATGTACTGAGTAATTGCTGGCCTTGTGCCAAAAGTAGAAACTATAATTTCATTGCAGTAAATCTTAGGGATTTTACATAAGGACAATGTATCACCACTATACAGAACTTTAGGGGAACTAATAAAACAATAACAAGTAATTTACAGCCATTGTTTCACTACTAAAGCAAGAATTAGCACTGGAGACCCCATGACAAATTTTATAATCATTATTGTTTATGAAGGCACATGGCTTAGGGGCTAGAGCATTGGCCTTGCAAACGGAAGGTTGTCAGTTTAATTCTTAGACCGGGTGACGTGTTGTTTCCTTGAGCAAGACACTTTATTTCACATTGCTCCAGTTTACTCAGCTGTAGAAATGAGATGATAGGGACTGGGGTCCCTATCATTCCACTGCAAAGTGGTCGTGAAGGTGCCACGGCAAAAAAGCACCCAGCACTCACTATAAATAAGGTTGTAGTGTTAGAAAGGGCATCCAGCTGTAGAAATCAAGCTAGAATCAGTTCCCGTCCCACCCTTGCAAGCAGGGAAAAGCGGGCGTAAAATGATGATGATGATGATTATTGGGGCCATTTTGAATGTTTTACAGCCAGATTCCCTTCCCTGATAAACAACACTTTTAGTTGTCTCTTACAACATGCAGGAATAGTAGACCTGAAAGGAAAGTGATTGAGTTAAGATGGTTCTGTGAAGGCATACAGCTTAGTAATTAGGGACTTGGGTTCACAATTGTAATGTTGTGGTGTGTTCTATTCCAAAAGGAGCTGCATATTGTGTTTCTAAGCAAGGCACTTCGTTTTATATTGCTCCAGTAAACTCAGATGTAAATAGTATGGCAAACAGAAGCAACAGTGAGTTAACACAACAATAGTCAAAGACCCCATCCAGTGAAGGCTGCTTTCAAGTCTTTTACTCTCAGGTTTTTAATGCCAATAAAACAAAGACAAGCTCTGATCTAAGTATTCTCTAGGTTCAAAAGAGACTTTAAACTTAACCTAACATTTTTATTATCATATTTCTAATAAAAACCACTTTCGTTACCATACTTCTAATTAAAGGCTGTCTATGATTTTCTATTAATTTTTAAATTATCAAAATTTTTTAAATACTTAGTAATATAATTATCTCTTATCATCACCACCACCACTACCACCACTATCATCATCACTATCATCATCACCATCACCATTATCATCACCACCACCATCACCATCATCACCACCATCACCATCATCACCACCACTATCACCATCATCATCACCATCACCATCATCACCACCATCATCACCACCATCATCACCATCACCATCATTAATCATCATCATTTAAACATCTGCTTTCCCTGCTAGCAAGAGTTGGATGGGTCTACATAGACAAAGTCAGTACTAAAGCAGTGGCTACTCATCTCTCAGACAAACCAGGGATCTGTTACCTCACTTATGCATTTGTGTATGGTTTTACCTTCTACTGAGTGAAGAGGGGACGTTGTCATATCTTTGGCACAACAGGGTCGTTTCTCATTATTAAACTAGTTTAAAGGGTGGTGGATTTGCAGTATGGGTAGAGTGTCTGACATGATTTGCGGCATAGAGTTATGTCCCTTTGCATTCTGATTTCAAATCCTATCATGGTTAGCTTTGCCTTCTATCCTTACGGGGTCGATAAAATAAAGTACCTCTAATGCACTGGGATCAATTTAATCAACTTTCCCCTCTCCCAAAATTGCTGGCCTTGTGCCTAAATCAAAAATCATTATTAAACTGGTTTTCAAAACATGACTTAAAGATTTTTACACAAATTTATGATGGAAGATTTTAGATAAATACAAGCAGAATGGCCCGGCGTTGCTCAGGATTTGCTCTAGGGTTCTTATATATTTGATATATATTTATCCTTCTCGAGCCTCGTGAAGTAAATAAGTTTGTTTATATTTTGTTATTGTGTATGCAAAAATATAAATATGTTTAACCCTTTAGTGTTCAAACCGGCCAGAATTCTCTGCCTCTTTCTGTTGAAACTGGCTGTAACTGGTCGCTCAAACTGATGTTAAGGTATTGATCTCAAAATAAATACTTTCAAAATCTCATAGATTCGATATTATGTGAGATAATTATGTGAGATAAAGCCTTTACCATGAAAATATAATAGTATATATAGAGTAATGTGAATGCTAAAGGGTTAAAACAAATAGTTTTGTAGAACCATGTGTAGTTTCAGATTGTTTGGTATAAAAAACTTCAGATAATTCTGATGACTGACAGGAGGCAAATATAGATTGTGGGGTAGTAGAATAGTATTTGTTTTAATATAAAATGAGTTCAAACACCGAGAGATTGTTTTTATGAGCTAAGATAGATATAGAAAACTGACTTTTAGTCATGTTATTTATTTTATAAAACAATATTTATGAAAGAATACAAAAGGCTTACAGTGTTTTTGATACTTTAAGTCATGTTGCATGGCAGTGAAACATGGACTGACTGCAGACAACATGTGGTGCTACATGGTAGTGAAACATGGACAGTGACTGCAGAGGACATGTGGTGCTGCATGGTAGTGAAACAGGGACAGTGACTGCAGAGGACATGTGGTGCTGCTGCATGGTAGTGAAACAGGGACAGTGACTGCAGAGGACATGCATAGGCTGCAGAGAAGTAACCATATTTTGTTGAATGTTTACTGCAAATGTGAGAGAAAGGGAGAAACTGGGTTTAACCCTTTAGATTTTAAATTGGCCATATCCGGCCAAAACTGGCCAGAATTCTCTACCTCTTTCTGTTCAAACTTGCCATAACTGGCTGCTCATACTGATGTTAAGGTATTGTTCTCAAAATAAATATCAAAATTTCATAGCTTCGATATTATGTGAGATAATTATGTGAGGTAAAGTGTTTACTGCGAAAATATGATAGAAAATATAGAGTAATGTAAAGGCTAAAGGGTGAAGAGTAATTTGAAGTGGTATGCAAGGGAGGCATGTTATGCACATGGATGATGGTTGCTGGATAAAGAAGCACCAGGAAATGCCAGTGGAAGGAAGCCACAGTAGAGGAAGACCTGGGCAGAGTGAATTAGAGCTGATCTCAAATTGCTGAGACTCATAGAGGAGATGATGAAGGAAGACTGTGCTGAAAAATACATATCCAACCCATCCAAGCATGGAAAAACAGATGTAAAAAAAGATGGTAATATATATATATATATATATATATATATATATATATATATATATATATATATATATATATATATATGTGTGTGTCTCTGATGGTAGCTAAGATGCTTCCATAGGCAGTATGCCGGTTGAGCACTCTATGCTCCTATGGAGCAGGGTATTATAGAATGGAAAACGAAAAATCAGTGATGCATCGGAACTCAATTTATTGTATGTTACAATTGTTTCCCTGGCAAACAGCTTGAGGTGCGATCTGTGTGTGGATCGACCTGACTCTAGACTCTAGACTTGCAGGTTCCTAGGACACGTCTATTGATTTTGGAGCATATCCTCTCAGAAATCAATAGACATGTCCGAGGAACCTGCGAGTCTAGAGTCAGGTAGATCCACACACAGATCGCACCTCGTGCTGTTTGCCAGGGAAACAATTGTAACATACAATAAATTGAGTTCCGATGCAGCATTGATTTTTCGTTTTCCATTCTATATATATATATATATACACATGTATATGTACATATATGATTATATATATATATATATATATATATATATATATATATAAATGAAAATATAGAAATTATTGTGAGCAGGAAGCCAACAGTATTTCATAATATATATATATATAGGTGCACAATAATTGTATCTGTAGGCAGTATGCTGGCTGAACACTCAATGCTTGTGCAGAGCAGAGTATAATAGTATAAGAATACAGGAACAAAGAATCAGTATTGCATCATAACATATTTAATAACATATTACATATGTTTCACTGTCGATTAGCTCGAGGAACGATCTATTATTGATCGAACCTGACTCTGGAATCGAAAGATCCTCAGATATGCCTCAATATGTAAGCTCGTCTCTGATTTTGAGACAAGCTTACACAGATATATATAGGTGTCTACATGTTAAAACATATCTGAGGATGTTTCGATTCCAGAGTCAGGTTCAATCAATAATAGATAGTACCTCGAACTGATCAACAGTGAAACATATGTAATATGTTATTAAATATGTATATATTGGATCACTGATTCTTTGTTCCTTTATTCTTATATATATATAACAACAAATTGTTAGACCTTGAAGTCCAATGGTAACATATTTGTTAATATTCTTTCATACTTTTTTTAGAAATCATTTTATGCTGAAAAGTTACACTTTGATGTTTATGCTCTAACAATTTACTGTTATATAGACATAATATCCACCATTCTGTAAAATTTCTTTCTTTTTTTATACAATTTAGCAGTATTTTTAGCACTGTTCCATGTTCTATTTCAACAATATCTTTTTGTCCTATTACTCTTTCACAGTTCTGTCTCAAATTGATGCTTTTTAATATACCTTTTATCATTTTTTTCACTTTGAAATATCTTGACAATAAACTTAGCCATGATTTGCAATATTTATGTGTTCGTGATTGTTCTGGGAATGTTGCTATAATGCAACTTAAAGAAACAGGAGAGAAAACTAGAGTAAACTAAGAAAAACAAAGCAAATCAACATTTTACACTTTTACCTTATATTTTATGATATTTTTCAGCTGAAAAACGAGTCCTAACCCTGAAATATCATAACAATTATCAATGATACAATAACATACAAAGTTCTCATTGGACTAAGTCAAACAATTACATATATATATATATATATATATATATATGCGCGTGTGTGTGTGTATAATATATATGTGTTTGTGTATTTAGTAGTTAGGTGTGTGATGACAGTTGCAGCAGGTGGCTCACTCGTCAGAGAACTTTGAACTGGTCAATATCAAAACAATTGTCATATGGTTTTAAAGTTTGTATATGATGCAACCTTGAGACTTTGTTCCTGCTTACACACATATTGTGTCTTATTTTATACATATGAATATATACATATTACATTATAAATATATATATAATAAACATAACTATTTCATCTGATGAATGAGCTGGACATAAGGATTGTCTAGTCTCCTGAAACCTTTGGTAATGGAATAATGATATTTTATATATATATATATATATATATTTTTTTTTTTACCTTATTTATATATATTATATTATATTTCATACACATATATGTGTGTGTATGTATATAAAATAAAAAGGAAATTGCTGTTTTGATTTGTTTTTCTTACTTTACTTGGCTACACTCCTGTATTTCTAATTTGCATTGTTCCAGCTTTTCCAAACAATCTTAACCACATATCTCACAATCATTCATATAAACTATAGAATATTTATGTTTATAATATCATAATGTTCCATACAATTTATTTCAAAGGTCATGGCACACCATGGAACATCCTCCTACTGCTGTAACTAAAATTAAGACATTATAAAAAAAAAAAAAGCAAAATTAAAACAAGTTCTCATATAGTTCTTTCTTTAAATTTCAGGGTGCTGGCTGCACTGCCCTTGTTGTTGCAGTAATTGCACGTAAGCTGGAACTCAGTCGAGCAGAAAAACATGTACACAACTTCATGATGGATACACAGCTAACAAAGAGAGTAAGTTTTCCCCAACTTCCATTACAGTTTTACAGTAACTTCCTTTGTTCTGTAATAGATTATTGCTGAATGATCTTAGATTCAGTCACATATAATTGTTTCTACTTTTGGCACAAGGCCAGCAATTATCCCAGTACATTACTGGTACTTTATTTTATCGACCCCGTAAGGATGAAAGGCAAAGTGAACCTCGGTGGGATTTGAACTCAGACCATAAGGATAAAGGGACGTAACTATGCTGGAAAGCATGGCGTCCAACTCTCTACTGATACTCACAATAGTCACATATAATGGCAGGACAACTGCTGTAGTGTTGCTCATATGATAAAATGCAACCAATACCCAGTGTAAAGTGTCTGTTGATAACGGGGGGTACCCAGGTGTAAAAGCCATGCCCAGACTGGAATGTATGTGAGGCATGATTCCCCCAACTTGTCTTGTTGGGAAGTTCCTATGATTAGATACTGACTGGGTCTGTAAGGAGTCCTTCCAATTCATACCAGCATGGAATCATCTTCATCATGATATGAATGTAAAATGATGATTCATAACTTTTGAAACTGACCCTCATCATCATTGTCATTAGTTAACGTCTGCTTTCTCTGCTAGCAGGGGTTGGACAGGTCTACATAGACCAAGTCAGTACTGAAGTAGGGCTACTGACCTTGCAGACAAGCCAGTGGGTCTGCCTCTCACTTACCTAGGGTCTTCTCTTCTATCAAATGCACAGGGTTTTTTGTCATGTTTTTGACACAACTCTTTGTTTGATAAGATTTTTATGGGTGCCTTTCCTACCACTAGATGCCCTTATCACCATTTTAATTTTTTTTTTAAATTAAACTAAATTCTTCTAATGTATTTTTAATGCCATGTACGGTCCTATATAAAATATTGTTACATATAATATACATATATCTAGTCTTGCTGTGAATATTTTAGCTGTAAACATGTCACAGCTACTCATCAACCAAGATAAAAATGAAGGGAGCCAGTATCTTCTTATAGATTCTTAAATAAACTATTCTTGGTGAAGATTTTTTTATATTTAGAGTAAGCTTGACTACTTAGTTTTAAATAGTAATAACACTAGCACAGCATGATTCCAAATAAAGGTGTGTATGAACCCATATACAATATGTTTATATATGATAAACATATATATATAGTCACACTGAATATTTTAAGCTGTGATCATATCACAGTTAGAAACATGGATGAGGGAAGAAAATCGATCGGACAAGATCGCAGGCTCTATTTACTTACCAAGTGGAGTGCAACTCATCAAATAGAACGAAGAAAACATGTGAAGGGTATCCAGCTGTAAAACAACCCAGTCAAAATGCAGTTTCATTTGAGCAAGGTACGGCCTGGCCAACTGGCCAGACTTGGTCTCATAATTTGAACGACCCATTTAACCCATGCAAACATGGAAAAATAGGCATTAAATGGTGATGATAATGGTGGTATGCATACTCGTGTGTGCGTGTGTGTGTGTGTATAGCATCATCATCATTTAAAATCTACTTTCCCTGCTAGCAAGGGTTGGACGGGTCTACTTAGACCAAGTTAGAACTGCAAGCATGAAAATATAGACATTAAATGGAGACAATGGTGATAATGTTGTCCAAGAGAAAGATATATACCAATATAAATTGGTATCAGTGTCACCACAATGTATTTTTACCAGTTGACTGAACTGAAGCAATGTGAAATGAAGTGTCTTGCTTAAGGTCACAGCATGCCACATAGTCTGGACATAGAACTCATTACCTTGTGATCATGAGCCCAACACTCTACCCACTAAACCACATACTTAAACAGAACATGCCATAGGCAGCTTATGTCTATTGTGTGTGTATGTGAGTGTGTGTGTGACAGAGAGCGTGTGTGTTTGTGAGTGTGTGTGTATGTGAGTGAGAGTGTGCATATGAGAGAGAGAGAGATTGTGAGTGTGTGTGTACGTGTGTGTAAGTGTGTATGTTTGTGATTGTGTGTGTATGAGTGTGTGTTCTGATGCATTTTCTTCTTGTTTAAATGTAACAGCCTCATAAAAAACTGTGAACATGGAAACAACGATTTCAGATGTAAAACAGACATAAAGACACATTGAAAGATTTCAAGACAAGACAGAAATTAAAGAGAACATTACAAGTTTTAATGGTACTCATCAGTCGAAGTAGTCTTTAATCTAATAAATAGTTCTAAAACATCGACTAAACTGTCTCCAGGGGAATTGAAAAGAAATTGTTTAATCTGATGAATTAACTAACAATAATTAGATAGGAACACGCTAGCTGTGTGGTGAAGGAGTTGATATAGCAACCATTTGGTGTGGAGGTCAGTCTGTGGTCAAGGACTTGGTATAGTAACCATTTGGTTTGGAGGTCAGTCTTACTCTGGTCAAGGAATTGATATAGAAACCATCTGGTTTGGAGGTCAGTCTTACTCTGGTCAAAGAGTTGGTATAGTAACCATTTGGTTTGGAGGTCAGTCTTACTGTGGTCAAGGAATTGATATAGTAACCATTTGGTTTGGAGGTCAGTCTTACTGTGGTCAAGGAATTGATATAGAAACCATTTGGTTTGGAGGTCAGTCTTACTCTGGTCAAAGAGTTGGTATAGTAACCATTTGGTTTGGAGGTCAGTCTTACTGTGGTCAAGGAATTGATATAGTAACCATTTGGTTTGGAGGTCAGTCTTACTGTGGTCAAGGAATTGATATAGTAACCATTTGGTTTGGAGGTCAGTCTTACTGTGGTCAAGGAATTGATATAGTAACCATTTGGTTTGGAGGTCAGTCTTACTCTGGTCAAGGAATTGATATAGAAACCATTTGGTTTGGAGGTCAGTCTTTGGTCAAGGAGTTGATATAGTAACCATTTGGTTTGGAGGTCAGTCTTACTGTGGTCAAGGAATTGATATAGTAACCATTTGGTTTGGAGGTCAGTCTTACTGTGGTCAAGGAATTGATATAGTAACCATTTGGTTTGGAGGTCAGTCTTACTCTGGTCAAGGAATTGATATAGAAACCATTTGGTTTGGAGGTCAGTCTTACTGTGGTCAAGGAATTGATATAGTAACCATTTGGTTTGGAGGTCAGTCTTACTGTGGTCAAGGAATTGATATAGTAACCATTTGGTTTGGAGGTCAGTCTTACTCTGGTCAAGGAGTTGGTATAGTAACCATTTGGTTTGGAGGTCAGTCTTACTGTGGTCAAGGAATTGGTATAGTAACCATTTGGTTTGGAGGTCAGTCTTACTGTGGTCAAGGAATTGATATAGTAACCATTTGGTTTGGAGGTCAGTCTTACTCTGGTCAAGGAGTTGGTATAGTAACCATTTGGTTTGGAGGTCAGTCTTACTCTGGTCAAGGAGTTGGTATAGTAACCATTTGGTTTGGAGGTCAGTCTTACTCTGGTCAAGGAATTGATATAGAAACCATTTGGTTTGGAGGTCAGTCTTACTCTGGTCAAGGAATTGATATAGTAACCATTTAGTTTGGAGGTCAGTCTTACTCTGGTCAAGGAGTTGGTATAGAAACCATTTGGTTTGGAGGTCAGTCTTACTCTGGTCAAGGAATTGATATAGAAACCATTTGGTTTGGAGGTCAGTCTTACTGTGGTCAAGGAGTTGGTATAGTAACCATTTGGTTTGGAGGTCAGTCTTACTGTGGTCAAGGAGTTGGTATAGAAACCATTTGGTTTGGAGGTCAGTCTTACTCTGGTCAAGGAATTGATATAGAAACCATTTGGTTTGGAGGTCAGTCTTACTCTGGTCAAGGAGTTGGTATAGTAACCATTTGGTTTGGAGGTCAGTCTTACTCTGGTCAAGGAGTTGATATAGAAACCATTTGGTTTGGAGGTCAGTCTTACTCTGGTCAAGGAATTGATATAGAAACCATTTGGTTTGGAGGTCAGTCTTACTCTGGTCAAGGAGTTGGTATAGAAACCATTTGGTTTGGAGGTCAGTCTTACTCTGGTCAAGGAGTTGGTATAGTAACCATTTGGTTTGGAGGTCAGTCTTACTCTGGTCAAGGAATTGATATAGAAACCATTTGGTTTGGAGGTCAGTCTTACTCTGGTCAAGGAGTTGGTATAGTAACCATTTGGTTTGGAGGTCAGTCTTACTCTGGTCAAGGAGTTGGTATAGTAACCATTTGGTTTGGAGGTCAGTCTTACCCTGGTCAAGGAATTGATATAGAAACCATCTGGTTTGGAGGTCAGTCTTACTGTGGTCAAGGAATTGATATAGAAACCATCTGGTTTGGAGGTCAGTCTTACTGTGGTCAAGGAATTGATATAGAAACCATTTGGTTTGGAGGTCAGTCTGTGGTCAAGAAGTTGATATAGCAACCACTTGGTTTGGAGGTCAGTCTTACTGTGGGCAAGGTCAGTCTTAGTGATCAAGGAGTTGACATAGCAACCACCTGGTTTGGAGGTCACTCTGTGGTCACTGAGTTGATATAGCAACCATCTGGTTTGGAGGTCAGTTTTACTGTGGTCAAGGTGTTGATATAGCAACCATCTGGTTTAGAGGTCAGTCTTACTCTTACTGTAGTCAAGTAGTTGATATAGCAACCATTTGGTTTGGAGGTCAGTCTTACTGTGGTCAAGGAGTTGATATAGCAACCATCTGGTTTAGAGGTCAGTCTTACTCTTACTGTAGTCAAGTAGTTGATATAGCAACCATTTGGTTTGGAGGTCAGTCTTACTGTGGTCAAGGAGTTGATATAGCAACCATCTGGTTTAGAGGTCAGTCTTACTCTTACTGTAGTCAAGTAGTTGATATAGCAACCATTTGGTTTGGAGGTCAGTCTTACTGTGGTCAAGGAGTTGATATAGCAACCATCTGGTTTAGAGGTAACTCTGTGGTCAAGGAGGTCAGTCTTAGTGTGGTCAAGGAGTTGATAGAGCAACCATCTGGTTTGGAGTTCACGCTTACTATGTGGCACCTTGGGCAAGTGACTTTACTAATGTCTTGTGAATGAAATTTAATAGATAGGCCCAACAACAAGCTTTATATTCATAAAAATAATAATGAAAATTATTGTGTACAGTGCTCAGGTGCACTACAACTCATCAAAGGTGCTTGTATATCTAATCGGGCCGAGTTTAAACACACATGACTGCGATGACTGTGGTGATGGTGATGATGATGACTGTGATGATGATGATGATGGTGGTGATGACTGTGATGATGATGGTGAGGGTGATGATGATGATGATGGTGGTGATGGTGAGGGTGATGATGACTGTGATGATGATAATGGTGGTGATGACGATGGTGATGGTGATGATGGTGGTGATGATTGTGATGATGATGATGATGATGGTGATGATGGTGATGATGGTGGTGATGGTGGTGATGGTGATGATGGTGATGATGGTGATGACTGTGATGATGGTGATGATGATGATGATAGCGATGGTGATGATGACTATGGTGATATGATGATGATGACAATGACAATAATGGTGAGGTAGCTGATTGTGATGATGATGACAATGACATAATGATGATGACAGACAACAAATTATATATTATTCAGTAGAATAGTGAAGGCTAAATGGTTAGTGTGTTCATTTCATGATTGGGTTTAATTCCATGAGGCATCATGTTGTGTCCTTGAACAAGACACTTTACTACACATTGGTCCAGTCAAGTCAGCTGCAAACAAAACAATAAGTTATACCAGTAATTCAATGGGCCAGCATTGTCACACAGTGTGTCATGCTTAATGATCCCGAGAAGTATGTCAGGTGGTTCACCTTGTACGGAATCTATTCCAATTAATGGCCTTGCTCAATATATGCCCACCTTGTACTATCAACTTGCGTTGTTGTCAAAATCCTTTTCATCATGACTCTTATGAGTTATCAAGCCAACAGTCCTTCTAAGGGCCAAACTTCCCGCCATATTGGGAAAACACTACATATTCTACAGATCAATGCAGAAATTATGTTGAGACTAAAATGTGACTACCTGGCTAAAATAACAAACGAAAGATCTTAACATTGGTGTCATATTAGTACAGGAAAGCCATAGTGGTGCACTACAAATGATGCTTTAGCCTGGCTCACCAATGTCTGTCTCTCTAACCATTGTGCATATGTCATAACGACTAGAAGAAGTGTATAATGTGGGTACGTATCTGAGCCCGTTGCACATTAATCTCATGGGCAGACCGTTCCATTGATTGTCCAGACTGTTCCATGGATTGTCCAGACTGTTCCATTCATTGTCCAGACTGTTCCATTCATTGTCCAGACTGTTCCATTCATTGTCCAGACTGTTCCATTCATTGTCCAGACTGTTCCATTCATTGTCCAGACTGTTCCATTGATTTCCAGTCCGTTCCATGGATTGTCCAGACTGTTCCATTCATTGTCCAGACTGTTCCATTGTTGTCCAGTCCATTCCATTGATTGTCCAGTCCGTTCCATTGATTGTTCAGACTGTTCCATTGATTGTCCAGACTCTTCCATTCATTGTCCAGATTGTTCCATTGATTTGAACTCAGATTGTAAAGGGCCGTAACTCTATGCTAGAAAGCATATTTCCCAATGTTCTACTGACGCTGCCAATCCACCATCCTCGATATAATAGTAATAAAACAACCATAATAATAATAGTGATTTCTACTATAGGCACAATTTGGGGGGAGGGGAAAGTCAATTAAATCGACCCCAGTGCATTACTGGGGCTTTATTTTATCAACCCTGTAAGGATGAAAGGCAAAGCTATTTAAGGCAAGTGGGATTTGAACTCAGGCCGTAAATGGCCTTAACTCTATGCTGCAAAGCATGGAGTTCGACTCTCTACAGATACTGCCAATCCACCAACCTAACAATAATAATAATTGTTTCTACTTTTGGCACAAGGCCAGCAATCACCCCAGTGCATTACTGGTACTTCATTTTATCAACCCCATAAGGATGAAAGGCAAAGTTAACCTCGACAGGATTTGAAATCGGACCGTAAAGGGACGTAACTCTATGCTGGAAAGCATGGCGTCCAGCCCTCCACCGATACTGCCAATTCACCGCCCTTAACCATAATAATAATAATAATAAATGTTTCTACTTTTGGCACAAGGCCAGCAATTATCCCAGTGTATTACTGGTACTTTATTTTATCGACCCCGTAAGGATGAAAGGCAAAGTTAATAATAATAATAATGAGTGAGACATGGTCACCCGACACAACTTGCCTTAAAATAGGACTCGTCTAACCCATGCTAGTGTGGAAGATGGGCGTTAATCGATGATGAGGATGATGATAATCTTCATTAAAAAATTGCTATTTATCTATATATAACGAAAATTAAGTTAAGGATGTCATGTCTGAGAGTATCAGACATGATATTTGCCAATTAATGGTGAAATATATTTCTTAAATAAAATATATACAAACGAGATTAATCATTATTGCAATCATATATTCGAGTTTCTCGTTAGTTTTTGATCTGTTACCTACGTAACTATGTGTGTTTACACGCTTTACAAATTATCCCCTGTGATTGTTTGATATGTTTATTTTATATATATGTCAATCGATTTTTAATTTAATGCTATTTATCTATATATAAATTTCTGCAATTCTGTCACAACACGTAAAGAGAAAGGAGTAGTTTGACTATCTCATACTACTCCTCTCTCTTTACATCTGCTGCCTGTGTGAATGTATGTGTGTGTAAAAGGAAAGAAGGGGGTGGTGAAAAATCTTCACTGTGTGTGAGTGTATGTGTAGGTGTGTGTTTCTGTAAATGTATGTGTGTGTTTCTGTAAATGTATGTGTGTGTTTCTGTGAATGTATGTGTGTGTTTGTGTGAATGTATGTGTGTGTTTGTGTGAATGTAGGTGTGTGTTTGTGTGAATGTGTGTTTGTGTGAATATATGTGGGTGTTTGTGTGAATGTATGTGTGTGTTTGTGTGAATGTATGTGTGTGTTTGTGTGAATGTGCGTGTGTATTTGTGTGAATATATGTGGGTATTTGTGTGAATGTATGTGTGTGTTTGTGTGAATGTATGTGTGTGTTTGTGTGAATGTAGGTGTGTGTTTGTGTGAATGTGTATTTGTGTGAATATATGTGGGTATTTGTGTGAATGTATGTGTGTGTTTGTGTGAATGTATGTGTGTATTTGTGTGAATGTGCGTGTGTGTTTCTGTGAATATATGTAGGTGTTTGTGTGAATGTATGTGTGTGTTTGTGTGAATGTGTGTGTGTATTTGTGTGAATGTATGTGTGTGTTTGTGTGAATGTATGTGTGTGTTTGTGTGGATGCATGTCTGTGAGTGTGTATTTTTGTAAGTGTGTCTGTGTTTGCGTGTTTGACAGAGGCATTCAGTCCCACACTGTAAATGGGGTTGGTGTTAGGAAGGGCATCCAGCTGTAAAATACCCGGCCAAATTTACAGTCCTTGACGGAGCAATGTGTGACATGGCCAACTATGGCCAGACTTGCCTCGTGGCATGAACGACCTGTCTAACCCATGCTAGCGTGGAAGAATTGACGCTAAACGTAAATGATGATGATGAGGATACTCATATAAATGTAAGCATATGCACATACTCACACACACACATATATACACATACGCATCAGCATATGGAAGAAAATACTAGAAAATACTAGTTTATCTATATACTACTAAAACTCTGTGATTGCTTGCTTGCTTGTTTGCTTGTCTGTAATGTAATACAGCCAAAAGGGTGCATAATGGGAAAATACTTTGAAAGGAAGTTGACCCTGAAATGGGGATAAAAATGAAATAAAATGAGTTTCATGTAAATCGGATCATGGGTTCCCGAGATAAGGGGTTTTTCAGGATACCTTCATAAACACAGAGAGAGTGAAAGATAGAGAGGAAGAGATAAGGGCTGTGAGAGACTAGATTGAAAGAGAGACATAGAGAGAGGGAGAGGAGAGACAGAAGGAGAATAGAAGGGAGCTGGTGGTGGTGTTGTGTATCATCATCATCATCATCATCATCGTTTAACGTCTATCTTCCACGCTAGCATGGGTTAGACGGGAATTGTCCCATTTGAGTCAAGATTGGTCGGGTGACCATGTCTCGCTCATGTAGGACTGTCTGGCAGGTTTTCTACGGCTGGATGCCCTTCCTAACATCAACCACATGAGTGTGCGTGTGTGTGTGTGTCTATGACCAGTGTATATAGATCACAGACACCCACATATATATATATATATATACACACGCATATATATATATATATATATATATATACAAACACACATATATATGGGCCTTCCAGTTTCATTTCACATTATATACATGTCTGTGTATATTTTAATTATTTAAAAATTATTTTTAAGTGAACATGATTTTTTTTTTATATTTTGAAGTGAACATGACCCAACGGGTCACGGTTAGTCTAGTATGTAATAACAATGTGCTTATAAACCAAAATTAAAAGTTCATTTTAATTTATAAGCACATTATAATAATATATTGCCTCTGCTTGATCTTATCATAGCATTGGAGCTAAAAGACACCTAGTAAATGAATAAAATTTCCTTTCCTCTCATAAATATTACTATTATTAATACTTATTTCTATATATATTTATATAATATATCTTGTTACTTCTTTCTTTTTTGTCCCCTCCATTCATATCTTCTTCTTGACTGATGAAAGCTAAAAAATGCTGCTGCAAATGTATTACGAGAAACCTGGCTTATATATAAATATACTAAACTTGTGAAAAAGGTAAACGCTAGCAGAGTTCGGAGTCACCAAAGAAAATTTCTTCAAGCCATTCACAGGTAAATATTTGAGTTGTTTTTTCTGTTTTGGTTCTGTTTACTTCACCTCGTTTGTTACCATATTTCCACTGAAAGACACTGTCTAGAAATTTCAAATCATGTAATCATTTTAAAAAAGGAAATTTACCGTATTTCCCGGTGCCAAAGACTCTTTATCCTCAAGGACGCATCGTAATTTTCACAAACAAAAATAAAAAAAAAATAAATAAAAAACAACCCATCTAACCAAAGCTAGTGTGGAAGAATGGACATAAAATGGTGATGATGTTGCGATCTAGCTGTAAGGGAAAGTAGAAGAAAGGACTATAAATGCCATAAATGAGAAGAAAAGGAGGGATAAAGTAAGGACTCTTGGGCCACAGAAGAAAAAGAGGGGAAGGAGAGATAATGATGGACTCTGAGCCAAGAGCTCAGCGGTGTTGGGGGCTGCATGCCACAACAAACGTGCAAAATCTTTTCTGCAGACAATGGCCAGTGATTCTGCTTCAGCCACACCACCTTATGGGGCCCCTTCCACAGATGGGCTGCTGATGTTCCGATTTTGCAAAGAAACTCAGCAGTACGGGGTCCAAGGGCGCTACTACTGCTACTAATACGACTACCACAAATACTTATACTGCTACTATCATCACCACTACTAATACAACTACCACAACTACTTATACTACTACTAACACCACCACCACCACTACTACTACTACAACTTTTTTTACTACTACTAATACAACTACCACAACTACTTATACTACTACTATCACCACCACCACTACTACTACAACTACTACTACTAGTAGTACAACTACTACAATAATAATTGGCAGTATCAGTAGAAGGTCAGATGCCATGCTTTGCAGCATAGAGTTACGGCCCTTTATGGTCTGAGTTCAAATCCCGCTGAAGTTCACTTTGCCTTTCATCCTTACGGGGCCGATAAAATAAAGTACCAGTAATGTACTGGGATAATTGCTGGCCTTGTGCCAAAAGTAGAAACAGATAATTGTTTCTACTTTTGGCACAAGGCCAGCAATTATCCCAGTGCATTACTGGTACTTTATTTTATCGACCCCGTAAGGATGAAAGGCAAAGTTAACCTTGGCGGGATTTGAACTCAGAATGGAAAGGGGCGTAACTCCATGCGTCAAAGCATGGCGTCTGACCCTCTACTGATACTGCCAATCCACAGATAATAATAATAGTAACATCACTGGCTGAGATATCAAGTTCATAGTAAATAACATTAACAGTATGGGGTTTTCGAGAATGCTTGAGGTGTCGACGGTGACTGGTGAGGAAGTGGCCAGACAATCCCCGGTATTTGTTTGTCTTCCTGTGGGTCACCATAGCAGGGTTGGTGGCCGAAGTGACTAATTTAGAGGCGGATTCTAAAAAAACATTATAACGAAAAAAGATTACAGTGGAATGATTTAATTTAAAGAGAAACACTTTAAAGTTTAACCCTTTAATGTTCAAACCGGCCAAAACCGGCCAGAATTCTCTACATCTTTCTGTTGAAACCAGCTGTAACTGGTCACTTGAACTGATGTTAAGGTATTGTTCTCAAAATAAATACTTTCAAAATCTCATAGATTTGATATGATGTGAGATAATTATGTGAGGTAAAGCCTTTACCATGAAAATATAATAGTATATATAGAGTAATGTGAATGTTATGTGAGATAATTATGCGAGATAAAGCCTTTACCATGAAAATATGATAGTATATATAGAGTAATGTGAATGTTATGTGAGATAATTATGAGGTAAAGCCTTTACCATGAAAATACGATAGTATATATAGAGTAATGTAAATGCTAAAGGGTTAACCAAAGGCAGTCTTAGGCAGAAGAGTCCACATTGACACATGTACTCTTTAACATGACAATATTTGATAAGACTGACCATTTGAATCATAAAATACTGTCCACTTTCTGCATGCAAGATTTCACAGCTACAGCATCACTCCTTCATAGTCAGCCTATGAAGTTTTAATGATGCACATCCCAGTAGCTAGGGACCTCTGATATACAGCAACACCTGTACCTAAACAGCAATATCTGCACCTACACAGCAATACATGCACCTATACAGCAACACCTGTACCTATACAACACCACCTCTCCCTATACAACAACACCTGTACCTATACAGTAACACATGTACCTATACAGCAACACCTGTATCTATACAGCAACACCTGTACCTATATAGTAACACCTGTAGAGCAACACCTGTACAGCAACACCTGTACAGTGACACCTGTACAGTGACACCTGTACAGTGACACCTGTACAGTAACACCTGTACAGTAACACCTGTACAGTGACACCTGTACAGTAACACCTGTACAGTGACACCTGTACAGTAACACCTGTGCAGCAACACCTGTACAGTGACACCTGTACAGTAACACCTATACAGTGACACCTGTACAGTAACACCTGTAGAGTAACACCTGTAGAGTAACACCTGTACAGTAACACCTGTACAGTAACACCTGTACAGTGACACCTGTACAGTAACACCTGTACAGTAACACCTGTACAGTAACACCTGTACAGTGACACCTGTACAGTAACACCTGTACCGTAACACCTGTACAGTAACACCTGTACAGTAACACCTGTACAGTGACACCTGTACAGTAACACCTGTACAGTAAAACCTGTACAGTGACACCTGTACAGTAACACCTGTACAGTAACACCTGTACAGTGACACCTGTACAGTAACACCTGTACAGTAACACCTGTACAGTAACACCTGTAGAGTAACACCTGTACAGTGACACCTGTACAGTGACACCTGTACAGTAATACCTGTACAGTAACACCTGTACAGTAACACCTGTACAGTAAAACCTGTACAGTAACACCTGTACAGTAACACCTGTAGAGTAACACCTGTAGAGTAACACCTGTACAGTGACACCTGTACAGTAACACCTGTACAGTGACACCTGTACAGTAACACCTGTAGAGTAACACCTGTACAGTAATACCTGTACAGTAACACCTGTACAGTAAAACCTGTACAGTAAAACCTATACAGTAACACCTGTACAGTAACACCTGTAGAGTAACACCTGTACAGTAACACCTGTACAGTAACACCTGTACAGTGACACCTGTACAGTGACACCTGTACAGTAACACCTGTACAGTGACACCTGTACAGTAACACCTGTACAGTAACACCTGTACAGTAACACCTGTACAGTAACACCTGTACAGTAACACCTGTACAGTAACACCTGTACAGTAACACCTGTAGAGTAACACCTGTACAGTGACACCTGTACAGTGACACCTGTACAGTAACACCTGTACAGTAAAACCTGTACAGTAACACCTGTACAGTAACACCTGTACAGTGACACCTCTACAGTAACACCTGTAGAGTAACACCTGTACAGTAACACCTGTACAGTAACACCTGTACAGTAACACCTGTACAGTAACACCTGTATAGTAACACCTGTACAGTAACACCTGTAGAGTAACACCTGTACAGTGACACCTGTACAGTAACACCTGTACAGTAACACCTGTACAGTAATACCTGTACAGCAACACCTGTACAGTAACACCTGTACAGTAACACCTGTACAGTAACACCTGTACAGTAACACCTGTACAGTGACACCTGTACAGTGACACCTGTACAGTAACACCTGTACAGTGACACCTGTACAGTGACACCTGTACAGTGACACCTGTACAGTAACAGCAGTACAGTTAAACCTGTATAGTAACACCTGTACAGTAACACCTGTACAGTGACACCTGTACAGTAACACCTGTACAGTGACACCTGTACAGTAACACCTGTACAGTGACACCTGTACAGTGACACCTGTACAGTAACACCTGTACAGTAACACCTGTACAGTGACACCTGTACAGTGACACCTGTACAGTAACACCTGTACAGTAACACCTGTACAGTGACACCTGTACAGTAACACCTGTACAGTAACACCTGTACAGTAACACCTGTACAGTGACACCTGTACAGTAACACCTGTACAGTAACACCTGTAGAGTAACACCTGTACAGTAACACCTCTACAGTAACACCTGTACAGTGACACCTGTACAGTGACACCTGTACAGTAACACCTGTACAGTGACACCTGTACAGTAACACCTGTACAGTAACACCTGTACAGTAACACCTGTACAGTAACACCTGTACAGTAACACCTGTACAGTGACACCTGTACAGTAACACCTGTACAGTAACACCTGTACAGTAACACCTGTACAGTGACACCTGTACAGTAACACCTGTACAGTAACACCTGTACAGTGACACCTGTACAGTAACACCTGTACAGCAACACCTGTACAGTGACACCTGTACAGTAACACCTGTACAGTGACACCTGTACAGTGACACCTGTAGAGTAACACCTGTACAGTAACACCTGTACAGTAACACCTGTACAGTGACACCTGTACAGTAACACCTGTACAGTGACACCTGTACAGTAACACCTGTACAGTAACACCTCTACAGTAACACCTCTACAGTAACACCTGTACAGTAACACCTGTACAGTGACACCTGTACAGTGACACCTGTACAGTGACACCTGTACAGTAACACCTGTACAGTAACGCCTGTACAGTAACACCTCTACAGTAACACCTGTACAGTAACACCTGTACAGTAACACCTGTACAGTGACACCTGTACAGTAACACCTGTACAGTAACACCTGTACAGTGACACCTGTACAGCAACACCTGTACAGTGACACCTGTACAGCAACACCTGTACAGTGACACCTGTACAGTAACACCTGTACAGTAACACCTGTACAGTGACACCTGTACAGTAACACCTGTACAGTAACACCTGTACAGTAACACCTGTACAGTGGCACCTGTACAGTGACACCTGTACAGTAACACCTGTACAGTGACACCTGTACAGTAACACCTGTACAGCAACACCTGTACAGTAACACCTGTACAGCAACACCTGTACAGTAACACCTGTACAGTAACACCTGTACAGTAACACCTGTACAGCAACACCTGTACAGTAACACCTGTACAGTGACACCTGTACAGTGACACCTGTACAGTAACAACTGTACAGTGACACCTGTACAGTAACACCTGTACAGTGACACCTGTACAGTAACACCTGTACAGTAACACCTGTACAGTAACACTTGTACAGTGACACCTGTACAGTAACACCTCTACAGTAACACCTGTACAGTAACACCTGTACAGCAACACCTGTACAGTGACACCTCTACAGTAACACCTCTACAGTAACACCTGTACAGTGACACCTGTACAGTGACACCTGTACAGTGACACCTGTACAGTGACACCTGTACAGTAACACCTGTACAGTGACACCTGTACAGTGACACCTGTACAGTAACACCTGTACAGTAACACCTGTACAGTAACACCTGTACAGTAACACCTGTACAGTAACACCTGTACAGTAACACCTGTACAGTGACACCTGTACAGTAACACCTGTACAGTAACACCTGTATAGTAACACCTGTACAGTAACACCTCTACAGTAACACCTCTACAGTAACACCTGTACAGTAACACCTGTACAGTAACACCTGTACAGTAACACCTGTACAGTAACACCTGTACAGTAACACCTGTACAGTAACACCTGTACAGCAACACCTGTACAGTGACACCTGTACAGTGACACCTGTACAGTAACACCTATACAGTGACACCTGTACAGTAACACCTGTACAGTAACACCTGTACAGTAACACCTGTACAGTAACACCTGTACAGTAACACCTCTACAGTAACACCTGTACAGTAACACCTGTACAGCAACACCTGTACAGCGACACCTCTACAGTGACACCTCTACAGTAACACCTCTACAGTAACACCTGTACAGTGACACCTGTACAGTGACACCTGTACAGTGACACCTGTACAGTGACACCTGTATAGTGACACCTGTACAGTAACACCTGTACAGTGACACCTGTACAGTGACACCTGTACAGTGACACCTGTACAGTGACACCTGTACAGTGACACCTCTACAGTAACACCTGTACAGTAACACCTGTACAGTATCACCTGTACAGTGACACCTGTACAGTGACACCTGTACAGTGACACCTGTACAGCAACACCTGTACAGTAACACCTGTACAGTAACACCTGTACAGTAACACCTGTACAGTGACACCTGTACAGCAACACCTGTACAGCAACACCTGTACAGTGACACCTGTACAGTAACACCTGTACAGTAACACCTGTACAGTGACACCTGTACAGTAACACCTGTACAGCAACACCTGTACAGTAACACCTGTACAGCGACACCTCTACAGTGACACCTCTACAGTAACACCTCTACAGTAACACCTGTACAGTGACACCTGTACAGCAACACCTGTACAGTAACACCTGTACAGTAACACCTGTACAGTAACACCTGTACAGTAACACCTGTACAGTAACACCTGTACAGTAACACCTGTACAGTGACACCTGTACAGCAACACCTGTACAGCAACACCTGTACAGTGACACCTGTACAGTAACACCTGTACAGTAACACCTGTACAGTGACACCTGTACAGTAACACCTGTACAGCAACACCTGTACAGTAACACCTCTACAGTAACACCTGTACAGTAACACCTGTACAGTGACACCTCTACAGTAACACCTGTACAGTGACACCTGTACAGTAACACCTGTACAGCAACACCTGTACAGTAACACCTCTACAGTAACACCTGTACAGTAACACCTGTACAGTAACACCTGTACAGTAACACCTCTACAGTAACACCTGTACAGTAACACCTGTACAGTGACACCTGTACAGTAACACCTCTACAGTAACACCTGTACAGTAACACCTGTACAGTGACAACTCTACAGTAACACCTGTACAGTAACGCCTGTGTGTATTTCCAACTAATCATTATAACATTAGTTCTCACCTCAATCTAGTACTACCACCATATCTACTACTACTGTTACTACTACTACTACTACTACATCTACTACTACATCTACTGCTGCTACTACAACTACCACAACTTTTACTACTACCATCTACTAGTACTACTAGTACTACCACATCTACTAGTACGACTACTACTGCTACTAATATTACCTCAACTACTTCTGCTACTACTACCACATCCATTACTACTACTTCTACTACTATCACAACAACAATGTTTACTACAATCGCTACTACAAATACTACTACCAAAACTACTACTACTACCACCATTACTACTACAACTGCTGCCATGAGCACAACAATAAACAACTACTACTACTATAACAGCAACAACTTTTACTGCTACTACAAC
This sequence comes from Eledone cirrhosa, assembly GCA_964016885.1. Taxonomy (NCBI): domain Eukaryota; kingdom Metazoa; phylum Mollusca; class Cephalopoda; order Octopoda; family Eledonidae; genus Eledone; species Eledone cirrhosa. The sequence goes on along the minus strand of OZ024753.1, from coordinate 14,642,869 downwards.
TACTACTATTGTTACCACTACCACCATCACCATCACTACTACTAGTAGCACTACTACAATAGTAGCAACCTCAATGACTGAGATATTAAGTACATAGTAAATTACATTAGTTTTCTAGTATCATCATCATTTTACGTCCGCTTTTCCCTACTTGCAAGGGTGGGACGGCATCAGAACAGCATCTCTCCACTTGTCACGGTCCTTTGTCATCTCCTCCAGGAGTTTCAGTGATCTGAGGTCCACTCTCACCACCTCTGCTCATCTCTCCACTTGTCACGGTCCTTCGTCATCTCCTCCAGGAGTTTGTGATCTGAGGTCTGCTCTCACCATCTCTGCCCATCTCTCCACTTGTCACGGTCCTTTGTCATCTCCTCCATGAGTTTCAGTGATCTGAGGTCTGCTCTCACCACCTCTGCCCATCTCTCCACTTGTCACGGTCCTTCGTCATCTCCTCTGTGAGTTTCAGTGATCTGAGGTCTGCTCTCACCACCTCTGCCCATCTCTCCACTTGTCACGGTCCTTCGTCATCTCCTCTGTGAGTTTCAGTGATCTGAGGTCTGCTCTCACCACCTCTGCCCATCTCTCCACTTGTCACGGTCCTTCGTCATCTCCTCCGTGAGTTTCAGTGATCTGAGGTCTGCTCTCACCACCTCTGTCCATCTCTCCACTTGTCACGGTCCTTTGTCATCTCTTCCGTGAGTTTCAGTGATCTGAGGTCTGCTCTCACCACCTCTGCCCATCTCTCCACTTGTCACGGTCCTTCGTCATCTCCTCTGTGAGTTTCAGTGATCTGAGGTCTGCGCTCACCACCTCTGCCCATCTCTCCACTTGTCACGGTCCTTCGTCATCTCCTCCGTGAGTTT
>OZ024753.1:14612006-14637006 GCA_964016885.1 Eledone cirrhosa | reverse complement strand
TATGATCTGAGTTCAAATCCCGCTGAGGTTAACTTTGCCTTTCATCCTTACAGGGTCGATAAAATAAAGCACCAGTAATACACTGGGATAATTGCTGGCCTTGTGCCAAAAGTAGAAACAATTATTATTATAAAGTACCAGTAATACACTGGGTTAATTGATGGCCTTGTGCCAAAAGTAGAAAATTATTATTATAAAGTACCAGTAATACACTGGGGTATTTGCTGGCCTTGTGCCAAAAGTAGAAACAATTATTATTATAAAGTACCAGTAATACACTGGGTTAATTGATGGCCTTGTGCCAAAAGTAGAAACAATTATTATTATAAAGTACCAGTAATACACTGGGTTAATTGATGGCCTTGTGCCAAAAGTAGAAACAATTATTATTATAAAGTACCAGTAATACACTGGGTTAATTGATGGCCTTGTGCCAAAAGTAGAAACAATTATTATTATAAAGTACCAGTAATACACTGGGGTATTTGCTGGTCTTGTGCCAAAAGTGGAAACAATTATTATTATAAAGTACCAGTAATACACTGGGTTAATTGATGGCCTTGTGCCAAAAGTAGAAACAATTATTATTATAAAGTACCAGTAATACACTGGGTTAATTGATGGCCTTGTGCCAAAAGTAGAAACAATTAGTATTATAAAGTACCAGTAATACACTGGTGTAATTGATGGCCTTGTGCCAAAAGTAGAAACAATTATTATTATAAAGTACCAGTAATACACTGGGGTATTTGCTGGTCTTGTGCCAAAAGTGGAAACAATTATTATTATAAAGTACCAGTAATACACTGGTGTAATTGATGGCCTTGTGCCAAAAGTAGAAACAATTATTATTATAAAGTACCAGTAATACACTGGGTTAATTGATGGCCTTGTGCCAAAAGTAGAAACAATTAGTATTATAAAGTACCAGTAATACACTGGTGTAATTGATGGCCTTGTGCCAAAAGTAGAAACAATTATTATTATAAAGTACCAGTAATACACTGGGGTATTTGCTGGCCTTGTGCCAAAAGTGGAAACAATTATTATCCTCAACATCATAAATCTCAATTTAGAAGATAATGACCATTTTATTATTGTTGTCAAACCCTTGTTTCCAAACTTCTACTAATGTCCTTAAAATATCTGTCACTATAATTTGACGTTGATACAAGTTTTATATCTTTAAACAATAACAGATATTGTAGTGGTTTAATAATTATTGGGAATTTCAGGAGTGGTTGGCAGTGTGGGAGTATATTAGTAATTGTTCTTGTCGTTATCTCCATCATAACCATCATTACCATCATCATCATCATCATCATCATCATCATCATTGCCATCACCATCATCACCACCATCACCATCATCATCACCATCATCATCATCACCATCATCACCATCACCATCACCACCATCACCATCACCACCATCACTACCATCACCACCATCACCATCACCACCATCACCATCACCACCATCACTATCATGACCATCACCATCACCACCATCACCACCATCACCAACAGCACCACCACCACCATCATCATTGTTCTCCTCCTTAACATCCCCATCATCATTATCATCACCACCACCACCATCATCATCATTACTATTACGATCACCAAAGGGGAGTGGATTGGCAGTATCGGTAGAGAGTCAGACGCCATGCTTTGCAGCATAGAGTTACGTCCCTTTACGGTCTGAGTTCAAATCCCGCCGAGGTTTACCTTTGCCTTTCATCCTTACGGGGGTCGATAAAATAAAGTACCAGTAATGCACTGGGGGTAATTGCTGGCCTTGTGCCAAAAGTAGAAACAATTATTACCATCACCATCATTGTTCTGCTCTTCAACATCACCATCATCACTATCATCATATCCCCATCCCCATCACATCATTATTATCTGTGTTATTATCAATACCATTAGTATGGGAACTGGCAATACCAGTTGAGTATCAGACAAACCTACTTTGGAGTATTTAGCTACGATGTTCGATGTTTGGAGTTCAAGGTGAAGGTCGCATTTTGGTTGTGGCAGTAATTTTAATTCATTCTTATTTTAGATATAATTATAATTATAGAATATTAATAAAAGTAATTACACACACACACACACACACACACACACACACACATCATCATCATCATCATTTTATGTCCGCTTTTCCCTGCTTGCAAGGGTGGGACGGGAACTGGTTCTGGCTTGATTTCTACAGCTGGATGCCCTTCCTAACAACAACCTCATTTACAGTGAGTGCTGGGTGCTTTTTCCCCGTGGGACCTCCACATCCACTTTACAGTGTGGGCTGGGTGCTTTTTTTCCCCGTGGGACCTCCACGTCCACTTTACAGTGAGTGCTGGGTGCTTTTTTTCCCCGTGGGACCTCCATGTCCACTTTACAGTGAGTGCTGGGTGCTTTTTTTCCCCGTGGGACCTCCACGTCCACTTTACAGTGTGGGCTGGGTGCTTTTTTTTGCCGTGGCACTTCCACGACCAGTTGGCAGTGGAATGATAGGGACCCCAGTCCTTATCATCTCATTTCTACAGCTGAGTAAACTGGAACAATGTGAAATAAAGTGTCAAGTGACTTCAAGAAACCATTGATTAAAAATTAATTACCTTATGTTGTTTATTACATAACTAAAAAGCTCTGTAGCCTACATAGAGCACTCTTTTTTCCTGTACCTTTCCTACGGAAATACTTCATATATAGCATCATCATCATCATCAACGTTTAACGTCTATCTTCCACACTAGCATGGGTTTAGACGGGAATTGTCCTACTTGAGGCATGATTGGTCAGGTGACCATGTCTTGCTCATATAGGACTGTCTGGCAGGATTTCTACGGCTGGATGCCCTTCCTAACACCAACCACGTTTACAGTGTGGACTGGGAGCTTTTTACTGTGTTACCTACACAACCACATTACAGCATGGACTTTGTGTTTTTTTGTCGTGACACCTACACGAACTCATTTATTTTGGACTAGATGTTGTAGTACCAACATAACTTTACAGAGAAAGGGTGGTGTTGGTAGGTGTGTGTGTGTGGAGGGGTGATAGGGGTGTATATTTGGTTAAGAGGTGCGTACTGACTGTAGGTTTCGCTTTGTATTTAGGCAAGGCGGGTCTTCTGTATATATATATAGAGGCACATGGCTTAGTGGTTAGAGCATTAGGCTTGCAATCGAAAGGTTGAGAGTTCAATTTTCAGGCCGGGTGATGTGTTGTTTCCTTGAGCAAGACACTTTATTTCACATTGCTCCAGTTTACTCAGCTGTAGAAATGAGATGATAGGGACTGGAGTCCCTATCATTCCACTGCAAAGTGGTCGTATAGGCGCCACGGCAAAAAAGCACCCAGCACTCACTGTAAATGAGGTTGGTGTTAGGAAGGGCATCCAGCTGTAGATATCAAGCCAGAATCGGTTCCCGTCCCACCGTTGCAAGCAGGGAAAAAGCGGACGTAAAATGAAATGAAATGATGAAATGATATATAGGGAAAGAGAGAGTGAAACAAAGCAGTGTACTTAAGAAGGGTTGTGGGAATTTAAAACATCATTCATTATAAATAGTAGTTGAGAAAATTGGGGAAAGTGACTCAGAAATGGACATAAAGGTGTCTATGTCCACTTTGTGTCCATCTCAGAGGTACTTTACCCAGTTTTCTCAACTGATGATGGTATTGATGATGATGATGATGGGGGTGGTGTTGATGTTGTGGATGATAGTGGTGGTGGTTGTTGTGGTGATGATGATAGCAGTGGGGGCGGGTGATGTTGATGATGTTTATGGTGGTGGAAGTGTTGTTGATAATAATGGTGGTGATGATGATGATGATAAACACATACATGACATTGAATATAAAACGATATTGATGTTGGCATTGCTGGTGTTGATGATGATGATGACTATAAGAACCATTGTATATATATATATGTAAGTAGATGCATGTTTAATACAGTAGTCTGAGATTAACAGGTACTGGCAATGGGTTGTTGACAGGTAATCTTTTAATCCCTCATAATCTTTAATCTGGTTAACAAACCTATAAAGGCTAAGAGAAGAGCTTATATATGTTTCTAACCCAACTCTCTGTCTCATCTATCTATCTATCTATCTATCTATCTATCTATCTATCTATCTATCTATCTATCTATCTATCTATTTATCTATCTATCTATCTATCTATCTATCTATCTATCTATCTATCTATTTATCTATCTATTGGGGAAAATCGACTAACTTTTTAAATTCCATTTGTGATAACATTTTACACGTTTTTATTGTATGTAAACTTCCCCCTTTGTATTTGTCCCCTTCTTTTGTGCCCCTGTGGCTAATAAAGAAATATATCTATTTATCTATTTATCTATTTATCTATCTATCTATCTATCTATCTATCTATTTATCTATTTATCTATCTATCTATCTATCTATCTATCTATCTATCTATCTATATAAGTAAAGAGATATTTAATTTGTTGGTAATTCCACAAATATATTTATAACAGATTCGAAGCACTCAACAGATTTTCTGGAGTATAAAATCAATGATATTAATAAATGGAAATTATATTTATAAAATCATATTTATTCTATTATATATATTTCAAGCGGGCCAAAACTTTGGTACGCTCTCATCAGATAAAATACAAAAATTTGTTTTATAAATAGTGACATATCCAGTTAGAAGATCTTAAGGGTTCAGGTTCCAAATGGAATCTGAACTGTTAAGGTCTCATCCATGTGGACCACATCACCATACTAACACATGTCTTCTCTTATATATATATGTGTATATACATATATATATATGTATATATGTGTGTATATATATATATGTGTGTGTATTTATATATATATATGTGTGTATTTATATATATACAGAGACAGTTTCGTACGAGCGAGCCAAGGTCTCCCAACCGGTCCCGCAACAAATGGAACAAAACCATCTAACCCATGCTAGCATGGAAGATGGACGTTAAATGATGATGATGATATATATATGTGTATATGTATATATATGTATTTATATATATATATATGTATATATATGTATTTATCATCATCATCATCATCATCATCAGGTTTAGCGTCCGTGTTCCACGCTTGCATGGGTTTGGACGGGGGTTTTCCCACTTGAGGCAAGAGTGGTTGTCTTGCTCGCATAGGACTGTCTGGCGGGTTTTCTACGGCTGGATGCCCTTCCTAACACCAACCACATTTACAGTGTGGAACTGGGAGGTTTTTACCGTGTTACCTACACGGCCACATTTACAGCGTGGACTGTGTGTTTTTTGTCGTGACACCTACACGATCTCATTTTTTTCGGCCTGGATGTTGTGGGACCAACATAACTTTACATTGAAAGGGGTGGTGTGGGTGGGGTGGGGGTAGTGGGACGGGGGTGTGTTTTGATAGAGGTGCCTACTGACTGTAGTAGGTTTTTACTTTGTATTTAGGTAAGGCGGGTCTTCTCTATTACTGAGTACCGCCAAAGGTCTCGGTCCAGTGACATTGTCTTGGAGAGGTGTAAGCGTGTGAGGTCGGAATTTATCAGCTCGTCCCATGTTTTTCTGGGTCTGCCTATTCCGTGGCTACCGTCTATCTTTAGTTTTTCTGGGTCTGCCTACTCCGTGGCTACCGTCTATCTTTAGTTTTTCTGGGTCTGCCTACTCCGTGGCTACCGTCTATCTTTATATATATATATATATATATATATATATGATATGTATTTGTATATGTATATATATATATATATATATATATATATGTGTGTGTGTATGTATACATATATGTGTGTGTGTGTATGTATACATATGTGTGTGTATGTGTATGTATACATATGTGTATGTATATATGTGTGTGTGTATGTATACATATGTGTGTGTGTGTGTATGTATACATATGTGTATGTATACATATACACATATATATATATATATATATATAAATATGTATATGTATATATGTGGTGCATGTGTATAATTAAAATATTACTTTCCTATAATCAACAGACAATTATTTCTATTTCAAACAAAAAAATTGAAAATAAAAAATTAACTTTTCAAACCAGCAGTAAATTAATTATAGGAAAGATACTGGCGGTTGTTTACAATGTTTACAGAAGTTACTTAAAGACATTGTTTTCTTCAACCTGATCTTTTAAATAAAGCCCCACATGCCCCAGTATGGCCAGGGATTGGAAGCAGTGGAAGTCAACCAGGGAGGGGTTAAATAAAGGCCCTTATGCCCCACTATAGCCAGAGATTGGAAGCAGTGGAAGTCGACCAGGGAGGGGTTAAATAAAGGCCCTTATGCCCCACTATGGTCAGAGATTGGAAGCAGTGGAAATTAACCAGGGAGGGGTTAAATAAAGGCCCTTATGCCCCACTATAGTCAGAGATTGGAAGCAGTGGAAGTCAACCAGGGAGGGGTTAAATAAAGGCCCTTATGCCCCACTATAGCCAGAGATTGGAAGCAGTGGAAGTCGACCAGGGAGGGGTTAAATAAAGGCCCTTATGCCCCACTATGGTCAGAGATTGGAAGCAGTGGAAATTAACCAGGGAGGGGTTAAATTAAGGCCCTTATGCCCCACTATAGTCAGAGATTGGAAGCAGTGGAAGTCAACCAGGGAGGGGTTAAATAAAGGCCCTTATGCCCCACTATAGCCAGAGATTGGAAGCAGTGGAAGTCGACCAGGGAGGGGTTAAATAAAGGCCCTTATGCCCCACTATGGTCAGAGATTGGAAGCAGTGGAAATTAACCAGGGAGGGGTTAAATAAAGGCCCTTATGCCCCACTATAGTCAGAGATTGGAAGCAGTGGAAGTCAACCAGGGAGGGGTTAAATAAAGGCCCTTATGCCCCACTATGGCCAGAGATTGGAAGCAGTGGAAGTCAACCAGGGAGGGGTTAAATAAAGGCCCTTATGCCCCACTATGGCCAGAGATTGGAAGCAGTGGAAGTCAACCAGGGAGGGGTTAAATAAAGGCCCTTATTCCCCAGTATGGCCAGAGATTGGAAGCAGTTGAAGTCAACCTGGGAGGGGTTAAATAAAGGCCCTTATGCCCCCCTATGGCCAGAGATTGGAAGCAGTTGAAGTCAACCTGGGAGGGGTTAAATAAAGGCCCTTATGCCCCACTATGGTCAGCGATTGGAAGCAGTGGAAGTCAACCAGGGAGGGGTTAAATAAAGGCCCTTATGCCCCACTATGGTCAGCGATTGGAAGCAGTGGAAGTTAACCAGGGAGGGGTTAAATAAAGGCTCTTATACCCCACTATGGCCAGAGATTGGAAGCAGTTGAAGTCAACCTGGGAGGGATTAAATAAAGGCCCTTATGCCCCACTATGGTCAGCGATTGGAAGCAGTTGAAGTCAACCAGGGAGGGGTTAAATAAAGGCCCTTATGCCCCACTATGGTCAGCGATTGGAAGCAGTTGAAGTCAATCTGGGAGGGGTTAAATAAAGGCTCTTATACCCCACTATGGCCAGAGATTGGAAGCAGTTAAAGTCAATCTGGGAGGGGTTAAATAAAGGCTCTTATACCCCACTATGGCCAGAGATTGGAAGCAGTTGAAGTCAATCTGGGAGGGGTTAAATAAAGGCCCTTATGCCCCACAATGGCCAGCGATTGGAAGCAATGGAAGTCAACTAGGGAGGAGTTAAATAAAGGCCCTTATGCCCCACTATGGTCAGAGATTGGAAGCAGTGGAAGTTAACCAGGGAGGGGTTAAATAAAGGCCCTTATTCCCCAGTATGGCCAGAGATGGAGAGCAGAGGTGGTCAACCAGGGAGGGGTTGAATAAAGGCCCACATGCCCCAGTATGGCCAGACATAGGAACCTGAATTGGGATTTGGTGCTTGTGGTGATAGTAATTGTGGCAATGGTGGTGGCAGTGGTAGTGTTTGTGGTGGTGGTGGTGGTGGTGGCAGTGGTAGTGTTTGTGGTGGCAGTAGTGGTGGTGGTGGTGGTAGTGTTTGTGGTGGCAGTGGTGGTTGTGGTGGTGGCCGTGTTTGTGGTGATGTTTCTGGTGGTGGTGGTGGTGGTTGTGATGGTAGCAGTGTTTCTGGTGGTGGTGGTGGCTGTTGTAGTGTTTGTGGTGGTGGAGTATATTGATTTGGTAATATTTTCTCATTCATAGGATTCTCCCTCTAATTGAATGAAAGTGGTCTTCTAATTGAATGAAAACCAATCACCCCCTACCCCGTACTCCCCCGCCCCAAAAGCAGTTTTGTTTCTTTATTACTGTTTTGTACAGTTTTATACTGTTCTATTATAGTTTTATACAGTTTTATTACTGTTTTATAACTTTTTATTACTGTTTTATACAGTTTTATTACAGTTTTATTACTGTTTTATACCGTTTTATTACAGTTTTATACAGTTTCATTACTGTTTTATACAGTTTTATCACTGTTTTATACAGTTTCATTACTGCCATTGCGATGCAATATCTCTGCACATTACAACAGTAATAAAACATTATAATTTAATAAAACATTATTAAGTCAAAATAATAGAGAAAATATTATATTGTTTGTTATTTTTATGGCGGGTGGCGGGGTGAGGTCGATTTTTAAAAAGTAATTAATGTAATTATATTCCAAACCAATATTTCTCTCTTAATGATCATAGATTTATTAACGACTTCACACAATTATTTCTTACCTTTTTGTTTTAGTTATTGATTAATTTTTTTTAAAATATCTAGTTGATTGAATCATGACCATACAGAGGTTGATGGCCCAATTCTTCCAGAAGTTCATGCATAGATTTAGGGTGTTGGATGCTCAGTCATAAGGTGTGGGACCACTTAGTTTGTGACCCAGAGTTAGGGTCTTGACTGCATAGTCATAAGCTGTGGGCCCAGTTCCTAGAAGTTCATGCCTAGATTTAGAGTGTTGGATGCTCAGTCATAAGTTGTGGGCCCAATTCCTAGACCAGGTCACACATTGTGTTTATTTCACAGTTTTTCATGATAGGATTGGTGTCCCTACCATTAAAACACCTGAGGAACCTCCTATGAGTTACAACCATGTAGGAGGCTAGCTAAACTTGCATCATTGTGAGCTGAAAATTTAGTTTTTTTCATTCCATACAGAAGCGCCCCCCAAACATACTGTTAGATTATTATTAGTATTTCGGACGCCATGTTTTGCTGCATAGAGTTACGGCGCTTTATGATCTGAGTCCAAATCCTGCACAGGTTAACTTTGCCTTTCATTCTTATGGGGTTGATAAAATAAAGTACCAGTAATACACTGGGGTAATTGCTGGCCTTGTGCCAAAAGTAGAAACAATTATTAGTATTTCTATTTCATCATTTCAAGGTCGATAAAAACAAAAGTACCAGTCACGTACTGGGGTCAATTTCTCCCCTATATCTCTTTCTCTTTTCACCTCTCTCACTTTCTAACCCTTCTCTGGAAGAAATCTGCTGGATTAGCATTATTGATAGATTATTGGACAATGCATTGGACAACATGCTTTACGGCATGGAGTTACGGCCCTTTAGATTCTGATTTCAATCTCGCCAAGGTTAGCTTTGCCTTTTACCCTTACAGGCTTGATAACATAAAGCACCTGTAATGTGCTGGAGTCTATTTCCCCCTCCTCCAAAAATTGCTGGCCTTGTGCCTAAATCGGAAACCATTATTATTATGGATTGGCAGTAATAGTAGAGGGTCAAACGCCATGCTTTGACGCATGGAGTTACGGCCCTTGCCATTCTGAGTTCAAATCCCGCCGAGGTCAACTTTGCCTTTCATCCTTACGGGGTCGATACAATAAAGTACCAGTAATGCACTGCGTAATTGCTGGCCTTGTGCCAAACGTAGAAAGAATTATTATTATTACTAGCAGAAAAACCACCCTTCAGGGGTTATCTGCTAGCATGTGTAGTGTGTATATTGATATTATATGCAAATATACATGCATGTAGATATGATACTCAAATAAAATCGTAATTGACAATATACACAGAAATTGAAGAGAGACTGTGTTACACTGTCTTCTGTAATCAGTAAAGTAATCCATGATACATTAAAAAAAGACGATATTATATATAAACTGTATTACAGTGAAATGTAATGAAAACAAAAACGGAGAAAATTAACTGCTGAAATATAAACGTTATGATATAATGATACAAATATATGAACATTTATATAAGCAATATGATAAGTGTTATGATATAATGGACGCTAACCGGATGTGTAGACATTTGTAAATTTTAAAAGAAGTGAATCTTAAAATAAGCAATACTTTAAATATAAGAATATTTATGCTTAATAAAGAGCTACAAAATTTAGTACATAGAATACTTAACATTCATTCATGATTTATTGAAAGTAATCCAACTTATTTTAATAATGTATTCAGAAAAAAAACAGCTCTGACACAGTCTCGTAGTCCTCCAATCATTATGTATTATATTATAAAGGTGGTTGATTGGCAGTATCAATAGGGCATTGGACACCATATTTTGTGGCATATAGTTATGTCCCCTTTACATTCTGAGTTAAAATCCTGCCTTAGTTAGCTTTGTCTTTCCTCATTATGAGGTCAATAAAATAAAGTACCATTAATGTACTGAGGTTGATTTAATTGACTTTCCCCATGCCCAAAATTATTGATCTTGTGCTTAAATTTTATTTTTATTGTGCATCATCATTGCATTACCGAGCACAGCCCAACAGGACAACTCGTTTAAGCCATGCTAGCATAGAAAAATGGCCGTAAAACGGGAGTGAGGATGATGAGTCCTTTGGAAGAAACAATGCAGTCCTTAATAGGATCACTAGAATCACTCCTTTATAGTCTCCCTATGAACCTTTCAGCCAATCCTCGTATATATATATATATATATATATATCAAAGAAAGTGTGGTAAGATACCAGGTGGATCATAACGCACCAGAGTACTCAATACTTAGGGTAGTAGAGTGGGTAATAGGCAAAAGGTCAGGACCCCTATGGCTGAACTCCAGCCGTTTCGACAGTTAGATCTGAACTCTAGCTGTCGAAACGGGCGGAGCTCGGCTGTCGGGGTCCTGACTGTTTTCCCTATATATATATATAATGAAGGAGGTGTGGTAAGGAACAAGATGGACCATAACACACCAGAGTACTCAATACTTAGGGTAGTAGAGTGGGTAATAGGAGAAAGTATGACCCCGACGGCAGAGCTCCAGCCGTTTCGACGGCTATTTCTGGACCAGAAATAGCCGTCGAAACGGCTTGAGCTCTGCCGTCGGGGTCAAACTTTTTCCTATATATATATATATATATATATATTACTAGTTTTTACTTCTCAATTGGCAGAACAGAATCGGTAGAGGGGCGGATGCCATCCTTTGCAGCATAGAGTTATAGCCCATTATGGTTTGAGTTCAAATCCCACCGATGCTAACTTTGCCATTTATCTTTACGGAATCGATAAAATAAAGTACCAGTAATGCACTAGGATAATTACTGGCCTTGTGCCAAAATAAAAACAATATTATGACATTTTCCAAAAACAAAAAACATTTCACTCTAAATTGCTTTTAACTATAAGAAATAATTCATACAAAAATTAATTTTATTATCATTAACATGATATTTTCAGTGTATGCTCTCATTGCATTACCGAGCACAGCTCTGGGTGCTTTAGGTACATGGAGTGTTGTCTGGTGGGTAGTGTTTATATTTTACTAAACATAATCCTTGTAATATGTGTGTATTGTCTAATAGTGCTATTTTCTGTGCCTGGTATTGTATGTATTTCTACATCATCATTCTATTGTAACTACTACTACCGCTATTACTACTACTACTACTACTACTACTACTACTACTACCACTACAACTACTGCAATTACTACTACTACTACTACTGCAATTACTACTACTACTACTACTACCACTACTACCACTACAACTACTACAACTACTGCAATTACTACTACTACTACCACCACTACTACTACCACCACTACTACTACTATTATTATTAATATTAATATTTTTTATTAATATTATTTCTGTTTTTAATACAACTTTTATTATTATTTATGCTAGTAATAATTTGCTTCTTAACCTGAGGTGGAATTGTAATTCAATGGACATTTTGAAAGCAACAAATTACATTTGAATTTAAATTCAAACTAAGAAACTTGTTACATCATGGAAAAATTTTTTTTTCTAAATTCAGGGTAGCAATAGAAATATTTTTTTTTTTCTGAAATATCCAGAATAAATTTACACTTTGACAATTATGTATGAATTTTTAAATAATACAATTTATATACATAAAAACAGCATTATTAAACTGTGTAACATATTGTGATGAAGTGTGTGGTACTGCTTATAAACACACGCAAATAGAATTATGGCTATACATATAAAAACATACATAAGCATATCCATAAGCATTTTACATAGAAATGACTTCTATAGTAATAGAACTATTTCATACGAATGAAATAGGGGCGAAGGGTGCGTGCATGCATCATAGAATCTTGAGTTGATCAATTGCATCGGTTGAAGCAAGCAGAATGTTGGCTGCTTACTAAATCGTAGACACATAAAAAGATAACACACACACACACACACACACACACACACACACACACACACACAAACACACAAACGCACAAACACACGACAGCGTCGGTTGAAGCAAGCAGAATTTTGGCTGCTTGCTAAATCGTAGACACATAAAAAGATAACACACACACACACACACTAGATAACACTAAATGCGGCTTTGACCGCTTTCCACCTTGGCGATTGGACTGCATGCTCTGCTTTCCAGGTTACCCTTCGCCACTGGAATGAAACAGTTCTAGTCCTGTAGAAGTCCACCATATTGAATACCTTCTTTAACCCTTTAGCATTTACATTACTCTATATTTACTATTATATTTCATGGTAAAGGCTTTATCTCACATAATATCAAATCTATGAGATTTTGATATTATTTATTTATCAAAGATGTAACCATATGAGAGACTTAAAAAATCGATCGGATTGACTTGTTTGGAGCAGATTTAAGAGATGTATGTGTTATAATTTTAATTGTCATAGCATCTGATAAGCAACCCTTCTCACCTGTGCATGTATGGAAAATAAGCGTAAGATAGTTACAATTATAATGAAGATGATGATTCTTTAGTATTCAGTAATGTATTGCTAACTTGCATTGTAATGACTTTCCCAAACCATCCCTGACCCATATATCTGACAAGGTTAGGTTTGTCCTTCATCCTTCCCAGATTAATGAGATAACATACCACTTAAATACTGGGGGTGATGTAGTTGACAATCTCCAATATAGACCAAATAACAATACCTCATACAAATTCCATGAGTCAAATATAATTTCTGATAAACCGCTAAAGGTTTCTCCCTAAAAATGAAAGGCAGACTGTATGATGCCTGCATACGAACAGCAATGTTACATGGCAGTGAGACATGGGCATTGTCTGCAGAGGATCTACGCAGACTGGAGAGGAATGAAGCTTGCATGCTCCATTGGATGTGTAATAGTAATATACGTGAACGGCAAAGCATAAATGAACTAAGTGAGAAATTAGGAATAAGAGGGATCAGATGCTGTTTACTCGAGAGAAGACTACGTTCGTATGGTCACGTGATGCACATGAAAGACGACAGCTGTATAAAAAAGTGCAGGGCAATTAAAATAGACGGAAGCTACGGAGTAGGTAGACACTGAAAAACCTGGGACGATTTGATAAATTCTGACCTTACACACTTACACCTCTCCAAGACAATGTCACTGGACCAAGATCTTTGGCGCTACGCAGTAATACAGAAGACCCGCCTTGCCTAAGTACAAAGTGAAACCTACAGTCAGTAGGCACCTCCTAACCAAAAATACACCCCACTCCACTACCCTTACCTCCCACCTACACCTAATGTTATGTTGGTGCCACAACATCCAGTCCTAAATAAATGAGGTCGTGTAGGTGTCATGACAAAAAAACACACACAGTCCACACTGTAATGTGGCCGTGTAGGTAACACGGTAAAAACCTCTTAGTCCACACTGTAAACGTGGTTGGTGTTAGGAAGGGCATCCAGCCGTAGAAAACCTGCCAGACAGACAGTCCTATACGAGCAAGACAACCAATCTTGCCTCACGTGGGACAATTTCCGTCTAAACCCATGCTAGCGTGGAAGATAGACGTTAAACGACGATGATGATGATGTGATAGACCAGGACTTTTTCAATCTTCTTTCACTTGAAACCTGTTTTAGATCAAATAAGTTTGTTATCGGTGTCACACCATCAATTGATACTCACTCTGTGTATAGAAAGTCAACAGTCGTAATCTAACTAGTATTATACATAGAAACAAGTACCGTATATACTTGAATATAAGTTAAGGAATATGTGACCAAAATATGACGGTAGAAAGGGGTCGGCTTACATTCAGCTCAATATTTTGACAGTTTTCACCAACTTCAAATTCTACGTCAATAAGGTTTAGATTTTTGTCCATTTCTCAAACATAAAATAGAGGTGTTGGCTTATATTCGATTATATACACTATTTAACCAAAGAAAATTTATTTATTCTTAATATCCTGTACCACGTGAAACCACATTAGTAAGGTGTTGCTAAAAGGTACAAAAACAGCTCTATGGCTACCTCACATGAAAACTTACTGTTTACTCAAATGCTGAAAATTTTCACAACAATTTGTCCATTAGTAAAAATACTATAAACATTTGAATTAATTAGTAAAAATACTATAAACATTTGAATTAATTAGTAAAAATACTATAAACATTTGAATTAATTAGTAAAAATACTATAAACATTTGAATTAACTAGTAAAAATACTACAAACTTGTATTCAGATACTTTCTGCTAAATCATTACAAAATGTTAAAAGTAAAGACAGAAAAATAACCATAGTAAGAAAATGTTGCTTAATTCGCCAGATTACTCATTCTCTCAGATAAACCATCTTCTTGCTACAAAATCTCGCAATGTAGAATATAAAGATTCCTTTACCAGTTCCTTATTGTTGTTTTTTATGGTTGTTTGTTTTTCTATGCTGAGATGAGTTAGATGAATAGTCGAGAACTTATCCCTGTTTCCTGTGCCATTAAATGATAATACAAGACTTCCTGCTAGATGTCAGTTTGTTACTGAAACCCACAACATATTGCTTGGTATGAGACCCACACCCTTACAATTGTCTGACCAACACTAACTGCAAGATCATGTACCTTTACCTTTTACTTATTAAACAGAATATATTTTTTTAATTGGTTTAAATTTCCTCCTTAAAATATTTCTTCTAATTGTTTATTTAAAAAGAAACAAAATCTGTTGATTCAAATCAATTAAATTATTTACAAAAATTAACAAAGATTATTTTAATCTTGCCTAGAACAGATGATTGATGTGAGTATCAAATTTTAATTTAAACCCACATTTATAGAACCGAAACCAACCAGCCCTAAATTTCTGTAGTATTTCTCTGTATTGTACTTCACTTCCATCACAACCTGCCTATCAAAATATATCTCAATATAAACACAGCCCACCCCTAAAACGTGCAACAATTCCAGCTAACAGTGTAATAATTCCTTGGCCCCATATACACAAGCACCCTGTATCTAATTCAATCTTTTATTGTTGACCTCCCTTAATAGTAATCTATCTCTCCCTACATATACTTAACACAGCCCTTCATATATCTAGATAGATGTGACTGCATCATTTTACCTTCAATATTCATGAATTTCTGGCTTCTGGTAAATGTTATTCATTGTTATATATAATGCAACAAATCTGATCACTCCCAATATAAACCTATATCTTGTGACCCACATCCTAAATTCTCGTTATCCATCAATGTATATAACACCTTCAAATATAGCCTAAATATCCTCACATGTAATGTGTATCACATCAGATCACATCACTCCCACCTCTAAAGAATCCTTGTCAAGCTCCTTCAACTAAATTATCAACCTGTATGTTCCTTTTTTTATTTTTTAATATATTTTTTTGTTTACTACACTACACTACACCACACCACACGCACTCACTAATATTTCTTATATTTTTTTTACAGAATGATATGTTTTTTTGATATTTTTTCTTTTATGTACCATCAATGTTTTTATCATATGACCAATTTTTTTTTAAAACGAATTAAGTTCTATGCTATAAACTTTAAAAAAATATATGATGCAGACATAGCTGTGTGGTTAAGGACTCTGTCTTACAACACTGAGGTTTTGGATTCAGACCCACTCTGTTGCACCTTGTGCATGTGTCTTCTACCATAGGTTTCTAGGTGACCAATGGTTGTCAGTGAAATGTGGTAGAGGGAAACTCCATGGAAGCCTATTTGATGTGTGTATAAATATATATATATATGTGTGTGTATGTGTGTGTCATTAATATAATTGTATCATCATCATTTCATTTTACGTCTGCTTTTTCCCTGCTTGCAAGGGTGGGACGGGAACTGATGCTGGCTTGATTTCTACAGCTGGATGCCCTTCCTAACACCAACCTCATTTACAGTGAGTGCTGGGTGCTTTTTTGCCGTGGCACCTCCACGACCACTTTGCAGTGGAATGATAGGGACCCCAGTCCTATCATCTCATTTCTACAGCTGAGTAAACTGGAGCAATGTGAAATAAAGTGTCTTGCTCAAGGAAACAACACATCATCCGGTCTGAGAATTGAACTCACAACCTTTCGATTGCAAGGCCAATGCTCTAACCACTAAGCCATGTGCCTCCATATATATAAAACAAAGAAGGTGTGGTAAGATACCAGATGGACCAGATCGGATCTAGCTGTCAAAACGACCAGAGCTCAGCTGTCGGGGTCCTGAATCTTTTCATATATATATATATATATATATATATATTATAATAATAAATGGGAACAAAGAATCAGTATTGCATGATATACATATTTAATTACATATTACATATGTTTCACTGTCGACCAGTTTGAGGAACGATTGAATAATGTTCGTTCCTGACTCTCGAATCGGAAGCTCCTCAGATATGTGTTCTCATATATAGATGCACGTCCAAATGTTGTTGAATTGTTAAACATACCTATATATATATATATATATGTGTGTAATTGTAATAAATGACAAACCCAGCTATACAACATCCATTAGCCTTATTAGGTTTACACTTCGGATGAGAGAGAGAAGAAAGTTGAACATATCTGATGTTAGTCCTTCATCAGGAGAGTTAAGAAAAAGAACAAGAGGGAAATAGAAGAGGAGAGAAGGTCATGGAAGATTGGTGTGGTGAACAGTTATATATATATAACTTACACCTCACCAAGACAATGTCACTGGACCGAGACCTTTGGCGGTACTCAGTAATAGAGAAGACCCGCCTTACCTAAATACAAACTAAAACCTACTACAGTCAGTAGGCATCTCTAACAAAATACACCCCCGTTTCACCCCATCCACACCGCCCCCTTCTATGTAAAGTTATGTTGGTGCCACACCATCCAGGCCGAAACAAATGAGATCGTGTAGGTGTCACGACAAAAAAACACAGTCCAAGCTGTCATGTGGCCATGTAGGCAACACGGTAAAAACCTCCCACTGTAAATGTGGTTGGTGTTAGGAAGGGCATCCAACTGTAGAAAACCTGCCAGACAGTCCTATGCGAGCAAGACAATCACTCTTGCCTCAAGTGGGAAAACCCCCGTCCAAACCCATGCAAGCGTGGAACACGGACGTTAAACGTTGATGATGATATATCTAAGTCTAAAGTCTGTCTTAAGCCAGAAGGCTCATTTGGCCGGTGCTTACCCCCGGTTTCATGGCATGAAGTGACTGAGAGTACAAGACTCCCCCCTGGACAGGATGCCAGTCCATTGCAGAGTTAAACCCCCAGCTATACTTGGTACTCGCTTTCAGCTGAGTATACTGGAGCAATGTGAAATGAAGTGTTTTGCTCAAGAACACAACACGCAACCCAGGAATCGAGCCACAACATTATGATCGTAAGTCCAACACCCTTACCATTAGGCCACATGCTTCCACTATATATATATATATTATAATATTATAAAGAGTCGCGACCAACTGCTGAGCTCTTGCCATTTCAACAGCTAGTTCCAGACTAGCTGTTGAAGTCTGGAACTTGCTGTTAAAACAGCAAGAGTTCAACTGTCTGTCCCGACTCTTTATGATATAGCCATACTCTACTACCAAGTATTGAGTACTCTGTTGAGTAATGTTCAAACTAGTTTTAAACTGGTTCTGTCCTTTTATATATATATACATGGAGGCACGTGGCTTAGTGGTTAGAGCATTGGCCTTGCAATCGAAAGGTTGTGAGTTCAATTCTCAGACTGGGTGATGTGTTGTTTCCTTAAGCAAGACATTTTATTTCACATTGCTCCAGTTTACTCAGCTGTAGAAATGAGATGATAGGGACTGGGGTCCCTATCATTCCACTGCAAAGTGGTCGTGGAGGTGCCACGGCAAAAAAGCACCCAGCACTCACTGTAAATGAGGTTGGTGTTAGGAAGGGCATCCAGCTGTAGAAATCAAGCCAGAATCAGTTCCCGTCCCACCCTTGCAAGCAGGGAAAAAGCGGACGTAAAATGAAATGAAATGATGAAATGAATATATATATATGAAGGTGTCACAACAAAAAATATCCAGCACACACTGTAAATGTGGGTGGCGTTAGGAAGGGCTCCAGCCTCCAAAAACCCCAGCCCACACTGTAAAGTGGGTGTGTAAAAGACATGGCAAAAAGTACCCAATGCACACTGTCAATGTGGTTAGCGTTACGAAGAGTATCCAGCCCTAGAAAACCAGCCAGAAATTCTCCTGTGTGAGTGAGACACAGTCACTCAACCCAACTTGATTCTAATTGGGACAAACCCGTTGAACCCAAGAGAGACATTAATCAACAACGATGATGATGATGATGATTTATACATGTATATATATATAGATATGAATGTGTATATATATATATGTAAATGTGGTTGGTGTTAGGAAGGGCATCCAACTGTAGAAAACCTGCCAGACAGTCCTATGCGAGCAAGACAATCACTCTTGCCTCAAGTGGGACTACCCCCGTCCAAACCCATGCAAGCGTGGAACACGGACGTTAAACATTGATGATGATGATGATGATATATATATATATATATATATGAATGTCTATGTATGTATATATGTATGTATATTTGTATATATATATATGTCTATGTATGTATATGTATATATGTGTATATTTGTATATATATATATGTATACATATTCATGTCAATATATATATATATGTGTATTTGTATGTATGTATGTGTGTATATATCTATATGGATATATATATATTTATATATATATGTGTGTGTGTGTGTGTACATACATACATATATATATATATGTGTGTGTGTGTATGTGTATGTGTACATCATCATCATCATCATCATCATCATCAGGTTTAGCGTCCGTGTTCCACGCTTGCATGGGTTTGGACGGGGGTTTTCCCACTTGAGGCAAGAGTGGTTGTCTTGCTCGCATAGGACTGTCTGGCGGGTTTTCTACAGTTGGATGCCCTTCCTAACACCAACCACATTTACAGTGTGGGGCTGGGAGGTTTTTACCGTGTTGCCTACACGGCCACATTTACAGCGTGGACTGTGTGTTTTTTGTCGTGACACCTACACGATCTCATTTGTTTCGGCCTGGATGTTGTGGGACCAACATAACTTTACATTGAAAGGGGCGGTGTGGGTGGGGTGGAGGTGGTGGGACGGGGGTGTGTTTTGATAGAGATGCCTACTGACTGTAGTAGGTTTTTACTTTGTATTTAGGTAAGGCGGGTCTTCTCTATTACTGAGTACCGCCAAAGGTCTCGGTCCAGTGACATTGTCTTGGAGAGGTGTAAGCGTGTGAGGTCGGAATTTATCAGCTCGTCCCATGTTTTTCTGGGTCTGCCTACTCCGTGGCTACCGTCTATCTTTATTGCCCTGCACTTTGTTATACAGCTGTCGTCTTTCATGCGCATCACGTGACCGTACCAACGTAGCCTTCTCTCGAGTAAACAACATCTGATCCCTCTTATTTCTAATTTTTTCCTTAGTTCGTTTATGCTTTGCCGTTCACGTATATTACTATTGCACATCCAGCGGAGCATGCAAGCTTCGTTCCTCTCTAGTCTGCGTATATCCTCTGCACACAATGCCCAGGTCTCACTGCCATGCAGCATTGCTGTTCGTATGCAGGCATCGTATAACCTGCCTTTCATTTTTAGGGAGAACCCTCTAGCGGCTAATAGTGGTATAAGCTCTCTGAACTTTTTCCATCCAGTTCTGACTCTAGCTACTGTACTTTCAGAGCACCCTCCCCCACTGCTGATTTTGTCACCCAGATAACGGAAGCTGTCCACTATTTCTATAGAACCCTCTGTGCAGTTGAAGGAGCTAGTATTTTGTGGGCACTTGCTGCTACTTATTGCACCAGAGCACCGGCCACATGTAAAATCTATGTTCTTAGTTAGCTTACCTGTGATCCCACTACATCTTTTATGCACCCATACTTTGCATTTGGGACATAAAATGGAGTTTCTACCTACGCCTTTCCTACACACTGAGCATGGCCATTTCCCCGATGGGACCGCCGCCTTATTTTCTTTCCTACAAACTAGAACTTTAGTCTTAGCCAGGTTAATTTTAAGGCCTTTTGATTCTAGGCCGTGCTTCCACGTTTGGAATTTCTTCTCTAGTTCGGTCATTGATTCAGCTATGAGCGTTAGATCATCTGCGTATAGGAGTTCCCATGGGCAGCCGGTCTTGAACTCCTCTGTTATAGCCTGAAGGGCAATAATAAATAGTAGGGGGCTAAGAACAGAGCCCTGATGGACACCAACTTTTACGCTAAACTCTTCACTATATTCGTTGTTAATTCTAACCTTACTGACTGTTTCTTTATACATGGCTTGTATAGCTCTCACAAGCCATTCGTCAACACCTAGTTTTCTAAGAGACCACCAGATAATGGAACGGGGGACTCTGTCGAAGGCTTTCTCCAAGTCGACGAAAGCTAAGTATAGGGGTTTACTTTTAGCTAGGTACTTCTCCTGTAGTTGTCGTACAATGAAAAGAGCGTCTGTGGTACTTTTGCCTGACACAAACCCGAACTGCATTTCATCTAGATCAATTCTCTCTCTGATTAGTTGCGCTATTACTTTTTCCGTGACCTTCATGACCTGGTCGATTAATTTAATGCCTCTATAGTTACTCCTATCTAGGGCATCTCCTTTTCCCTTATAGCAGTTAACGATGATGCTGCTACGCCATTCCTTCGGAACAACCCCATTCTGTACGACTTGGTTAACTATCCGGGTGACCATGGTGTGTCCCACCGAACCAGATGCCTTCAGCATCTCAGCAACTATTTCTGAAGGCCCAGCCGCCTTACCCGTCTTCATATCTTTGATTGCCTTACTTATTATACTACCTTCAACTAACACTGCTGGTCCCTCTATTGGATCGATCTGGGGGAGACTGTCTTTCTCCCATTTGTTCTCCTCATTTAGAAGCCTTTCGTAGTGACACTTCCAAGCTACCTTCTTATCAGCGTCGGTGATGGCAAGTATGCCATCATCGTTAAGTACACACTTCTCCCCGACAATATCACGGTTTTCCTTGACACATTGCCTGGCAATCCTGAACACCTCACGTTTTTGGTCCTCACGTTGTAGAACATGCTTGAACTTTCTTTCCTCTGCTTCCCTTCTTGCGAAGTACACTTGTCTCCTAGCTTCCCTCCTGGCCACTTGATAGTCTTCTCTACTTCCCCCATCCCGCCATACTTTCCAAGCCTGCTTTTTGGCCTTAATTGACTCCTCCACCTTACTGTTCCACCACCATGTTACTCCTACCTACAGGCCTGCTCCAGCCACAGACTTCGTCTGCCGCCGTCAGCAGGTTTGCTCTCAGGAATTCCCACTGTTCCTCTATATTATACGACTCTAATTGCTCTTCCTTACTGTCGAAAGCGTCAAGTAATATGCTTTGAAATTTATTTCTGGCTATGGGGTCCTTTAGCTTCCATATTTTTCTCCTGAGGATAGTCCTCTTCCGCTGTCTAGTACGTCTCGTCCTGACTATGAGGTCGCTAATTATCAGTCTATGTTGGGAGGTGAATTCTTCATGGGGGTGGGATTTAGTGTTAACAACAGACACTCTGTCACGTCTTCTGGTAAGGATATAATCTACCTGGCTTGTGTGTTCCCCCGATCTATAGGTGATCAAGTGATTGTCTCGTTTTTTGAAGTTAGTGTTACAGATAGTTAAGTTATTTGCGTCGCAGAATTCCAGGATTCTGGAGCCTTCCTCATTTCTAGTACCGAACCCATAGCCTCCATGGATTCCGTCATAGCCGTCACAATGTTGTCCAACGTGACCATTTAGGTCGCCTGCAATAACTATATAGTCACTGTCGGTTATTTGGGAGGTAGCGAGCATCAGTGTCTCGTAGAATCTGTCTTTTATAGCGCGGGGCAGTCCGGATTGGGGTGCGTACGCAGATATTACTGTCACCGTACTTTTATTGAGGACAAGTCTTATTTTAATTATTCTGTCGTTCACTCTATTTACGTCTATTATCTTATCTGCCCACTTTTCTGCTACCATGATTCCTACCCCACCCAACCCATTGTCATTTCCCACCCAGAAAAGCTTATAGCATCGTTCTTTACCCACGATGAATCTAACCGACCCTCCCCTCCACCTGGTCTCTTGAATACAACAAACATCGACCTCGTTACATATATATATATATGCCAGAATCAGTTCCCGTATGAGCAAGACAAGGTAAGCCAACCGGGCGCTGCCCACAACAGGACAACTCGTCTAACCCATGCTAGCATGGAAGAATGGACGTAAAACGGTGATGATGATGATGTGAGTGTGTACATATATATATATATATGTATGTAAAGATATTTATAGGTACAGATGTGTATATATATTTATGTATATATATGTATGTATAGATATTTATAGGTACAGATATATATATATATATATATATTTATGTATATATATGTATGTATATATATTTATGTATATATATATATATATATATATATATATATATATATATATATATATAGAATTGTCTGTCTGTCTATTCCTATGCATTCTCAAATGGCTGGACCAAATCAAATGTAATTTTTATTTTCATTTGGATTAAAACAATAGAAAACAAGTCAACGACATCACATTTTGGATATAAACATGTATGTGTGTTTTGTGAGTGTGTGTGTGTGTGCGCGTTCATTAGGTACCTTATTAAATACACATATATATGTGACGACTGACAAAAAATGCGTTGAAAAGCTATGCGTGTGTCTGCATGAATATATGTCTGTTTGTCTGTCTTAGTATATGTATGTGAGAGTGTATGTGTGTGAGTGTGTAGCAACAATTTATTCATTTGGACACCAACAAAAAATTACACAATGAATATAGTTTACCCTAAGGTGCTTCAAGATTGACAGATTTCCATTTCTAAATTCTAATATCATTACAATTTTGATATTTTAGAAATAAAATATAGATATTTTGAAATAATTATGAGAAAAAAAAAAACACATCTTCGTATTTATTGCTTGCTAATCTGAATAAGAACAGCAGTAACCCAGGCAACTCCGGGTAATTGAGCTAGTATATATATATATAGGAGTCACATGGCTTAGTGGTTAGAGCATTGGCCTTGAAATCGAAAGGTTGTGAGTTCAATTCTCAGACCAGGTGATGTGTTGTTTCCTTGAGCAAGAAACTTTATTTCACATTGCTCCAGTTTACTCAGCTGTAGAAATGAGATGATAGGGACTGGGGTCCCTATCATTCCACTGCGAAGTAGTCGTGGAGGTGCCATGGCAAAAAAGCACCCAGCACTCACTGTAAATGAGGTTGGTGTTAGGAAGGGCATCCAGCTGTAGAAATCAAGCCAAAATCAGTTCCCGTCCCACCCTTGCAAGCAGGGAAAAGTGGACGTAAAATGATGATGATGATATATATATATATTCATCAGTGTGTGTGTATATATGTGATTATCTTTATTGTTTGTTTACGTCCCAGAGTTAAGCAGTTCAGAAAAAGTGATTGATTAAATAAATTCCAGGTTTGAAACATTTCATAAGATATTGCGTCATTTTCTGTTATTTTCTTGTTTCTATTTATTAATAACCTCAACTTTGAAGTGAAAAAACTATCATACAGTGCAGCAATAAATCTGAAATGTAGATAAATTTCTTTCTAACTGTAGAAATTGTCAGAAAGAACCCAGGTGTTTTGTCTATTTAAAGTTGTGTTTCTAGAGAAATATTTCATAAAATATATATGCCTAAATAACTTTGGAATTTAATCATTTAAATACAAATTTAGTTATAGAACATAAGTATATATGATGATGTGTATATACATAAACTAAGTATGTATATATATATGTATATATATATATCATCATCATCATCATCATCATTTTACGTCTGCTTTTCCCTGCTTGCAAGGGTGGGACGGGAATTGATTCTGGGTTGATTTCTACAGTTGGATGCCCTTCCTAACACCAACCTCATTTACAGTGAGTGCTGGGTGCTTTTTTTCCGTGGTGCCTACACGACCACTTTACAGTGGAATGATAGGGACCCCAGTCCCTATCATCTTATTTCTACAGCTGAGTAAACTGGAGCAACGTGAAATAAAGTGTCTTGCTCAAGGAAACAACACATCACCCGGTCTGAGAATTGAACTCACAACCTTTCGATTGCAAGGCCAATGCTCTAACCACTAAGCCATGTGCTTCCATATATATATGTATGTATGTATACATATATAGTTATAAGTTGGTTTTAACTTCAATTTATAAATTTCCAGCTGGTTAGTTTAGTAACCTGATGGTTGTTTATTTGTATATTGTCAAATCTCTTTTGTTACACATTCTGTAA
>OZ024753.1:14602006-14604506 GCA_964016885.1 Eledone cirrhosa | reverse complement strand
TCTAGCATGTTCGTATAGTACTGACCCGTTTTTTCGTCCTTTTAGTTCCCCCCAGTGTTGGTCTATCCTTTCACCTATGCTACGAGCTGTCTCACCTATGTATGTTGTTGTCGTGTTTCTGCAAGTACCCTCTGTACATCTTATGCTATAGACTACGTTTCTAGTTTTACAGTTTATCCGGGGGTTCACCTTACATATGATACATTTCCTATTGGTACAGTGGGTTTTCTTAAAAGGGTAGGTTTTGCTGATCAGGGATTTTATGGTGGTTCCTGGCTTTTCTACCACCTTTATTTTTAAGCTCACATGATGATGTGGACTGACATCCTAAAGCCAAGCAGACGCACTGCCAACAACTTCCAGGCGTCTAACAATGGCATACCACCCTTGTATGGGCTCCGCAAAGACCACAAGACAGTCGACGACCCGACAACAGGACCACCAACAAGACCTGTATGCGGAGCTAATATAGCTAGCAACTACAGGATCTCCTACTTCCTCTCAATGGTTATACGCCCCATAATCAAGATGTCCCCAGATGTATGTGAAAGTACAGAGGACCTCCTCAGCAGAATCAGTGAGTGCAACAAAAACAGGAGCCTATCCAACTGCATAATAGGCAGCATGGATGTGGTGTCACTGTACCCATCCATTAACATTGATTTTGCTGTGAAAAGGTGTGTGGAGATGATCATTGAGAGTGAGGTGGAGTTCTGCGACGTCGACACAGACGAACTGGGCCTCCTACTTAGACTTACCTACGACACTGACTACCTAGACAGCCATGACCTTAGATGTTTCTGCCCTAGTAGACCTATAAGAGGTAGACCCCCCACCATAACCTCAATGGCTAAAAAGACTCCCATAGGAAGGTGGATTGGGTGGACCAAAGCTATACGGACCCCCCAAAACACTGATCAGGTAAGAAAAATGGTCGCACATGCAATAGGGGCTAGTATCAAAATTACCCTAAAGGGCCACATATTTAAGTTCAATGAGAAAATCTACACCCAAAATGAGGGAGCAGCCATCGGCGTCAGCATAGCTGGCGATGTTGCCAACCTTTTCATGGTATGGTGGGAAAGGAGACTTAAAGATCTCCTTAATGAAAGCTCCATAGACCTCATCATGTACTCTCGTTATGTAGACGATATCAATATAGTTATAAGAACACCCCCACTAGAGAGCACTAACAAGTTTGATTTAGAACGTAGCACGATGGAAAGCATCCAGCAGATAGCTAATTCCATACACCAGAGTATAACTGTAACTATAGACTTCCCTTCCAAACACCCTAACAATAGACTACCTGTATTAGACACAGAACTCTGGATTAACACTATAGACGAGAGAGCCCAAATTCTCCACTCACACTATGCTAAACCCATGGCCTCCAAATACCTGATACTCAAAAACTCAGCAATGTCCAGTAGTGCTAAGTTTAATATTCTGATCGCAGATTTGGTACGAGTGATGAAGAATGTGTCCAGCATGTGCGACCCAACAGAAATGGAAGGACACATCCAACACTTCATCAACCGCATGCAGTTCTCTGGCTACAACCAAAGAGACAGAGTCAGAGTATACGAAGGAGCCATGGAAAAGTATAAGACCCTCATAGAACTGGACATGAAAGGAATTTGCCCACTATACAGGAGCAAATCATGGAATAGCTTAGATAGGGCTAGACATAAGATAGGGAAGGCCACATCATGGTACGACAACCAGAGATATCAGAGTGTCATGTTTGTGGACGCCACCCCTGGAGGGAAATTAGCTAACCAGTGTAGAAAGGCCCTGAGAAAGACCCACTTAAAAATAAAGGTGGTAGAAAAGCCAGGAACCACCATAAAATCCCTGATCAGCAAAACCTACCCTTTTAAGAAAACCCACTGTACCAATAGGAAATGTATCATATGTAAGGTGAACCCCCGGATAAACTGTAAAACTAGAAACGTAGTCTATAGTATAAGATGTACAGAGGGTACTTGCAGAAACACGACAACAACATACATAGGTGAGACAGCTCGTAGCATAGGTGAAAGGATAGACCAACACTGGGGGGAACTAAAAGGACGAAAAAACGGGTCAGTACTATACGAACATGCTAGACAACATCATGACGGTAACATAGACAACATAGAAATTAGAATAATATCTAAACATAGGAATGACCCAGCAGATAGGCAAATCAGAGAGGCCAGTGAAATAGAAATTAGAAGACCAAAGCTAAACAGAAAGAATGAGTGGAACAACAACAACACCCAAACAAACAACACTGACCTAAGAGAAGTATAAATAAAAAAAAAAAAAAATAAAAAAAAAAAAATAAAAATAAATAAATAAATAAGTAAATTAAATTAAATAAAATAAGATAAATAAATACATACACAAGCACATAAACACACACTAGTCACCCAGCAGACACAACACTATACACACTAGTCACACATCACACATAACACTATACACACACGCAAACGCATGCGCAAAGAAGACA
>OZ024753.1:14572006-14597006 GCA_964016885.1 Eledone cirrhosa | reverse complement strand
TCTGTGATGGAGAGCAATATCTGTGACTAATGACTGATCTGTGATGGAGAGCAATATCTGTGACTAATGACTGATCTGTGATGGAGAGCAATATCTATGACTAATGACTGATCTGTGATGGAGAGCAATATCTGTGACTAAGAAATTATTCTGACCAGTGATGGAGAGAAATATCTCTGACTAATGACTGATCTGTGATGGAGAGCAATATCTGTGACTAATGACTGATCTGTGATGGAGAGCAATATCTGTGACTAATGACTGATCTGTGATGGAGAGCAATATCTGTGACTAATAACTGATCTGTGATGGAGAGCAATATCTGTGACTAATGACTGATCTGTGATGGAGAGCAATATCTGTGACTAATGACTGATCTGTGATGGAGAGCAATATCTATGACTAATGACTGATCTGTGATAGAGAGCAATATCTGTGACTAAGAAATTATTCTGACCAGTGATGGAGAGAAATATCTCTGACTGATCTGTGATGGAGAGCAATATCTGTGACTAATGACTGATCTGTGATGGAGAGCAATATCTGTGACTAATGACTGATCTGTGATGGAGAGCAATATCTGTGACTAATGACTGATCTGTGATGGAGAGCAATATCTGTGACTAATGACTGATCTGTGATGGAGAGCAATATCTATGACTAATGACTGATCTGTGACGGAGAGCAATATCTGTGACTAATGACTGATCTGTGATGGAGAGCAATATCTGTGACTAATGACTGATCTGTGATGGAGAGCAATATCTGTGACTAATGACTGATCTGTGATGGAGAGCAATATCTATGACTAATGACTGATCTGTGATGGAGAGCAATATCTGTGACTAATGACTGATCTGTGATGGAGAGCAATATCTCTGACTAATGACTGACTCAGAACTTGATTACCCATCCAACCCATGCAAACACAGAAAAAGGATGTAAACTTTACTGCCACTTTTCCTGTTGGCATCAGAAAGACGGGTCATCTTAGTTTGAGTCAATTCTTATTCAGAATAACTGCTTTTTGTAAGTGTTTCTTTAGTCTCATGTCAACCCTGATCCATCAAACCTATGATTAAAGTTATGTTAAGTGTAGATAGAGCCACAGATTAAGAATCCTTGAACTGAATTTTAAAAAAATATGGAAATCGCCTCAAATACGAGTGTTTATTTTTGTTTTGTTTTTTGCTGGCATGACACATAAATGTTATATAAGAAGTACCATCAGTATGTATGTAAGTATATATATATATATATATAACTACCATTAGCGTATATATATATATATAACTACCATTAGCGTATATTTATATATAAAACTATCATTAGGCTATATATCTATATTATAAAGTTGACGGCCCTATGTATATAACAAACTTTTCGCTAAACGGCTGGACCAAATTTGCGCCATAGATGTAACTTTTTCCAAGTAAGAAAGTAAGGGTATTTTTGTCCGCTAAATTTAGTTAAAAGATTAAAGATATTTTATTGTTTATTTAAAAATTCACTTCTTTAAAATGTTCAAATGTCAACACTTCCAGTTAGCGTTCTCTCTCATTCTTAGTCTGTCTTTTTAGATAGATACATAGCTATAACGTTGCACTGTTATAATATCTGTCTGTATGTCTGTATTACGAAAATCATTCTGTACATTGACTTCGCTGTATGTGTGTATATATATATATATATATATATATATAGTGTGTGTGTGTGTGTGTATATATAAATATATATAT
Source organism: Eledone cirrhosa (assembly GCA_964016885.1). Taxonomy (NCBI): domain Eukaryota; kingdom Metazoa; phylum Mollusca; class Cephalopoda; order Octopoda; family Eledonidae; genus Eledone; species Eledone cirrhosa. Next base: position 14,595,267 of record OZ024753.1, on the reverse strand, counting down.
ATATATATATATTGTGTGTGTATATATATATTTAGTGTATCATAAATAAGAGACAGTTTAATTTGTACATTTTATTACAGAATTCTGTTATACGTATATATACATACATAAACATGTTATTTGCAGTTGTATAAAAAAGTATAATTGTTTCTACTTTTGGCACAAGGCCAGCAATTATTCCAGTACATTACTGGTACTTTATTATAAATAATATATATAATACAACATTCCTCTCTCTTTCTTACTCTGTATTTTTAGATAGATACATAGCTATAAATTCGCGCCCTTATAATATCTGTCTGTATGTCTGCATTGACTTCGCTTCTAACCAACTTTTAATTAATTATATATATATATAATTATATATTCGTGCACATATTTTCAACAGTAATACTATACTATATATTTTCAACAGTAATACTATACTATATATTTTCAACAGTAATACTATACTATATATTTTCAACAGTAATACTATACTATATATTTTCAACAGTAATACTATACTATATATTTTCAACAGTAATACTATACTATATATTTTCAACAGTAATACTATACTATATATTTTCAACAGTAATACTATACTATATATTTTCAACAGTAATACTATACTATATATTTTCAACAGTAATACTATACTCTATATTTCCAACAGTAATACTATACTATATATTTTCAACAGTAATACTATACTATATATTTTCAACAGTAATACTGTACTATATATTTTCAACAGTAATACTATACTATATATTTTCAACAGTAATACTATACTATATATTTTCAACAGTAATACTATACTATATATTTTCAACAGTAATACTATACTATATATTTTCAACAGTAATACTATACTATACTATATATTTTCAACAGTAATACTATACTATATATTTTCAACAGTAATACTATACTACATATTTTCAACAGTAATCCTGTAACTATATATTTTCAACAGTAATACTATACTACATATTTTCAACAGTAATACTATACTACATATTTTCAACAGTAATACTGTACTACACTATATATTTTCAACAGTAATACTATACTATATATTTTCAACAGTAATACTACACTACATATTTTCAACAGTAATACTGTACTATATATTTTCAACAGTAATACTACACTACATATTTTCAACAGTAATACTATACTCTATATTTTCAACAGTAATACTATACTTCTATATTTTCAACAGTAATACTATACTATATATTTTCAACAGTAATACTATACTTCTATATTTTCAACAGTAATACTGTACTATATATTTTCAACAGTAATACTATACTTCTATATTTTCAACAGTAATACTGTAACTCTATATTTTCATCAGTAATACTATACTTCTATATTTTCAACAGTAATACTGTAACTCTATATTTTCATCAGTAATACTATACTATATATTTTCAACAGTAATACTATACTATATATTTTCAACAGTAATACTATACTATATATTTTCAACAGTAATACTATACTATATATTTTCAACAGTAATACTATACTATATATTTTCAACAGTAATACTATACTATATATTTTCAACAGTAATACTATACTATATATTTTCAACAGTAATACTATACTATATATTTTCAACAGTAATACTATACTCTATATTTTCAACAGTAATACTATACTATATATTTTCAACAGTAATACTATACTATATATTTTCAACAGTAATACTGTACTATATATTTTCAACAGTAATACTATACTATACTATATATTTTCAACAGTAATACTATACTATATATTTTCAACAGTAATACTATACTATATATTTTCAACAGTAATACTATACTATATATTTTCAACAGTAATACTATACTATACTATATATTTTCAACAGTAATACTATACTATATATTTTCAACAGTAATACTATACTACATATTTTCAACAGTAATCCTGTAACTATATATTTTCAACAGTAATACTATACTACATATTTTCAACAGTAATACTATACTACATATTTTCAACAGTAATACTGTACTACACTATATATTTTCAACAGTAATACTATACTATATATTTTCAACAGTAATACTACACTACATATTTTCAACAGTAATACTGTACTATATATTTTCAACAGTAATACTACACTACATATTTTCAACAGTAATACTATACTCTATATTTTCAACAGTAATACTATACTTCTATATTTTCAACAGTAATACTATACTATATATTTTCAACAGTAATACTATACTTCTATATTTTCAACAGTAATACTGTACTATATATTTTCAACAGTAATACTATACTTCTATATTTTCAACAGTAATACTGTAACTCTATATTTTCATCAGTAATACTATACTTCTATATTTTCAACAGTAATACTGTAACTCTATATTTTCATCAGTAATACTATACTATATATTTTCAACAGTAATACTATACTATATATTTTCAACAGTAATACTATACTTCTATATTTTCAACAGTAATACTGTAACTCTATATTTTCATCAGTAATACTATACTTCTATATTTTCAACAGTAATACTGTACTATATATTTTCAACAGTAATACTATACTTCTATATTTTCAACAGTAATACTGTAACTCTATATTTTCATCAGTAATACTATACTATATATTTTCAACAGTAATACTATACTTCTATATTTTCAACAGTAATACTGTAACTCTATATTTTCAACAGTAATACTATACTATATATTTTCAACAGTAATACTATACTATATATTTTCAACAGTAATACTATACTATATATTTTCAACAGTAATACTATACTACACAGACGGCTTATCGTCTGTTTATCCAAGCGAAGTTAGGTACATCAGTTATATATATATATACCTGGATGCCATAGAACATGCCAATAGTAGCCGGGCGCCAGCCGGACAGGCCAGCTAGTCATCATCATCATAATCGTTTAACGTCTATCTTCCATGCTAGCATGGGTTTAGGCGGGAATTGTCCCACTTGAGGCAAGATTGGTTGTCTCGCTCGTATAGGACGGTCTGGCGGGTTTTCTACGGCTGGATGCCCTTTCTAACACCAACCACGTTTACAGTGTGGACTGGGAGGTTTTTACCGTGTTACCTACACGGCCACATTACAGCGTGGACTGTGTTTTTTTTTGTCGTGACACCTACACGACCTCATTTGTTTAGGAATGGATGATGTGGCACCAACATAAATACTACCATTAGAGTATATATATAAAACTACCATTAGGGTATACGTATATATAAAACTACCATTAGGGTATATCTATAAGCTGTATTCATCATCATCATCATCATCATCATTTTACGTCCGCTTTTCCCTGCTTGCAAGGGTGGGACGGGTCTTATTCAGCACAGCATCTCTCCACTCGTCATGGTCTCTCGTCATCTCCACCGTGAGCTTCAATGATCTGAGGTGTGTTCTCATGAAATGTAAATGGATATTGTGTTTAGACATGAGTTCCATCCCAAGTTGTTACATTTTATAGATGTTGTATACAAATATTCTTCTTCTTCTTTGCCCATTTATTCCTGAGAGGGTCGTGGGGGCAGAGTCTACCAACACTCCTTCCAACAGGTTCTGTCAGAAACAACCATCCCCAACTAATATGGCTGGATCTCCAAGCGAGACCAGCTGAGTGCATTGATGTTCCCCAACCATCTTGCTCAGGCTCTACCTCTTGGTCTCCTGCTGGCTGGTTTTGCCCATGAAATCTGTCCAGTGATTCTTTCTCGAGACATTCTAACCACATACCCATACTATTCAAGCTGTCATCTCTCAATTTGGAGAAGTAGCAACTCTACCTGAAGTAACTCTCTGACCTCTGAGCTATGCTTTCTGTCAAGTTATGCCACTCCAAAGACCATTCAGAGGAACTCCATTTTGGCCACTTGCATTTGCAATTGTATTCTTTTTGTCATTACCTGAAATTCCTAACCATAGGTAATCCGGAAAAAATCCAAAATTTAAAACAGTTCCAGTCCTAAGTATTTTGGATAGAGGATTCTCAACCTATATATCCTTTCATTATATGAGTCAGTGGATTGGCAGTTTCGGTAGAGGGTCGGACGCCATGCTTTGATGCATAGAGTTACGGCCCTTGCCATTCTGAGTTCAAATCCAGCCGAGGTTAACTTTGCCTTTCATCCTTATGGGGTCGATAAAATAAAGAACCAGTAATACACTGGGGTAATTTGCTGGCCTTGTAGAAACAATTAAAAGTAGAAACAATTATATGAGTCAGTAATATTCAGTTTGATAGATATTGGCTGCTATTTCTAACAGATTGAGTAGCTACATGAAGACTGCAGTTCATGAAAAGTGAATTTCAAAGATCTGAAGATATTAGACAGGAATAACTATCCAATAAACATTGTGAGTTGGAAGTTTAATAGATTAATACATCGTGTGAGAGAAGTGGCAGAGTGGTGTTGGTGAGAATTTTGTATGTAAAGTGAGAAGACTTCATAGAAAAATTGGGTCATGTTTGAAAATTAATTATATCTGTATGATGAAACAGATGAGAAAAGTGACATGAATCGGTTTTGAAGCTCACCTGTCGGAAATATATTGACCAAAGTAGATGGTATAGCATCTGAGACTATTGCAACTGATAGATAAGGTACTGTAGTATCGGTAGAGGGTCGGACGCCATGCTTTGCAGCTAAGAGTTACGGCCCTTTATGGTCTGAGTTCAAATCACGCCAAGGTTAACTTTGCCTTTCATCCTTACGGGGTCGATAAAATAAAGTACCAGTAATGCACTGGGAAATTTCTGGCCTTGTGCCAAAAATAGAAACAATTATATCATCAGCCCCACTGTTTAACGTCCATTTTTTCATGCTAGCATGAGTTAGACAAGTTGTCCAGATGTGAGCCAAGCCAGAGCAGATGCCTGTCTCCAGCTCACATTGAACTAATTTTGGCTTAGTTTCTACAGCTGAATGTCTTTCCTAATGCCAAATATATATATATATATATGAAAAGATTTAGGACCCCGTTGGAGCTCAGCCATCAGGGTCCTGAACCTTTTCATATTACCCACTATACTACCCCAAGTGTTGAGTACTCTGGTGGGTTATAGTCCACCTGGTATCTTACCACACCCTCTCTAATATGTATACATATAGATAATACAATTAAGTAGTAACTATAAGGTTGTATGAAATATGTACAAACACAGTTATTTGTAGATATACATATATGTATGTATGTATATATATATATATATATATGTATATATATATATATATATATATGTATATATATATGTATATAATGTAGGAGGTGAGTTTTATTGTAGTACAATAAAGCAATGCAGATATCGGATAAGAAGCACTCTACAGTTTGTAGGACTGGAGTATACATAATATAAGATCAAAAGATGGTTAAAGGAGTTCCATGTATTTTATTATGCGCATTTCAAAAACAAACATCATCATGCAATAATATTTGTGTTTTCATCAGATAAAACAGGAGAACATGATATGAAGGTTAAAAAACACTTGTGGATAGTGCAGTTTTAAATCAACATATGTTGATTTAAAACTGCACTATCCACAAGTGTTTTTTAACCTTCATATCATGTTCTCCTGTTTTATCTGATGAAAACACAAATATTATTGCATGATGATGTTTGTTTTTGAAATGCGCATAATAAAATACATGGAACTCCTTTAACCATCTTTTGATCTTATATTATATATGTATATATATATATATATATATATGGGTATATATATATATATATGTATGTATTTATATATATATATTATATAGATTATATGTATGTATGTATATATTTATATATATTATATAGATTATATATATATTATATAGATTATATATATGTATGTATGTATATATATATATATATATATTATATAGATTATATATATATTATATAGATTATATATATGTATGTAATGTATATATATATATATATTATATAGATTATATATATTTTATATAGATTATATATATGTATGTATGTATATATATATATATATTATATCGATTATATACATATTATATAGATTAGAGTAAAAATCACGAGCACTCTATCTCAAAATTATTTTTGAAAAGCATAAGAAATGCGCAGCCAGTAAAAACTTAAAACTAAAACTGAACATTACCTAATACTTATTACTAATTTATACTTATTACTAATTTATATTTATTCCTAATTCCAAATTAAACTATTTTTCACTGGGAAAAATTTGTCAGCATTTTCTTTTCCTTTTTACTAATATATATATATATATATATATATATATATATATATATATATATATATATAATAAAATGTTACAGTATCATGAGAGAGAATAGAGAGAAGAAACGTTATAGAAAGAGACGGTACAGATAATTAATTGTCATAAGCAATATTGCTCAATGCTTGTGCAGACAGGGTTAAATATTAGAAGTGTTAATATTTAGTGTGCGAATTTAAGCAGAACAATTATAATCGGAGAATTTGATGAAAAAGAAGCAAGCCGTTAAAATATATTTATAAGAAGCTCTTACCCATGTTACGCCCAAGCTGGGTTCTTCAGAGGCTTACAAGAAAGTAAAAGATTTAATAAAGAACCCTGAAGAGCCCAACTTGGACATAACATGTGTAAGAGCTTCTTCATCATCATCATCATTTCTTTTTACGTCCACTTTTCCCTGCTTGCAAGGGTGGGACGGAAACTGATGCTGGCATTATTTCTACAGCTGGATGCCCTTCCTAACACCAACCTCATTTACAGTGAGTGCTGGTGGCACCTCCACGACCACTTTGCAGTGGAATGATAGGGATCCCAGTCCCTATCATCTCATTTCTACAGCTGAGTAAACTGGAGCAATGTGAAATAAAGTGTCTTGCTCAAGGAAACAACACATCACCCGGTCTGAGAATTGAACTCACAACCTTTCGATTGCAATGCCAATGCTCTAACCACTAAGCCATGTGCCTCCATTGCTCTGGAGAGTTATATTAATAATGACTGCTCCTTTTAATGTTTTCAGCTATTTCTAGGGTCAATATAAGACTTTCATATTGTCCTAATACAACGTGTAGATAATTTTCATACAGTATTGAAGTTGCATCATGCTACTGTACCATGTGGTTTTTTACGCAGTATATGATATGACAATGAAAAGACAATGTCACTGGATCGAGACCTTTGGTGCTACACAGTAATACAGAAGAACTGCCTTCCTTTATGTATATATATATATATATATATATATATATATATATATATATATATAATCAAAGAAATTGAGGAAAAAGAAGCAAGCCGTTAAAATATATTTATGGAGGCGCATGGCTTAGTGGTTAGAGCATTGGCCTTGCAATCGAAAGGTTGTGAGTTCAATTCTCAGACCGGGTGATGTGTTGTTTCCTTGAGCAAGACACTTTATTTCACATTGCTCCAGTTTACTCAGCTGTAGAAATGAGATGATAGGGACTGGGATCCCTATCATTCCACTGCAAAGTGGTCGTGGAGGTGCCACGGCAAAAAAGCACCCAGCTCTCACTGTAAATGAGGTTGGTGTTAGGAAGGGCATCCAGCTGTAGAAATCATGCCAGCATCAGTTTCCGTCCCACCCTTGCTTCTTTTTCATCAAATTCTCCGATTATAATTGTTCTGCTTAAATTCGCACACTAAATATTAACACTTCTAATATTTAACCCTATCTGCACAAGCATTGCTTATGACAATTAATTATCTGTATCGTCTCTTTCTATAACGGTTCTTCTCTCTATTCTCTCTCATGATACTGTAACATTTTATTATATATATATATATATATATATATATATTAGTAAAAAGGAAAAGAAAATGCTGACAAATTTTTCCCAGTGAAAAATAGTTTAATTTGGAATTAGGAATAAATATAAATTAGTAATAAGTATTAGGTAGTGTTCAGTTTTAGTTTATATATATATATCAATCCCATCACTTTTTTCTTCAAGTCTTGTTGTACATATTTTATCAATCTTTATTTGTTCAACTGCTAGTTTATATGGCATAAACATGACAACATACAGATTGAAGGACATGCTCACACATACATACATATATTCATACACACACACATATATATATATAATAACAAGGAACAAGATATCAATATAGCATGACTATGTTTATTCATGTGTAACGCACACTTCTCTATCGATCAGTTCAAGAAACAATTGGTATCAATCGGGCACAACTCTGCAATTGATGGATCATCAGACACACACATACACACACATATATATATATACGTACTCTGAGAAAAAGCACCCAGTCCACACTATAAAGTGGTCGTGTAAGTGTCAAGACAAAAAGCACCCAGTCCACACTGTAAAGTGGTCATGTAGGTGTCAAGACAAAAAGCACCCAGTCCACAATGTAAAGTGGTCATGTAGGTGTCATGAGAAAAAGTACCCAGTCCACACTGTAAAATGGTTGTGTTGGTGTCATGACAAAAAGCACCCAGTCCACACTGTAAAGTGGTCATGTAGGTGTCACAAGAAAAAGCACCAAGTCCACACTGTAAAGTGGTCATGTAGGTGTCATGACAAAAAGCACTCAGTCCACACTGTAAATGAGGTTGGCATTAAGAAGGGCATCCAACCATAGAAATTAGACCAAAATTAGTTCTTTGTGAGCGAATCACTGTCCCCTGACCTCTCCCAAATTGACAGCCCATCCTACCCATGCTGGCGTGGAAGATGGACATTAAACGATGATGATGATGATATTCTATCAATCTATGAAATTCCACTCACAAGACTTTGTTCAACAAAGAGCTGTTGTAGCAGAATTTACTTTCCCTAGGTGTTGCACGTGTTTACAAAGTTATACAACCACAATGTTTACAAAGCAAACACCTTAATCACACGGCCATGCATGCAAGTTTAATAAAAAATGTTAAACAAAAAATGAAGAAATAAGTTGAGGAACAATTGAGATTGATTTTTGTCAATGCTTTTAAGACATCCCAAAGGATTGCAACATAAAAATGGAATGATTGTAACAATGTTATTGAATTTGATCAATTAGAGGAAAATATTTCAACCTTTAAACTCTTTCAAATTGTTCAAAAATATCGATTTTTTTCTAAAACAATGAGTTGCTTGGGATTCCCTGGCGAATTTTAAAAGATCGTTTTTGTTTTTTTCTGTTTAGTATTTCTTAATTGTTTGTTTTTTGTTGTTGTTTTAACTTCTACTCATTTAAAACTCCAAGCATCATAAATATTCAAATTACTTATACACATACACACATATATATATGCATCATATATATATATATATATATATATATATATATATGCATGTATGTGCATTTATATATAATTATATATATATATATGATATGTATGTGTGTGTGTGTGTGTATTATATTTAACATCCGTTTTCCCTGCTAGCACGGTTTACATGGGTCTTCATAAACTGAGTCACAACTGAAGTAGGGCTATTGACCTCCCTGACAGTCTGTAGGTCACCAGTACTGAAGCGTGGTTACTGACCTCCCTGACAGTCTGTAGGTCACCAGTACTGAAGTAGGGCTACTGACCTCCCTGACAGTCTGTAGGTCACCAGTACTGAAGTAGGGCTACTGACCTCCCTGACAGTCTGTAGGTCACCAGTACTGAAGCAGGGCTGCTGACTTCCCAAACAGGCTGTAGGTCACCAGTACTGAAGTAGGGCTACTGACCTCCCTGACAGTCTGTAGGTCACCAGTACTGAAGTAGGGCTACTGACCTCCCTGACAGTCTGTAGGTCACCAGTACTGAAGCAGGGCTGCTGACTTCCCAAACAGGCTGTAGGTCACCAGTACTGAAGTAGGGCTACTGACCTCCCTGACAGTCTGTAGGTCACCAGTACTGAAGCGTGGTTACTGACCTCCCTGACAGTCTGTAGGTCACCAGTACTGAAGCAGGGCTACTGACCTCCCAAACAGGCTGTAGGTCACCAGTACTGAAGCGTGGTTACTGACCTCCCTGACAGTCTGTAGGTCACCAGTACTGAAGCAGGGCTACTGACCTCCCAAACAGGCTGTAGGTCACCAGTACTGAAGCGTGGTTACTGACCTCCCTGACAGTCTGTAGGTCACCAGTACTGAAGCAGGGCTACTGACCTCCCAAACAGGCTGTAGGTCACCAGTACTGAAGCGTGGTTACTGACCTCCCTGACAGTCTGTAGGTCACCAGTACTGAAGCAGGGCTACTGACCTCCCAAACAGGCTGTAGGTCACCAGTACTGAAGCGTGGTTACTGACCTCCCTGACAGTCTGTAGGTCACCAGTACTGAAGTAGGGCTGCTGACCTCCCAAACAGGCTGTAGGTCACCAGTACTGAAGTAGGGCTACTGACCTCCCTGACAGTCTGTAGGTCACCAGTACTGAAGCAGGGCTGCTGACTTCCCAAACAGGCTGTAGGTCACCAGTACTGAAGTAGGGCTACTGACCTCCCTGACAGTCTGTAGGTCACCAGTACTGAAGCAGGGCTGCTGACTTCCCAAACAGGCTGTAGGTCACCAGTACTGAAGTAGGGCTACTGACCTCCCTGACAGTCTGTAGGTCACCAGTACTGAAGCGTGGTTACTGACCTCCCTGACAGTCTGTAGGTCACCAGTACTGAAGCGTGGTTACTGACCTCCCTGACAGTCTGTAGGTCACCAGTACTGAAGCGTGGTTACTGACCTCCCTGACAGTCTGTAGGTCACCAGTACTGAAGCAGGGCTACTGACCTCCCAAACAGGCTGTAGGTCACCAGTACTGAAGCGTGGTTACTGACCTCCCTGACAGTCTGTAGGTCACCAGTACTGAAGTAGGGCTGCTGACCTCCCAAACAGGCTGTAGGTCACCAGTACTGAAGTAGGGCTACTGACCTCCCTGACAGTCTGTAGGTCACCAGTACTGAAGTAGGGCTACTGACCTCCCTGACAGTCTGTAGGTCACCAGTACTGAAGCATGGTTACTGACCTCCCTGACAGTCTGAAGGTCACCAGGTGCTGGTGCGGGCCTTCCTATCACCATGAATCTTACTGGGTGTACCGGGTACATTTTTGTGGCACCAGCGCATGAAAGATTGTGAATTTTTGCATCAACAGACGAGCCCTCTCTTCTCCAAGAGTAGGGTGGGGTGGGGTGGGGTTAAGTGCAGTGAAGTGGGGAGAGGCAGAAAGAAGATAAGTACGGTGTTATGTATATATTTTTTATATAATTCCTAGACTGAATCAATATTCAATATGACACAGCATGAAGGAGTTGGGCGTTTGAATTACAGGTTCAGTCTAGAGTGAGAATGGCAGAGAGGAAGGGAGATGAAGGAGAGAGAGAGCGAGAGAAATGGCGATTTGGAAGGGAGATATAGAGAGGTAGTGGGGAGAGTGAGGGAGAGAAAGGGAGTTATCAACCTAGTAGTGGACCCATATTTATTTACCAAAAACAAAAAGCTAAGTTAACTTCAGCAGGATTTGAACTCAGAATACTGTTAGCTGAAAAGAATACCCCAAAACATTCTGTCACTTGAAAGATTGGATTCTGCCATTTACCTCATGGGTTTCTTTCTCTCTCTTATATAGATATATATATTATCATCATCATCATCGTTTTTACATCCACTTTTCCACACATGCATGGGTTGGATGAATCCTTCTCAGCACAGCATCTCTCAACACGTCACAATCCTTTGTCATCACCTCTGTGAGTTTCAGTGATTTAAGGTCAGCTCTCACAAACTCTGTCCAGCAGATGTTACTTGGTTTTCCTCTACCCTACCTCAACGTCCCTTCCACTGACATTTCCCGACACATCTTCACTCAACAGTTATTATATATATTGGCCTGAATATAAGGTTGTAATCACTAAAGAATGAACCCCTAATGTGTAATCTTAAAGATAAATAGACTTTATTGTATAAAATACTTGGCAAACTGGCATCATCATCATCATCATCATCATCATCGTTTAACGTCTATCTTCCACGCTAGCATGGGTTTAGACGGGAATTGTCCCACGTGAGGCAAGATTGGTTGTCTTTCTCATATGGGACTGTCTGGCAGGTTTTCTACGGCTGGATGCCCTTTCTAACACCAACCATGTTTACAGTGTGGACTGGGAGGTTTTTACCGTGTTACCTACACGGCCACATTACAGCATGGACTGTGTGTTTTTTTGTCGTGACACCTACACGACCTCATTTATTTAGGACTGGATGTTGTGGTACCAACATAACTTTACAGCGAAAGGGGTGGTGTAGATGGGGGTGGGGGTAGGGTTAGTGGAGTGGGGGTGTATATTTGGTTAAGAGGTGCCTACTGACTGTAGATTTCGCTTTGTACTTGGGCAAGGCGGGTCGTCTGTATTACTGCATAGCGCCAAAGATCTCGGTCCAGTGACATTGTCTTGGAGAGGTGTAAGTGTGTGAGGTCGGAATTTATCAAGTCGTCCCAGGTTTTTCTGGGTCTGCCTACTCCGTGGCTACCATCTATTTTTATTGCCCTGCACTTTTTTATACAGCTGTCGTCTTTCATGCACATCACGTGACCATACCAACGTAGTCTTCTCTCGTGTAAACAACATCTGATCCCTCTTATTTCTAATTTCTCCCTTAGTTTGTTTATGCTTTGCCATTCACGTATATTACTATTACACATCCAGTGGAGCATGCAAGCTTCATTTCTCTCCAGTCTGCGTATATCCTCTGCACACAATGCCCAGGTCTCACTGCCATGTAACATTGCTGTTCGTATGCAGGCATCATACAGCCTGCCTTTCATTTTTAGAGAGAACCCTTTAGCGGCCAATAGTGGTATAAGCTCTCTGAACTTTTTCCATCCCGTTCTGACTCTAGCTACTGTACTTTCAGAGCACCCTCCCCCACTGCTGATTTTATCCCCCAGGTAACGGAAGGTGTCCACTATTTCTATAGAACCATCTGTGCAATGGAAAGAGCTAGTATTTTGTGGGCACTTGCTGCTACTTATTGCACCAGAGCACCGGCCACATATAAAAATCTATATTCTTAGTTAGCTTACCTGTGATCCCACTTCATCTTTTATGTACCCATACTTTGCATTTGGGACATAAAATGGAGTTTCTACCTACTCCTTTCCTACACACTGAGCATGGCCATTTCCCAGATGGGACCGGTGCCCTATTTTGTGTAAGGTCGGAATTTATCAAATAGTCCCAGGTTTTTCAGTGTCTACCTACTCCATAGCTTCCATCTATTTTGATCGCCCTGCACTTTTTTATACAGCTGTCGTCTTTCATGCGCATCACGTGACCATACCAACGTAGTCTTCTCTCGAGTAAACAACATCTGATCCCTCTTATTCCTAATTTCTCTCTTTGTTCATCTACCTTCTAAATTTATTTACCTCTATGATAACATATAGAGAGCTCTTTCTTTAGTGATGACAACCATACATTCAGACAATATACCCAACTCTCGCAACATCCACTATAGTGTACCCCAGGCATTTGTGGTCCCACCTTTCTCGGTCCTAGTTATATGTGGAATTTTCCTTAGAACCTAACTAATAATTGTTCGTGGAAACTACTGCATATTTGCAGAATTGTAAATATCTTACACGATTTTTTAATGGCTTTTTTTCGTGGCAATATATATATTTTTAATATATATATTTTTAGTGCTAAATTATTAATAATTGTTTCTACTTTTGGCACAAGGCCAGCAATTACCCAGTACATTACTGGTTCTTTATTTTATCGACCCCGTAAGGATGAAAGGCAAAGTTAACCTCGGCAGGATTTGAACTCAGATCGTAAAGGGACGTAACTATGCTGGAAAGCATGTCCGACCCTCTACCGATACTGCCAATTCACCGCCCTTAAATTATTAATAATGGTTTCTAATATAGGCACAAGGCCAGCAATTTTGGGGAGGGGAAAATCGATTAAATCGATCCCAGTACGTTACTGGTACTTTATTTTATGGACCCCGTAAGGATGAAAGGCAAAGTTAACCTCAGCAGGATTTGAACTCAGATCATAAAGGACCGTAACTCTATGCTGCAAAGCATGGTATCCGACCCTCTACCGATACTGCCAATTATTAATAACAATATACCGTATTTGCCGGCCTATATTTTATGTTATGTTTTGTCGTTTATAAGCATTTTATGGACCACGTCCAATATTCACGGTTTTTCACTCTTTGTGGGTATTCTAGGAATGTAACCCCCAGGAATACTGGGGGATAACTATGTATTGTATCTCTAGAAACCACTGCATGGTGTGTGATATATATAGATTCCTGAGAGAGCGATTTCCAATCACGAAAAACCTTATATGGGGGTGAGGATATCAGTGATATTGATTCGATGGGTACTAATCAAGTGTGTATTTTCACTTCTCTTCAAATTGGAAGAGTTTTTACTTGGGTAATTGTGCTTTGACTAGGTTTTGATGTTTGTTTAGTTAGCAGTGGTGGTGGAAATGTTGAAAGCTTCTGTCAGTGGTAGAAATTGTTTGTAATTAAATGAGAGAGAGATGATGATAAAGTCACTGTTAATTCTCTTCACTTTCCTTCATGTTCGTTTGACTCCATTTTAAATTTTTTTCCGATAATTAGAGAGGTTTTGGTTGGAAAAGAGTGTCTCAAAGGAGCAGAAAATATAAAAACTGATATGTGAATTTCTTCACGATATTTGGTAAATATTTCCAAACAAATGTCAAAACTTAAGAATAGTAATGTACACAAGTACAACAACAACAACAACAATAATAATTGTTTCTACTTTTGGCACAAGGCTAGCAATTACCCAGTGCATTACTGGTACTTTATTTTATCGACCCTGTAAGGATGAAAAGCAAAGTTAACCTCGGCGGGATTTGAACTCAGAATGGCAAGGGCCGTAACTCTATGCTGCAAAGCATGGCGTCCGACCCTCTACCGATCCTGCCAAATAATAATAATAATAAATATTTTTGAACGATTTCTCTAGCATTATGTTGCTAGGTGAAGCATGGCCTCAGATGAGTCCCTGATATCAGAGTCTCAAGATATCGTGCAGGATTCTAGCAGTGCTACTACTACTAATAATAAAAATAATAATTGATTCTGCATTTGGCACAGGGCCAGCAATTTGGGGGAGGGGAAAGTAGATTAAATCGACCCCAGTGCATTACTGGTGCTTTATTTTATCGACCCTAGATGAATGAAGGGCAAGTTTGTCCTCATTAGGACTTGAAATGAAAATAATTGTTTCTAGCATTGGCACAAGGCTCACAATTTGCAGGAGCATCATCATCACTGTTTAACATCCATTTGATTATATCAAACCCTATTATATAACTGGTACTTTTAAATCCTTCCAAAGTCAACATTTCAGCCCTTCCGTAGTTCATCATCATCATCATCATCATCATTTAATGTGGAAGATTAGACATTAAACGATGATCATGATGAACTATGGAAGGCTGAAATGTTGACTGTGGAAGGATTTGCTCTCAGAACATAAAGAGGATAATAGTAATAATTGTTTCTGCTTTTGGCACAAGGTCAGCAATTATCCCAGTGCATTACTGGTACTTTATTTTATCGACCCTGTGAGGATGAAAGGCAAAGTTAACCTCGGCGGGATTTGAACTCAGATCATAAAGGGAGGTAACTCTATGCTTCAAAGCGTGGTGTCCAACCCTCTACCGATACTGCCAATCCACCAACCTTAATAGTAATAACAATTTATATATACACACACACATATATATATATGTGTGTGTGTGTGTGTATGTGTTTGTATATATGTATGTGTTTATACATATGTATGCATATATACATATGTATGAATATATATATATATATATATTATTTATATGTGCGTGTATATATATATATATATATATATATGTGAGTGTGTGTTTGTATATATGTATGCATATGTATGTGTATATACATATGTATATATACATATGTATGTATGCATACATATGTATGAATATATATATATGAATATATATATATGAATATATATATATATATATATGAATATATATATATATGAATATATATATATATGAATATATATATATATATGAATATATATATATATATATATGAATATATATATATGAATATATATATATATTTATATATGTATACATATGTTCTATATATGTACGTGTATATATACGTGTGTGTTTGTGTGTATAAGTTTCTTGAGTGTAGTGTACAGAGGACTACAAGTACTTCAGTACTATATATACATTTCCAGAAATCATGTAAGGTAAGTGTTCATATGAGCGGATATTCCATGCTGAACTGTTATAACCACATTCTAGTATACTGTATTACACATGCACCATGCATTCTGTTATTCTGTTATAACTACATTCTAGTATACTGTATTACACATGCACCATGCATTCTGTTATTCTGTTACAACTACATTCTAGTATACTGTATTACACATGCACCATGCATTCTGTTATTCTGTTACAACTACATTCTAGTATACTGTATTACACATTCACCATGCATTCTGTTATTCTGTTATAACTACATTCTAGTATACTGTATTACACATTCACCATGCATTCTGTTATTCTGTTACAACTACATTCTAGTATACTGTATTACACAAACACCATGCATTCTGTTATTCTGTTACAACTACATTCTAGTATACTGTATTACACAAACACCATGCATTCTGTTATTCTGTTACAACTACATTCTAGTATACTGTATTACACAAACACCATGCATTCTGTTATTCTGTTACAACTACATTCTAGTATACTGTATTACACATTCACCATGCATTCTGTTATTCTGTTACAACTACATTCTAGTATACTGTATTACACAAACACCATGCATTCTGTTATTCTGTTACAACTACATTCTAGTATACTGTATTACACATTCACCATGCATTCTGTTATTCTGTTACAACTACATTCTAGTATACTGTATTACACATACACCATGCATTCTGTTATTCTGTTACAACTACATTCTAGTATACTCCATTACACTCCTACATTCTATTCTGTTCTAACCACATTCTAATATAATGTATCACATTTTGTTATTCTCTTATAACAACATTCTAATATACTGTATCACATTCTCTTGTTCTGTTATTCTGTTATAAACACAAACTAGTATATTGGTATCTCACACAAAATATTCCATTATAACCACATTCTAATGTTCTGTTATGGCAGCAAATAGACAGTCGTTAGAGCATCAGATAGATTACTTTGCAGTATTACCTAAATACAAAGTAAAACCTACTACAGCCAGTAGGCATCTCTAACAAAATACACCCCCCCCCCACCCCATCCACACCGCCCCCTTCAATGTAAAGTTATGTTGGTGCCACAACATCCAGGCCGAAACAAATGACATCGTGTAGACACAGTCCACGCTGTAATGTGGTCGTGTAGGCAACACGGTAAAAACCTCCCAGCCCCACACTGTAAATGTGGTTGGTGTTAGGAAGGGCATCCAGCTGTAGAAAACCCGCCAGACAGTCCACGCTGTAAATGTGGTCGTGTAGGCAACACGGTAAAAACCTCCCAGCCCCACACTGTAAATGTGGTTGGTGTTAGGAAGGGCATCCAGCTGTAGAAAACCCGCCAGACAGTCCTATGCGAGCAAGACAAACACTCTTGCCTCAAGTGGGAAAACCCCCGTCCAAACCCATGCAAGCGTGGAACATGGACGTTAAACGTTGATGATGATGATATTTCGTTCTGGCTCTCTGGCCTCTGAGTTCAAATCCCGTCGAGGTCAACTTTGCCTTTCATCCTTTCAAGGTCGATGAAAAAGTACCAGCCTAGTACAGGGATTGAGTCTTCCTCTATATCTCTTTCTCCTCTTTCTCACTTCCTTTCTCCCACTCTCATTATCCTTCTCTGGAAGAAATCTGCTGTATTTAGACTTAGAGAAGGATGGGCTCCTCCAAACTCCAAATACCCTGGAAACACCATTAAGGTGCCGCTATGACTTCATCGGGAGTTACAGGACTATGTTAGTGTACAGTATCATACTCACATCATCATCATTTTACGTCCGCTTTTCCCTGCTTGCAAGGGTGGGACGGGAACTGATTCTGGCTTGATTTCTACAGCTGGATGCCCTTCCTAACACCAACCTCATTTACAGTGAGTGGTGGGTGCTTTTTTTTCCGTGGCGCCTACACGGCCACTTTACAGGGGAATGATAGGGACCCCAGTCCTATCATCTCATTTCAACAGCTGAATAAACTGGAGTAATGTGAAATAAAGTGTCTTTCTCAAAGACATTCTTTTATTGTTATAAAAACAATTAAGTATATTTATATCTCAGCCACCATACATTCTATTATAAACATAATCTAGTCAATTATATCACACACAATGTACAACTTCTCTGCTCCATTGCCTCCAATTTTCTTTTTGAACTCTTACAAATAATCAGATATTTATTTTACATCTAAACTGAGCTTCATATATATACTTTCACACTATTTCAATAGTTTTTTGTTTCATTTTCTGTACAATATTTAACCGTTTTGTTACCGTATTTCTGATGAAAATACATTGTCTGCATATTTCAAATAAAAAATTGAAAAATACCACAAATTTTGAGGAATTTAGTGAGAGAACTACATTTATCTTTATAATATTGCTGTTTGGAACATAACTCAACAATATCTTCTTAAATAAAATTATGATGGACAGATTTATTTGAAATTTAAACAATTTAACCCTTTATCATTCACATTACTCTATATATACTATTATATTTTCATGGTAAAGGCTTTACCTCACATAATTATCTCTCATAGTATAGAATCTATGAGATTTTGAAAGTACTTATTTTGAGAACAATACCTTAACATCAGTTTGAGTGACCAGTTACAGCCAGTTTCAACTGAAAGAGGTAGAGAATTCTGGCCAGTTATGGCCGGTTTGAACATTAAGGGGTTAAAATGAGTAGGTCTTGTATTACAGAACCAGGGATAGTTTCATGTCTAAAGTTTAAAGTCTGTCTTGAGCCTGGAGGCTTATCAGACTGCTGCTTATCTTGGTTTCTGTGGCATGAAGAAACTAAGAGTACAAGACTCCCTCTTGGACAGAACACCAGTCCATGGTAGGGTTAACCCGCAGTTATTGCTGCTGGTACTCATTTTCAGCTGAGTATACTGGAGCAATGTGAAATGAAGTATTTTGCTCAAAAACACAACACACAACCCAGTCCAGGAATTGAACCCACAATATTATGATTGTAAGTCAAACACACTTACCACTAGGCTACATACTTCCACTAGTCTCATGATTTATATCAAAAGGGTTAAGCAAATGCTGATAATCTATAAAACATGTGTATGTATGTCATTATAACATCAATACACAAGATTTACATCATTGATAGAGACATTAGAATGTTGGATAGAATGCTTTACATTTTCATCCCAACTCATTGTATGCTCTGAGTTCAAATCCTGCTGACTACAGCAGCTTCTTCCAGGGAAGGATAGAAAAGGATAAGGAGATATAGAAGAAGAATCAACCCCAGTGCTTGACTGGTATTTTATATTGTTGACTTCAAATGGATAAACAGCAAAATTGACCTCAGCAAGATTTGAACTCATACACATAGATATTTACAAATATTTACACATTTACGCACATACATACACAAAGATGATCACACAAACACTCACAAATACACATATATACGCAAATACACAAAGATGATCACATAAACACTCACATACACACACATACTTTCACAAATACTCACATACACACACACACACACACACACACACACACAAAGGTAATCACACAAACACATGCATATATACACATACATACACAAAGGTAATCACAGAAGCATTCACATATACACACACAAATACACACAGATACACACACAGATACACACACAGATACACACACAGATACACACACAGATACACACACAGATACACACACAAATACACACATACTTACACAAAGGTAATCACAGAAGCACTCACAGATACACACACAGATACACACACAGATACACACACAAATACACACACAAATACACACATACTTACACAAAGGTAATCACAGAAGCACTCACAGAAGCACTCACATATACACACACACAGATACACACACAGATACACACAGATACACACACAAATACACACATACTTACACAAAGGTAATCACAGAAGCACTCACAGATACACACACAGATACACACACAAATACACACATACTTACACAAAGGTAATCACAGAAACTCACACATACACACACAGATACACACACACAAAGGTAATCCCAGAAACACACACATACACACACATATACACACTACCTTGATTAACCGCACCAGTTTTAACACATTATATAACACACAACCTGACTTAACCCTTTTGATTCCAACCAAAACTCTCCCTGCCTCTATCATACACAACTGTTTATTTTAAAGTTTTTATACATGGGTCAGCTGAAAAATTCATAGTCTGACCAAGATACTCTCATGGAATGACCAAATGAGGTTTATTTTTCAACATAGTCCCTGGAAACAAACAATACAGTTATTAATAAGAAGAGTTAACTTTGCCTTTCATTCTTACGGGGTCGATAAAATAAAGTACCAGTAATACACTGGGTTATTGCTGGCCTTGTGCCAATAATAGAAACAATGAATAAGAAGAGTTGAAATTAATGTATGTCAGATTTCACAGATCTAGCATCACTCTTTAAGAGTCAGATTATGAACTTTTCAGCCTACCCTCATATATATTTATATGCATGTTTATATATATATATATATATATATATATATATATATATATATATATATATATATATATAACTCTACAAAGTAAACTGTCTGTAATACAGTTTATCTCATATATATATACATATATATATACCAAAGTTTATATGGTTCGTTGATTATTCAACAAATTCAATTTTACAATAGATTAGAAGCACTCAACTGTAAAAAATTTTCTGGAGTATTTAATATTATTCAAAATATTAATAAATGAAAAATATTCTCATAATCAAAATATATATTTTATGATACATATTTCAAAGGTACAATGGTGTTTAAGTACGTTTTCATCAGATAAAATATATAAGAGATTAGATGTGTGACATATCGCTACGGTTTTGATTATTCAATTCCTGTAGTGGTATACATACATATACATAAATACATACAGATTGTTCCACATCATCATCATCACTGGTTTACGTCCATTCTTCCAAGCTAGCATGAGTGAGATGAGTTGTCCTGTTGTTGGCAATGCTAGGTCAGGTGACCATCCTTTACACATACAGAACCAATTTTGGCTTGATTTCTATAGTTAGATGCCCTTCCTAAAACCAACCACATTTACACTGTGGTCTGGGTGCTTTTTGTCGTGACACTTATATAACCTCTTTATAGTGTGGACTGGGTGCTTTTTGTCGTGACACTTACATGACCTCTTTATAGTGTGGACTGGGTGTTTTTTGTCGTGACACTTGCATGACCACTTTACAATGTGGACTGGGTGCTTTTTGTCGTGACACTTACATGACCTCTTTATAGTGTGGACTGGGTGCTTTTTGTCGTGACACTTACATGACCTCTTTATAGTGTGGACTGGGTGCTTTTTGTCGTGACACTTACATGACTACTTTACAGTGTGCACTGGGTGCTTTTTGTCGTGACACTTACATGACTACTTTACAGTGTGGACTGGGTGCTTTTTGTCGTGACACTTACATGACCACTTTACAGTGTGGACTGGGTGCTTTTTGTTGTGACACTTACATGACCTCTATAGTGTGGACTGGGTGCTTTTTGTCGTGACACTTACATGACCACTTTACAGTGTGGACTGGGTGCTTTTTGTCATGACACTTACATGACCACTTTACAGTGTGGAATGGGTGCTTTTTGTCCTGACACTTACATGACCACTTTACAATGTGGACTGGGTGCTTTTTGTTGTGACACTTTCATGACCACTTTACAATGTGGACTGGGTGCTTTTTGTCGTGTCACTTACATGACCTCTTTATAGTGTGGACTGGGTGCTTTTTGTTGTGACACTTACATGACCTCTTTATAGTGTGCACTGGGTGCTTTTTGTCGTGACACTTACATGACCACTTTACAGTGTGGACTGGGTGCTTTTTGTGGTGACACTTACATGACTACTTTACAATGTGGACTGGGTGCTTTTTGTTGTGACACTTACATGACCACTTTACAATGTGGACTGGGTGCTTTTTGTCGTGACACTTACATGACCACTTTACAGTGTGGACTGGGTGCTTTTTGTGGTGACACTTACATGACTACTTTACAGTATGCACTGGGTGCTTTTTGTTGTGACACTTACATGACCACTTTACAGTGTGGACTGGGTGCTTTTTGTCGTGACACTTACATGACCTCTTTATCGTGTGGACTGGATGTTCTGTGGAACTAACATAACTTTACAGAGAAAGGGTGGTGTGGGTAGAAGTGTGAGGATGGAGTAGAGGTCGTGTGGTGGGGTGTATATTGGATTAAGAGGTGCCTACTGACTGTAGGTTTAGCTTTCTACATAAGGGAAGGCAGGTCTTCTGTATTACTGCGTAGCACCAAAGGACTCGATCCAGTGACATTGTCTTTCCATTGTCATATCATATACTGCGTAGAAACCACATGGTACAGTGGCATGATGCAACTTCAATACTGTATGAAAATTATCTACACGTTGTATTAGGACAATATGAAAGTCTTATATTGACCCTAGAAATAGCAGCCAAAAGAGCCATTTAAATCAGCTGAAAACATTAAAAGGAGCAGTCATTATTAATATAACTCTACATAGCAATGGAGGCACATGGCTTAGTGGTTAGAGCATTGGCCTTGCAATCGAAAGGTTGTGAGTTCAATTCTCAGACCAGGTGATGTGTTGTGTTCTTAAGCAAGACACTTTATTTCACATTGCTCCAGTTTACTCAGCTGTAGAAATGAGATGATAGGGACTGGGGTCCCTATCATACCACTGCAAAAAAGCACCCAGCCTGCACTGTAAAGTGGACGTGTAAGCGCCACGAAAAAAAAAAAAAGCACCCAGCACTCACTGTAAATGAGGTTGGTGTTAGGAAGGGCATCCAGCTGTAGAAATCAAGCCATAATCAGTTCCCGTCCCACCCCTTGCAAGCAGGGAAAAGCGGACGTAAAATGATGATGATAGTAAACTGTCTCATACATACATATACATAGATACAGTTCCACATAT
>OZ024753.1:14547006-14567006 GCA_964016885.1 Eledone cirrhosa | reverse complement strand
ATTCAGCTATAGAACAACTCATCTAAACCATGCTAGTGTGGATAAATGGACATTAAATGGTGATGATGATGATATATATATATATATCATAAACACTTGGTGCACTTTCATGGCATTATAACTGCATGCCCATCGGTGAAACTGCAGTTGGGACTTTGGAGAAAAGATTATTTATTTTCTCTATTTTCCCCTTACATTTATTATTGATATATATATATATATATCAATATATATATATATCAATATATTTATATATATATCAATGTATATATCAATAATAATACCCACATCTTACGTTAACTGTTTTCCCATTTTGACGCTATAGTCACTTATATATTATGGAATACTGTTGGCTTCTTGCTACAACACTTTCTATACCCTTCATTTATATATATATATATATATATATATATATATATATATATATATATATATATATATATATATATATATATATATAAATATGTTATTCCAGGTTGAATCGGAGGTAACCACAGTAAGTAAGGTACTCAATACATAGCATAGTATAAATATTTTAATATAGAAAAGCTTCTACAAGACTAGAACTGTTTCATTCGTGAGAAATCATCATGACTTGGACAGCCAGCTTCCTGATGATTTCTCACGAATGAAACAGTTCTAGTCCTGTAGAAGCTTTTCTATATTAATATATATATATATATAGAGAGAGAGAGAGAGAATAAGAAAATGTGAAGTAGTTGCTGATGTGAAAGTCCTTTATTTATAAGGCTGTAATATATATTTCAATGATGACAGAGCCCATGCATTTCCGGCCAACCACTGCTATGATATCATCAGACACCTTCATCATCATCATCATCTTCTTCGTTTAACGTCTATCTTCCACGCTAGCACGGCTTTAATAAGGTTACATTCTGGAGGCAATCAAAACTAAAATGATGATGGAACAGACAAAGATAATGCCAACTTAATTGATATACACAAGTGTGGATATGGTCACCATACATTAATTACTCCCTTTCTGCCTACAGAGGGCAGTAGCAGAGTTGCTAGAGCAGCAGAAAAATTCATAGCAGAATTTCTTCTAGCTCTTTGTGTTCCAAGGTCAGATCTTGCCATGATCCAATTTACCTTTCATCCTTTTTAGGTCAATAAAATAAGGAACCAGTAAAGTATTTGATTAAGTAAAATGTCTGGCCTTAGGCCTGCCAAAGGTAGAATCCTTTATTGTTAAGAGTATGTTGAATTTGGTATACTAATTAGGACACTGGACGAAATAATTTATTTACCATATATGCTCAAATACAAGCTGAGAAATATGTGACCAAAAATTGTTGGTAGAAGGTGGGGTCAGCTTATATTCAGGGTCAATATTTTGATGATTTTCACCAACTTCAAATTTTACGTAAATAAGCTTTAGATTTTTGCCCATTTCTCTGACATTCAGCTTATATTCCAGTATATACAGTATATATATATATATATACTGTATATATATATATATACAATATAATAATAAATGGAAAGTATATTTATAAAACCATAATTATTTTATTATATATATTTCAAGGGCAACCAAACCAATCTTGGTGTGCTTTCATCAGATAAAATACAAAATTTGTTTTATAAATAGTGACATAACCATGGAAAACAACCTTGACAGTTGAACATTCGCTGGATATATATATATATATATATATATATATATATATATATATATATGCAGAAAGTTCAGTAAATCCTGGTTCAAAGAAAACTGATGAGAGAACCATAGTCAGCACATGATGCAGAGCAGAATATATATAATAAGAACGAGGTGGAGATGTTACATAGGAGATCTATTGCTCAATCCTGGTTAAGCAATAAATATCCTATGTAACATCTCCACTTTGTTCTTTTATATATATATATATATATATATATAAAAATATGTGTTTGTATAATTAAATATTGCATATGATTGAACAATATACAATGTAGTCAGCATATGTAGATAATTATAATAGACACAGAAACATATGTTAAAGCAAATAAATTCCTAATCTCCTTCCTTCACACCGACGTTTATATATATTTTTTGGGGGTGCAATACTTGCTGATATAGATATATATATATATATATATATATATATATATATATATATATATATATATATATAGATGAGATTCTACAGGACTAGAACTGTTTCATTCTTTCTGATGATTTCTAAAGAATGAAACAGTTCTAGTCCTGTAGAATCTCATCTATATTAAAACTTTTATACTCTGCAATGTATTGAGTACCTTACTTACTGTGGTTACCTCCGACTCAACCCGGAATAATGTATATATATATATATATATATGCGGAAGCAGTGGGGTGCGTGTCTCTGATGAACGCCAACCAACATGAAATAGACTGTCAGCTTCTAAATGGCCTTCTAAATGTTTTTAATTAAACATACGGTATATTGCCAAATGTACTATACATACATTCATGTATACATCGCTATTTCAGAGCACAAATCCTAATACTTAATTTTTGCTGGACCGGCAATCGGTCTGTATAATCAGCTCCTGATTTTTGACTGGAATTCTATAAGAATCCAGCTTCTATAATTTTTGGCGAAAGCAGTGGGGTGTGTGGGTCTGATGAACGCCAATCAGCGTGAAACAGACTGTCAGCTTCTCTCCCTTCTTTCACCGAAAAGAAGTAAGCGACATAGTCACTACTTTAAAACAGATAGTGTATGATCTTCTAAGTGTTTTTAATTAAACAAACAGTATATTGCCAAATATACCATACATACATATATATATATATTGTTATACTTGGGGAGGGTCATATTGTTGTAATAATATTGCCAGAATTAATCACAGAACATACTCACAGTTTGGTTGGTTTTCACATCTGCAACATCGTCAATGGTGCTATTATGTTCCGCCTGTTGTATTGTATATCTATGCCATCATTGGTCAGTCATTGGTAAACATTGAGGACCAAATGAATTCACTGATATAAAAGATACAGAAACGAAAACCAACCAAACAGTGAGTGTGTTCTGTTTTTAATTCTGGCAATATTATTACAACAATATGACCCTCCCCAAGTATAACAATATTTGTTTCGACACACGATTTCATATCAAAAACCTCGCAAAACAAATATATATATATATATATATATATACTGTATGTACTCAAATATAAGCCAAGAAGGAATATATGACCAAAAATTGGATGGTAGAAGGGGGTCGTCTTATATTCATATTCAGGTCAATATTTTGACTATTTTCACCAACTTCAAATTCTCCGTAAATACGGTTTGGATATTTTACCCTTTTCTCAGACATAAAACAGTGGGATCAGCTTATATTTGTATGGGCTTATATTCCAGTATATCCCATATGTTTGTTTGCATTCTTATTTCAAATCCTATTGAGATTGACTTTGCTGTTCATCTTTCTAGCATTAATAAAATATAATACCAGACATATTCTGGTGGCCACTATTAACGTGATATTGAGAGTCTAGTCTCTTCCTCTTTCACAAAATCTCAAACCTTGTTCTTAGCTTAGAATTCATTATTATCATTATAATTATAGGGCGGTGGATTGGCAGTATTGGTAGAGGATCGGACGCCATGCTTTGCAGCACAGAGTTACGGCCCTTTACTGTCTGAGTTCAGATCCTGCTGAGGTTAACTTTGCCTTTCATCCTTACGGGGTCGATAAAATAAAGTACCAGTCACACACTGGGGTCGATTTAATCAACTTCCCCCTCCCCCAAACTGCTGGCCTCGTGCCGCCTATATAAGAAACCATTTAAAGTACCAGTAATACATTGGGATAATTGCTAGCCTTGTGCCAAAAGTAGAAACAATTATTATAATTATAATTACTTTCTTGTTGTTGTAATTGCTAAATCACATTTTATTTGCAAATAATTGTGTGGAATTGCATAATTTAGTTGTTGGTGGTGGTGTTATTTTTATAAATCGTTATTTATGAATTAAATTTCATTAGCTATGCTGTCTGGTCAAAATCTTGGGAATTTATGTCATATTAGTTTTATGTTTGTGTTTGCCTTTTTTTTCTTTTTTCTGTATTTTTAATATTATCCTGTCTGTCCCTCACCTTTTGCTTTCTTCTCTCTCTCTTATTTTTTTTTTTTTTGCTATTTCTCTTGCTCTCTTTGTCTTTCCTTCCCTCTTACCCTCCTTGTTTCACACCCTCTTTATCATTTTCATTTTTTTCAATCTCTCACCCTTCTCTCTCGCTCTCTCTAAATCCATTTGTTTCTATCTCTTGTTCTTCCTCACTTACCTTCTGCCTCACTTACCTTCTCCTTCACTGACCCCCTCACACACTCTCTCTCTCTCTCTCACTCTCTTGCAAACCCTCAACCAATCCATCGCCTCATAATACCCAAGAATGTTTTCTTTCTATTACAACCCTGCTTTTTATTTCACATACCTCACACTGTTTTAATAAATATTAAATTTTTTTTTTTTTTAAATAAATAAAAGAAAACAAAATTTGTTAAAATATCTTGCATGAGCTACATCTATAATTCAGATAAATATATAGACACAAAATAAAATGTTTCTTTTTTGAATATTTACTTATTTAAATCTCTCTCTTTTTTTTTCCAAATCTTTATTTGATATAGAAAAATAACAGTTATGAAAATATAATAAAGTTAAAATAAATTTACATAAAAAAAAAAAACCGGTTAGATTCTGAAGAAATAAGAAATAATTGTCTTGGCTTCTCCAAGATAATTAAAGATTGTCATTAATATTTTGGGACACAAAAAACAAAAGATAGAATCATTTAATGAAAAAAGCAAAAACAAAAAGCAATGAATTTGAATTTGTGCATCAAAGGAAATTCAGGAGTTTTGTATTCAAAACCTCCGGGATTATAGCAGAAAAAATATTGTAGGAGATTTAAAAATGTATAATTGTGTATGTGTTTGTGTGTATATGCATGTGTGTGTATATATATATATATCCAGTGTCCAGGGAGTGTATATTATATATATATATATACACATATATATCATTGGCACAGATTGAAATTTAAATTTTAATCTGTGCCAATGATATATATATATATATGTATATATATATATTTATATATATGTATATATATATATTTATATATACATATATATATATATTTATATATACATATATATATATATATATATATATATATATAAAATAATTAAGTCAAATAGGTAAAATTTGGCTTCATTTATTATAAATTATAGATATACTGCTATATATATTTCGGTGACAGCCATTATTCGGCTGTCACTGAAATATATATAGCAGTATATCTATAATTTATAATAAACGAAGCCATATTTTACCTATTTGACTTAATTATTTTACATTACTCTGGAGTAAACAAACCAACCTGCGTACTTCGTCGAGTGTTCCAATCTGCATACTGAGGTGTCGGTAAACAACCAACATATACTAAAAAATATATATATAAAGATGAAACCAATATTAAACTAGTACAACTATTATTCAACAAAGTACTCGATACTTGAGCTAGTAGAGTAGAATTAGCTGTCAAAACAACAAGAGCTCAGCCATCAGGCCCCAACTTTTTCTAATATATATATATATATATGTGTGTGTATATATAGATAAATAGATGTGGTAAATTATTTTAAACAAAACAGGGATAAGTAATAAAATAGTAGTCTCATAACTTTATTCAAAACAATTTTTTTTCAACATTCATAGAAGGAAAATGGATGCGTACCATTTCTTATAATCAAATGGATGGAGAAACTAAATCTTAACAATTATTTGAATGAGCTATATATATATATATATATATTATATTATATTGTTATACTTTGGGAGAGTCATGCTACCAATAAAAAAACTCAAGCACCTGCTGAACTTTACTTCAATATATTATTATAACTTCCTAGTCAGTTAGTTTAATAATCAGTTATTGATTGTCATCAAAGCTCTGTCATCACACATTCTGTGACCTCGTCGCCTTGGTGACTACTTTGAGGACAATCAAGAACTAAGGTGCCATCTGGTTATTAAAGTAGTCAACTGAAAAATTATAATAATAAATTGATGTGAAACATACGTGTGCTTTTTATTGGCAGCAAATTCCTCCCAAACTATAATAATATCTGTTTCGACACGTTTTGAAATAAAAAAATCTTGCAAAACAAATACAAAAACGATATATATATATATATATATATATATATATATATATATATATATATATATATGAAAATAGGGAGGAAAAGACGATTATTAGGAAGAAAAATTTTTTTTTTCCTTTTATTTTTAGAGTTAGAAAATGTTTAAAACAAAATATTTTACTTTGTGTGAAGTGTTAAGGTATTAGTTAACAATGGCATTTATTTATTTATATATTTAAAAATATATAAATAAATTTATATATTTAAAAAAAAATATATATATATATATATAACGAAGGAAATGTGGTAAGGAACCAGGTGGACCATAACGCACCAAAGTACTCAATACTTAGGGTAGTAGAGTGGGTAATAGGAACAAGTAGGACCCCGACGGCTGAGCTCAAGCCGTTTCGACGGCTAATTCTGTACTATATATATATATATATATATAGATATAGGCACATAGCTTAATGGTTAGAGCATTGGCCTTGCAATCGAAAGGTTGTGAGTTCAATTCTCAGACCGCGTGATGTGTTGTTTCCTTAAGCAAGACACTTTATTTCACATTGCTCTAGTTTACTCAGCTGTAGAAGTGGTCGTGGAGGTGCCACGGCAAAAAAGCACCCAGCATTAACTGTAAATGAGGTTGGTGTTAGAAAGGGCATCCAGCTGTAGAAATCAAGCCAGAATCAGTTCCCATCCCACCCTTGCAAGCAGGGAAAAGCGGGCGTAAATTGATGATATGATGATGATGATATGAATGTATATATAGTATATTTGGCAATATGCCGTATGTTTAATTAAAAACATTTAGAAGACCATTCACTATGAGTTTTAAAGTAGTGACTATGTCACTTACTTACTCTCTTATTCACTTACTCTCTTGTTTGCCGAGAGTAAGTAAGTGGCATAATCACTACTTTAAAACTCATAGCAAATGGTCTTCTAAATGTTTTTAATTAAACATACGGTATATTGCCAAATATACTATACATACATTCATGTATACATCGCTATTCTGAGCACTAATACTAATATATATATATATATATATATATAATTAAACATGCATATACATCGAAGCTATAATTCTTTGGGTATATATATATACACACACACATACATTCACACTCATTCATACACACACATGCATATATTAATTTGTTAATTAGATTTCTGATTAACCATAATTTTAAATGACTTAATCTAAAGATATTTTAGATGTTTGAATTTGTAGATTTTTTTTTTTACTGTTTATTTTCTTTAATTTTCTCTCAGAATTCTGCAAGAAATTGCACTTGCTTTGGAATTAAAGAACTTTTTAAAAATAACCTCCTCACTAATTCCTCCGATGTAAAATTATTTCAATTTAAAAATATATATAGTTAAAAAAGGAGATAATACATAATCGTTGATATCAAACATTCTGAAAGTTTATTTGATACACAAATTCATATTTTTAATTCATAACAGATACTTCATAGCAAAACAACTGTTTGTGTCATTATAAACATTTATGGTTTCTGCTTCTAACTTCTGTTAGACTTTCAAATTAGTCCTCAAGCAAAAAAAGAAAAAGTGAAATTATTTTAATCCAGATTGAGAAATTCTTTAATTTAACTCTTAACATCCTGTAATGATTTAGCAAAAAGAATCTTAAAATGGGTTTGTTAATTCAACTGTTTATAGTATCGTTACTAATAGTTAGATTGTTGTAACAATGAGCAGTATTAGACTAAATACTTTACTTGTTAATGTGATGTAGTCATAGTGCAGTTTTTGTACTTTTTAAGAATGTCTTGCTAATGCAGTTTTATGCAGTACAGGACGTTAAGTTAACTAAACGCGAAAAAAAAAAAATATTTAAAAAATATTTCGTCGTCCCATTTTTTTTTTTTAATCCAGCAATTTATATTACTGTGGACCAAATTTCCTTTCCAATTTTAGGGCATAGGAAACGCAGGGTTGGACCCGCTTACCCGCGGCATCTATATATCCATTCCGCACGCCCAATACCAGCAGGTTTGCCCATTTCCCCAGTTTCCCAATGTTCTAAGTGGTCTGTGAACTAGTTGCCCGATGCTTCGATCAAACTAATATTTTCTTCATTATGCTTTTTTTTGATATGCATTTTTCTTTTTTTCTAACATTGTTTTTCAATTTTCTTCTCTCTCTCTTTCTCTCTCTCTCTCTCTCTCTCTTGCTCTCTTTCTCTCTCTGTTTTTTTTTTTTTTGGCGACGGCTTTCTCCAATGTCTGTTAAGTTTTGATTGTCTTTTATTAAATTTTTTCCCCTGCTAGAATTAGAATTATTTTGAAAATAACAATTGAAATGCTATGTAACTTGATATTCAAGTCAGCCGATGAAATACTCAATGATAAGCTGACTTGAAGAAGTGTTAAAATGTCACATTCTTCGAAAGATTAAATAGCTGCAAATTTGATATAAATGTGTTTTTTAAAGAAGGTTTCTTCATTCTTCTTTTTTTTTTTTTTATAAAATTGATTGATTGGGAAATTGAATTCACTGCAATTTTAATTCAATGTTTTTGATGATGTTTAAAGTAATTTTCAAGTCAGCTGTCAGCTTTGTTTGGTTGTCATGTTTTGGGGGAATTTATTAAAATTCAAACTGGGAACTGGTTTTTTCTCTTCTTTCTTTCCTTTACTAGCTCAGCTTTCACATATAAACAATGACAACAAACAAAACAACCAAAAAATCCACCAACTAATTAACATATGAATGTCCTGTGGTTTCTTCAGAAAAATATGTAAAAAATATGTCCCACTTGAATCTAAAACCCAGTAGATCTATAATGACATCTAACCTACTTCACTATATATGGCATATGATCAAATTTCAATACAAAATTTTATGTAGTTTCAAATGTAACCAAATTTAAACAAGAATTACCATTTTATAAAACCTCCCACTCTTACTCTCTCATGTCAGAAATTCTACTACTACCACCACCAACAACAACACTACCAAAACTAATACCTCTCCAATCATTTCAAATGAGTTGAAACAGAAATATAAATACTGTAATTTTATTAAACAGATTTACTTCCCAATATAAATTTACAATTAGGTCCCTTCTATAAGAAATCAAACTATCTCTGCTTTAATATAACCATAAAAGCATTGACACCTTTTTTAATGCTTTAGCATTTAAACCAGCCATATCCAGCCAGAATTCTCTCACCTCTTTCTGTTGAAACCGGCTTAACTGGTCACTCATACTGATGTTAAGGTATTGTTCTCAAAATAAATAATATCAAAATCTCATAGATTTGATATTATGTGAGATAATTATGTTAGGTAAAGACTTTACGATAAAAATACAATAGTATATAGAGAGTAATGTAAATGTTATTTGAGATATTATGTGAGGTAAAGCCTTTACCATGAAAATACAACAGTATATATAGAGAGTAATATAAATGCTAAAGGGTAGTGTAATTTTCATTGAGATTCAAACAGTCACCGTGTGACAGGGCTGGTTATTTGAATTACAGGTACAAATCAATTTTTCCAGCTGAGTGGACTGGAACAATGTAAAATAAAATGTCTTGCTCAAGAACACAATGCACTCCTGGGAGTCAAACTCATTAACTTACAATCATGCTGTGAATGCCCTAATCACTGTCATACAACTTCACTAAACCCTTAATCATAGTATCAGGTTTAACTCCAGTACTTCACCTTATTACTGTAACTATGTTATAGTATTATAATTTTGATAACTTTCGGTCAGTATTGGCCCAGGCCATGTCTAACTTAATAGCACCACCTGGCAATATTACCTTAACCCTATAGTTACAGTGTTAACTTCAACATCAACCTGTACCATACTATCTTAACTACCTACTATAATACTATAACCTGTAACATAATACTATAACCTGTATGGAGGCACATGGCTTAGTGGTTAGAGCATTGGCCTTGCAATCGAAAGGCTGTGAGTTCAATTCTCAGACCTCATGATGTGTTGTTTCCTTGAGCAAGACACTTTACTTCACATTGCTCCAGTTTACTCAGCTGTAGAAATGAGATGATAGAACTGGGGTCCATATCATTCCACTGCAAAGTGGTCGTGGAGGTGCCACGGCAAAAAAGCACCCAGCCCACACTGTAAAGTGGTCGTGGAGGTGCCACGGCAAAAAAGCACCCAGCCCACACTGTAAAGTGGTCGTGGAGGTGCCAAGGAAAAAAAAAGCACCCAGCACTCACTGTAAATGAGGTTGGTGTTAGGAAGGGCATCCAGCTGTAGAAATCAAGCCAGAATCAGTTCCCGTCCCACCCTTGCAAGCAGAGAAAAGCGGACGTAAAATGATGATGTACCTTAATACCTATACAGTAATACTATAACCAATACTGTAATACTATAACCTGTACTGTAATACTATAACCTATACCATAATACTATAACCTATACCATAATACTATAACCTGTACTGTAATACTATAACCTATACTGTAATACTATAACCTATACTGTAATACTATAACCTATACCATACTACCTTAACTAGGTTAACATTATAACCACAATATAACTCCTTTAACGCTGGGTCACAGTATCATTGACTACCAGATGTAGCCCTAATGCTGGGTCACAGTATCATTGACTACCAGATGTAGCCCTAATGCTGGGTCACAGTATCATTGACTACCAGATGTAGCCCTAACGCTGGGTCACAGTATCATTGACTACCAGATGTAGCCCTAATGCTGGGTCACAGTATCATTGACTACCAGATGTAGCCCTAACGCTGGGTCACAGTATCATTGACTACCAGATGTAGCCCTAATGCTGGGTCACAGTATCATTGACTACCAGATGTAGCCCTAACGCTGGGTCACAGCATCATTGACTACCAGATGTAGCCCTAACGCTGGGTCACAGCATCATTGACTACCAGATGTAGCCCTAACGCTGGGTCACAGCATCATTGACTACCAGATGTAGCCCTAACGCTGGGTCACAGTATCATTGACTACCAGATGTAGCCCTGACGCTGGGTCACAGCATCATTGACTACCAGATGTAGCCCTAACGCTGGGTCACAGCATCATTGACTACCAGATGTAGCCCTAACGCTGGGTCACAGCATCATTGACTACCAGATGTAGCCCTGACGCTGGGTCACAGCATCATTGACTACCAGATGTAGCCCTAATGCTGGGTCACAATATCATTGACTACCAGATGTAGCCCTAACGCTGGGTCACAGCATCATTGACTACCAGATGTAACCCTAACGCTGGGTCACAGCATCATTGACTACCAGATGTAGCCCTAACGCTGGGTCACAGCATCATTGACTACCAGATGTAGCCCTAACGCTGGGTCACAGTATCATTGACTCCCAGATGTAGCCCTAACGCTGGGTCACAGTATCATTGACTACCAGATGTAGCCCTAACGCTGGGTCACAGTATCATTGACTCCCAGATGTAGCCCTAACGCTGGGTCACAGTATCATTGACTACCAGATGTAGCCCTGACGCTGGGTCACAGCATCATTGACTACCAGATGTAGCCCTGACGCTGGGTCACAGCATCATTGACTCCCAGATGTAGCCCTAACGCTGGGTCACAGCATCATTGACTACCAGATGTAACCCTAACGCTGGGTCACAGTATCATTGACTCCCAGATGTAGCCCTAATGCTGGGTCACAGCATCATTGACTACCAGATGTAGCCCTAACGCCGGGTCACAGAATCATTGACTACCAGATGTAACCCTAACACCAGACCAAGCAGCACATTGGCAGATCTTTTAACCCTTTAGTTACCAACCCAGCCAAAACTATGAAATAAAATCACCCATTTTAAAGATTGTTAATTTATATTAAAATCTTCTAATATAATTTCATATAAGAACCTTACATTAAGTTATCTTAGTAATGAAATAATTAATAATTTTAGTAAATCCCTTAAAATTCTTCATTAATTAATTGAAACAGACTGTATTTAATTAGAAATGCAGTCAAGAAAGGGTTATAGCATTAGAAAAAATAGTCTGATATTTGTTGCAGCTCTCTGTACTCTGAAATTAAATTCTGCCGAGGTAAACTTTGCCTTTCATCTCTTTCTGGGTTGATAAAATAAAGTGCTGGCCCAGAGCTTTGGATTGGCACCATTGATAGAATGGTCCAGAGCAATGGTTTGGTAGCATGCGGTGGATTGGCAGTATCACTAGAGGGTCGGACGCCATGCTTTGCAGCTAAGAGTTACGGCCCTTTATGGTCTGAGTTCAAATGCCGCCAAGGTTAACTTTGCCTTTCATCCTTACGGGGTTGATAAAATAAAGTACCAGTAATACACTGGGATAATTGCTGGCCTTATGCCAAAAGTAGAAACAATTATTAAAAGGGTGGTGGATTGGCAGTATCAGTAGAGGGTCGGAAGCCATGCTTTTCAGCATAGAGTTATGTCCCTTTACGTTCTGAGTTCAAATCCTGCCAAGATTAGCTTTGCCTTTCATCCTTACGGGGTCGATAAAATAAAGTACCAGACACACGCTGGGCTCGATTTAATTGACTTTCCCCTCCCCCCAGATTACTGGCCTTGTGTCTAAACCAGAAACCATTACTAGAATGGTCCAGAGTAGTGGATTGGTAGAATTGGTAGAATGGTCCAGATCTGTAGATTGGTAGAATTGGTAGAATGGTCCAGGGTCATGGATTGGTAGGATTATTAGAATGGTCCAGATCTGTAGATTGGTGGAATTTGTAGAATGTTCCAGTGTAGTGGATTGGTAGAATGGTCCAGATCTGTAAATTGGTAGAATTTGTAGAATGTTCCAGTGTAGTGGATTGGTAGAATGGTCCAGATCTGTAGATTGGTAGAAATTGTCCAGTGTAGTAGATTCGTAGAATGGTCGCGATTAGATCAGATGCCTTGTAGCATTTACTTCAATTCTTTGTTTCCTGGGTTCAGATATGGCCATGGGTCTGTTTGTGTTGTAGATTTAATGAGTCCTCTCTCTCAATTTAACGACCTCAAATGTCTTTAGTGTTGCCAGCATTAACCCTCCTCCAAATAATAGTGATATTGTGGTCCAAAATGTAGAGCATAACTAGCATGACCACAACGACAGATGGAAGCAGATAAAACATAAAGGCTTAAGCTGCTATGAAGAAGGTCTAAATAATAATAATTGTTTCTACTTTTGGCACAAGGCCAGCAATTATCTCAGTACATTACTGGTAATTTATTTTATCGACACCGTAAGGATGAGAGGCAAAGTTAACCTCGGCGGGATTTGAACTCAGACCTTAAAGAGCCGTAACTCTATGCTGCAAAGCATGGCATTCGACCCTCTACCGATACTGCCAATCCACCGCCCTTTGTTGATGATGATAATAATAATAATAATAATAATAATAGTTTCTGATTTAGGCACAAGGCGAACAATGTGGGGGATGGGAAAGTCGATTAAATTGACACCAGCACATTACTGGTGCTTAATTATATCACCTCCCTTAAGTATGAAAGGCACAGCTAACCTTCGACTGGGTTTGAACTCAGAATGAAAATAATAATATTTGAAGAAAATGTGGAAAATATCTAGCATGGCCACAGTCGAAAGTGGGAAGCAGTGAAAAAACATTAAAGAAAGACTAAAGTTGCTATGAAAAATGTGTAAATGGGAGCCAATGACAATGAAAGCTACTAAATATTACTGGAAAAGAAACAGAAACATTGAAAGCTGATCAGTTTTGTTTGTTTGTTTGTTTGTTTGTTAGTTTATAAAAGAGAAACAATCTCTGTAGGAGAATTACAAATGAAAGGTTGAACTGTATCTTAGGTCAGATTTATTGATTGGTTATTTAGATATAAAAGAATGATGTGGGACTAGAGAGAAACAGATAACGAGATAATATATACAACTTATGTAACAATGCATCTTCAACATCAAGTAGGAAGGAAGTTTTAAGTGTTTTCAAAGAAATAAAACATGTCCCATGTCACTACTAAAGGAAAAAATAGTTTACATATATTATTACTTTATATATATATATACACACATACACACACATATATATATATATATACACACATACACACATATATATATATATATATATCTGTATCTGTATATATGTATATGTGTGTGTTTATATATATGTATCTGTATATATATATATATGTGTGTGTTTATATGTATATATATATACATATACACACACACACATGCACACATATATATATATATGTATCTGTATATATATATATATGTGTGTTTATATATATATATATATATATATGTATCTATATGTATATATGTGTGTATATGTATGTATATGTATATATGTGTGTATATGTATATATGTGTGTATATGTATATATGTGTGTATATAGATACTTGTATATATATGTATGTGCATGTATATATGTATGTACAGGTATATATGTATGTCATCATCATCATCTTCGTTTAACATCCATATTCCACGCTCGCATGGGTCTGGATGGGAGTTTTCCCACTTGAGGCAAGAGTGGTTGTCTTGCTCGCATAGGACTGTCTGGCGGGTTTTCTATGGCTGGATGCCCTTCCTAACATCAACCACATTTACAGTGTGGGGCTGGGAGGTTTTTACCGTGTTACCTACGCCACCACATTACAGCGTGGACTGTGTTTTTTTGTTGTGACACCTACACGACCTCATTTGTTTGGGGCTGGATGTTGTGGTACCAACATAACTTTACATTGAAAGGGGTGGTGTGGATGAGGTGGGGGTAGTGGGACGGGGGTGTATTTTGTTAGAGGTGCCTACTGACTGTAGTAGGTTTCACTTTGCACTTAGGTAAGGCAGGTCTTCTGTATTACTGTGTAGCGCCAAAGATCTCAGTCCAGTAACATTGTCTTGGAGAGGTGTAAGTGTGTGAGGTCGGAATTTATCAGCTCGTCCCATGTTTTTCTGGGTCTGCCTACTCCGTGGCTACCATCTATTTTTATTGCCCTGCACTTTTTTATACAGCTGTCGTCTTTCATGCGCATCACGTGACCATACCAACGTAGTCTTCTCTCGAGTAAACAACATCTGATCCCTCTTATTTCTAATTTCTCCCTTAGTTCGTTTATGCTTTGCCGTTCATGTATATTACTATTACACATCCAGTGGAGCATGCAAGCTTCGTTTCTCTCCAGTCTGCGTATATCCTCTGCACACAATGCCCAGGTCTCACTGCCATGTAACATTGCTGTTCGTATGCAGGCATCATACAGCCTGCCTTTCATTTTTAGAGAGAACTCTTTAGCGGCCAATATTGGTATAAGCTCTCTGAACGTTTTCCATCCAGTTCTGACTCTAGCTACTGTACTTTCAGAGCACCCTCCCCCACTGCTGATTTTATCCCCCAGGTAACGGAAGCTGTCCACTATTTCTATAGAACCATCTGTGCAATGGAATGAGTTAGTATTCTGTGGGCACTTGCTGCTACTTATTGCACCAGAGCACCGGCCACATATAAAAATCTATGTTCTTAGTTAGCTTACCTGTGATCCCACTACATCTTTTATGCACCCATACTTTGCATTTGGGACATAAAATGGAGTTTCTACCTACTCCTTTCCTACACACTGAGCATGGCCATTTCCCGGATGGGACCGGTGCCCTATTTTCCTTCCTACAAACTAGAACTTTAGTCTTAGACAAGTTAACTTTAAGGCCTTTTGATTCTAGGCCATGCTTCCATGTTTGGAATTTCTTCTCTAGTTCAGCCATTGATTCAGATATATATATGTATATATATATACATATATATATATGTGTGTGTGTGTGTGTATATATATATATATATATATATATATATATATATATATATATATATATATAAAACCCATGCTAGCACGGAAGATGAACGTTAAACGAAGATGATGATGATATATATATATGTATATAGAAATGTATATATATATATATATATATGTGTGTGTGTATATATATAAGTATATATATGTGTGTGTGTGTATATATATAAGTATATATATATGTGTATATATATATAAGTATATATATGTGTGTGTGTGTATATATATAAGTATATATATATGTGTATATATATAAGTATATATATGTGTGTGTGTGTATATATATAAGTATATATATATGGAAGCTAAAGGACCCCACAGCCAGAAATAAATTTAAAAGCATATTACTTGATGCTTTCGACAGTAAGGAAGAGCATTTAGAGTCATACAATATAGAGGAACAGTGGGAATACCTGAAAGCAAATCTGCTGATGGTGGCAGACGAAGTCTGTGGCTGGAGCAGGCCTATAGGCAGGAGGAGAGTAACATGGTGGTGGAACAGTAAGGTGGAGGAGTCAATTAAGGCCAAAAAGCATGCTTGGAAAGTATGGCGGGATGGGGGAAGTAGAGATGACTATCAAGTGGCCAGGAGGGAAGCTAGGAGACAAGTGTACTTCGCAAGAAGTGAAGCAGAGGAAAGAAAGTTCAAGCATGTTCTACAACGCGAGGACCAAAAACGTGAAGTGTTCAGGATTGCTAGGCAATATGTCAAGGAAAAGGCTACTAAATGAGGAGAATAAATGGGAGAAAGACAGTCTCCCCCACATCGACCCAATAGCGGGACCAGCATTGTTAGTCGAAGGTAGTATAATAAGTAAGGCAATCAAAGACATAAAGACGGGTAAGGCGGCTGGGCCTTCGGAAATAGTTGCTGAAATGCTGAAAGCTTCTGGAATGGTGGGACACACCATGGTCACTCGGATAGTAAACCAAGTCATACAGAATGGGGTTGTTCTGAAGGACTGGCATAGCAGCATCATCATTAACTGCTACAAGGGTAAAGGTGATGCCCTAGATAGGAGTAACTATAGAGGCATTAAATTAATCGACCAGGTCATGAAGGTCACAGAAAAAGTAATAGCGCAACTAATCAGAGAGAGAATTGATCTAGATGAAATGCAGTTCGGGTTTGTGTCAGGTAAAAGTACCACAGACGCTCTTTTCATTGTACGACAA
Source organism: Eledone cirrhosa (assembly GCA_964016885.1). NCBI lineage: Eukaryota > Metazoa > Mollusca > Cephalopoda > Octopoda > Eledonidae > Eledone > Eledone cirrhosa. Next base: position 14,549,848 of record OZ024753.1, on the reverse strand, counting down.
CTACAGGAGAAGTACCTAGCTAAAAGTAAACCCCTATACTTAGCTTTTGTCGACTTGGAGAAAGCCTTCGACAGAGTCCCCCGTTCCATTATCTGGTGGGCTCTTAGAAAACTAGGTGTTGATGAATGGCTTGTGAGAGCTATACAAGCCATGTATAAAGAAACAGTCAGCAAGGTTAGAATTAACAACGAATATAGTGAAGAGTTTAGCGTAAAAGTTGGTGTTCATCAGGGCTCCGTTCTTAGCCCCCTACTATTTATTATTGCCCGTCAGGCTTTAACAGTGGAGTTCAAGACTGGCTGCCCATGGGAACTCCTATACACAGATGATCTAACGCTCATAGCTGAATCAATGGCCGAACTAGAGAAGAAATTCCAAACATGGATGCATGGCCTAGAATCATAAGGCCTTAAAATTAACCTGTCTAAGACTAAAGTTCTAGTTTGTAGGAAAGAAAATAGGGCGCCGGTCCCATCCGGGAAATGGCCATGCTCAGTGTGTAGGAAATGAGTAGGTAGAAACTCCATTTTATGTCCCAAATGCAAAGTATGGGTGCATAAAAGATGTAGTGGGATCACAGGTAAGCTAACTAAGAACATAGATATTATATGTGGTCAGTGCTCTGGTGCAATAAGTAGCAGCAAGTGCCCACAGAATACTAGCTCATTCCATTGCACAGATGGTTCTATAGAAATAGTGGACAGCTTCCGTTACCTGGGTGACAAAATCAGCTGTGGGGGAGGGTGCTCTGAAAGTACAGTAGCTAGAGTCAGAACTGGATGGAAAAAGTTCAGAGAGCTTATACCACTATTAGCCGCTAAAGGGTTCTCCCTAAAAATGAAAGGCAGGCTGTATGATGCCTGCATACGAACAGCAATGTTACATGGCAGTGAGACCTGGGCATTGTGTGCAGAGGATATATGCAGACTGGAGAGGAACGAAGCTTGCATGCTCCGCTGGATGTGTAATAGTAATATACGTGAACGGCAAAGCATAAATGAACTAAGGGAAAAATTAGAAATAAGAGGGATCAGATGTTGTTTACTCGAGAGAAGACTACGTTGTTATGGTCACGTGATGCGCATGAAAGACGACAGCTGTATAAAAAAGTGCAGGGCAATAAAAATAGACGGTAGCCACGGAGTAGGCAGACCCAGAAAAACCTGGGACGACTTGATAAATTCCGACCTCACACACTTACACCTCTCCAAGATAATGTCACTGGACCGAGATCTTTGGCGCTACACAGTAATAGAGAAGACCCGCCTTACCTAAGTACAAAGTGAAACCTACTACAGTCAGTAGGCTCCTCTAATAAAATACACCCCGTCCCACTACCCCCACCTCATCCACACCACCCCTTTCAATGTAAAGTTATGTTGGTACCACAACATCCAGCCCGAAACAAATGAGGTCGTGTAGGTGTCATGACAAAAAAATACACAGTCCACGCTATAATGTGGCCGTGTAGGTAACACGGTAAAAACCTACCAGTTCCACACTGTAAATGTGGTTGGTATTAGGAAGGGCATCCAGCCGTAGAAAACCCACCAGACAGTCCTATACGAGCAAGACAACCAATCTTGCCTCAAGTGGGAAAACTCCCGTCCTAACCCATGCAAGCGTGGAATATGGACGTTAAACAATGATGATGATGATGATGATTATATGTATATATGTGTATATATGTATATATATGGGTATATGTATCTATATATGTATATGTATATATATAAGTATATAAATATATATATATATATGTATATATATGTATATGTATATATATGTATATGTATATATATAAGTATATATATATATATATATGTATATATATATGTATATGTATATATATAAGTGTATATGTGTATCTGTATATGTGTATATATATATATATGTATATGTATAAGTATATATGTATATGTGTATCTGTATATGTGTATATATATATATATATATATATATATGTGTGTGTGTATATATAAATGTATGTATATATATATATATATATATATATATATTATATATATATATATATCAATGTCATTAAAACACCATTTGAGAAACTAATTTTATCCTACAAATACAAAATCTTTTAAAAAACATATTTTATAAATGCTATATTATTGAGTGACTGTAAAATTTTATTAATTCTTTAATGGAATTTTTTGGAGAGGTGCGATTGGTTGGGGTGGAGCATTTGCTATTAATGATTGGACTGCTTCCATTTCTGTAGAGTTTCTTGTTTTTCTAGTGCATGTTTATATGCTTTCAGATGCTTTAATTGGCTGTAAGTGATGATAAATTTTATAGAATTATTTCTGATCAATTTGGCTGTTCAAATGGATTGAAATGTGATGTAAAAATGTTGATATTTATTCACACCATTGAAATTTGGAATTATATAATTTTAGAGTAGGTATATAACAGTTTTGCTGCTTTTGCTGCTGCCGCTGTTCTGTTACACAAAACTGGTTTGATTGCACACAGTCTAATTAATTTTTCTTTTTTTTTTCAATTTTGTTAAGAATGATTATTGCTATGTCTTTATTCCAAATGCAGTTTAGGGTGTATTTAAGTTTAACACTATTTACATATAAAACAGAACAGTAAACTGCAAAGCTTCTCTCGCACTCTTCTATACTCTTAAACACAGGGCAAGGACTTAATACTCATAAAAAACGATGATAGTTCTAGAAGAGATGGACTATTTCAAGTTTCTCCGGATTTTGGATTTTAGTGTTTAAATAATTTGAATTTTTTCTCTCTTTATTTCTGACCCAAGTCCAAATATAGAACAGATTTAGGGTGACTCCATTTTCTCTTCTAGCAAGGGTTTCAATAT
>OZ024753.1:14542006-14544506 GCA_964016885.1 Eledone cirrhosa | reverse complement strand
GCTGTGTTGCTATGGTAACTTCTAACCTCTCTGTTTTTTATATATGTCACATACAAATGCATCTTCTGATACATTGATGGTGTCTTTAGAGGTAGTTTTTTTCATTGTTGTGTTTTGTTTTTTCAAGCCTGTATATATATAGAGGGTGTATATATATAGAGAGAGAAGGTGTATATAGTTGCTCTCTCTTTCTCTCTCTCTCTCTATATATATATATCTGCTCATGAATATGTGTGTGTGTGTATATATATATATATATATATATATATATATATGTGCTCATGAATGTGTATATATATATATTGTTGTATATGTGATTTTAAGTATGTAAGTGTATGTATAATAATTGTGTGTGTGTGACTATGTATGATATCTGACTTTATGTGTGTGTTTGTGTGTGACTATGTATGTATGTGTACATATGCCTGTATAGGTGACTCTGTATGCAGATGCGATTCTGTGTGTGTGTGTGTGTGTCTTCATCATATTAAATTTAAATTCTCAGAAATAAGATTAATGATGTTTAACCAATAATAATTATTGTGTTGTTATTATTTCTTATATGTACATGTTGATCACCACCACACCACCACCACCACCACCACCACGAAGGCCAGCATCATCATCACCATTATCACCACCACCATGAAGGCCAGCATCATCATCACCATTATCACAACACCACTACCATCAGCCCCGCCACCACCACCATCAGCCCCACCACCACCACAATTACGACCACCACCCGCATCATTATCACTATTACCACCACACCGCTACCACCATCACCACCACCATCACCACCACCATCACCACCACCATCACCACCACCACCACCACAAAGGCCAACATCATCATCATCATCACCATCACATCACCATTATTCCCTAACTATATTACCATAATCACCATTTGAACATCATTAGAATGATATTTGGTCCAAATCTGAATCCCTATTTCGATCTTAACTGGGGTAAACTTTGCCTTTAATTTTTGTTCGGGGGTCAAAGGAATTTATGGATGTCTTTGTCCTGGAAGAAAATGTTCATAACAGAGTATCCATTATTTGTTATTAGAAATCTTTTAAGTCTTCTCTCCATTCGTATTTAAATAGGGATCACTGTTCCATGTCAAGTAATCAGTGCCAACATGTACATTGAAGTCTCCCACATACATATGTGGCTTCGTAGTACTCCTAGGGTCCTGCTTATGGCCAGCAATGCCATGCATTGCAAAGAAATGTCACATATCAAGCGATGTCTGAGCTTGAAGCTTTTTTAAGTGAGGAAAGGCTTTCAACGGAGCCAGTACAAATCTCTGAACATGGAGTGCATTTGCAGAAAAAGGAGAACTGATCTACATCATTGGATGCAAATGAAATCGTAGGTTTTATATCAGAGTGACCTTCTCCTACAGAAATGTCTTAATGAAGACTAGGAGTCCCTTGTTCCACAAAAAAAAATACTTTATTGGATGGCCGTTGACTCTCCTGAGTTCCTCTACCTTTGGCATGGATGCATTCATACTTACATACATGATGGCTGCCCCCTCATTATCGAGTATGACCATTGCATGAAAAAAATGAAAAATATATATATATGAATAATTGAAAAAAACAACAACATATATATTAAAAATTAACGGTGCTGCAATCAAATGTGGCTTTTTAGCCCAGCCAATGATCTAAAATGTCTTGCACAAAGTTGGGAACCAAAACATTCACTGGTAATAGCCAGCTGTGGCTGGAGTTCATGTACTTTTGCATGTCGTTTGGGCATAGAAATTTGTAATCAAGAATTATGAATAAGTTTTACTGTTATAAACCCCATCATTTTTTAGAGGGGGGTACAAAAATTACAAAAATATATAATTGTGTGTGTTTGTTTGTTTATGCATGTATGTATGTATGTATATATATATATATATATATATATATATATATATATATATTTATAAAACGAAGGAGTTGTGGTAAGGAATCAGATGGACCAATACTTAGGGTAGTAGAGTGGCTAATAGGAAAATGTATGACCCCGACGGCAGAGCTGAAGCCGTTTTGACGGCTATTTCTGGACCCAGATATATATATATAATAGTAATAATAATAAATTTGAAGACTAAAATCCAAAGAGGGCTCGATAAGGATAAATATATATCAAATATATAAGAACCGTAGAGCAAATATTTATTAAAATAACAGATTAAAGTTTAAGCAAAGAATCTCTGCTTGCACCCTTAACGGGATCTTCTGAAACTAACAAAGTCAATCTGTAAACGCAGAAGTGGATATTTCAAAAAACGTTGCAACCGGAGGAAGAGAGGAAGACGATACTTTGGTTCGTGGAAACGTTCGCTGGCAAAGAATGGGAATCTGTTATTTTAATAAATATATATATATATATATATGAGAATAAACGTGCTGCGGGGTTGCTAATGGGTTACATATGAATAAAGTTAGTCCTTCATCAGTGATCTTCCAACCATCATTGGTATTTCATCA
>OZ024753.1:14522006-14527006 GCA_964016885.1 Eledone cirrhosa | reverse complement strand
GTGTATACCGTATTTATGTGTATATATTTTCAATTTATTTCTATTTCTATTTCTCTCACTAACTCCCCCCTCATTCCTTCTCGGAGTCCCCCCCCACACACACACACACACTCTCCTGATGAAGGGCTTAAGCCAGAAACGTTGCAACCATATCTCCCACTCTCACCAAGCATGAAACTAATAATATTTGTAACATTTACTCCTGCGTTTGTCTGTTTTTTTGTTTTCTGTTAGTCTGAATTTTGTATGTATATATATATATATATATATATATATATATATATATATAACCAAAGATTAATATGATTCATTGATTACTCAATGAATATAGTTTTACAATAGATTAAAAGCACTCTACAAAGAAGTTTTCTGGAGTTAGTAATATTATTCAAAATATTAATAAATGAATACGTTCACATAATGAAAATATATGTTTTATTATATATATTTCGGACGTACTGTGCTGTTTTTTCAGTACGCCCTCATCAGATGAAATATAGGAATTGATGTATGACATACCTCAACTGTCTTGATGGTTCAATTCCAGTATTCAATTCCACTACCAATACTGGAATTGAACCATCAAGACAGTTGAGATATTTTATCTGATGAGGATGTACTGAAAAAAAACAACACAGTACCTCCGAAATATATATAATAAAACATATATTTTGATTATGTGAACGTATTCATTTATTAATATTTTGAATAATATATATATATATATATACACATATGGAGGCACATGGCTTAGTGGTTAGAGCATTGGCCTTGCAATCGAAAGGTTGTGAGTTCAATTCTCAGACCGGGTGATGTGTTGTTTCCTTGAGCAAGACACTTTATTTCACATTGCTCCAGTTTACTCAGCTATAGAAATGAGATGATAGGGACTACTGTAAAGTGGTCGTGGAGGTGCCACAGCAAAAAAGCCCCCAGCACTCACTGTAAATGAGGTTGGTGTTAGGAAGGGCATCCAGCTGTAGAAATCAAGCCAGAATCAGTTCCCATCCCACCCTTGCAAGCAAGGAAAAAGCGGACGTAAAATGATGATGATGATGATGATGATATACACATATATATACTTTTCTCTCTAACTTTATTTCATTAATTCCTATAAATTATCATATACAGAGTTTCAGTATCAACATTTAGTCTCATTTAATAGCATATTTTCAATATTTAGAATTAAAATTTGATATCATTTAATTCAATTTATTGTTTGTCTGTCATTACAAATTTAATATATTTTTTTTTTTAAATTGTATCTTTATGAAAATTTTGAGAAAAATGTCGAAAAACATGAATAGTAATAACATTGGTGATTGATATATCATCATCATCATCGTCATTATTATTATCACCGCTACCATCATTATCACCACCACCACCACCGCTACCATCATTATCACCACCACCACCACCGCTACCATCATTATCGCCACCACCACCACCGCTACTATCATTATCGCCACCACCACCACCACTGATACCATCATTATCACTACCACCACCACCACCACCACCACCACCACCGCTACCATCATCACCACCACCACTAAGGTGGTGAATTGGTAGTATCGGTAGAGGGTCGGACGCCATGCTTTGACGCATAGAGTTACGGCCCTTGCCATTCTGAGTTCAAATCCCGCCGAGGTTAACTTTGCCTTTCAACCTTACGGGGTCGATAAAATAAAGTACCAGTAATACACTGGGGTAATTGCTGGCCTTGTGCCAAAAGTAGAAACAATTATCATCCTCGCTATTAACACCATCATCGTCATTGTCATCAACACCACCACCACTTTCATCACCACCACCACCACCACCACCACCACCACCACCACCATCACCACCACCACCACCACCATCATCATCATCATCACCACCACCACCACCATCACCACCACCACCACCACCATCATCATCACCACCACCACCACCATCATCATCACCACCACCACCATCACCACCACCACCACCATCATCATCACCACCACCACCGCCACCACCACCACCACCACCACCATCATCATCACCACCACCACCACCACCATCATCATCATCATCATCATCATCATCATTGTATTTTCTTTGTCATCATTATTTGCCAGCAGCAGTAGCAGACAGTCACTCTCCTCCTACATCTAGTGCAACTTTTATAATCAATTCATAATAGTTGTTTCTACTATTGGCACAAGGCCAGCAGTTATCCCCAGTACATTACTGGTACTTTATTTCATCGACCCCCGTAAGGATGAAGGGCAAAGTTAACCTCGGCGGGATTTGAACTCAGACCATAAAGGGACGTAACTCTATGCTGCAAAGTATGGCGTCCGACCCTCTACCGATACTGCCTAGTGTTGTTGTTTCAATAAAATGAAGCCTAATACACTCTACACAATGGAGTTGTTGGTATTAAAAAGGGCCTCAAGCTACCCTAATACACTGTACACAATGGAGTTGTTGGTATTAAAAAGGGCCTCAAGCTACCCTAATACACTGTACACAATGGAGTTGTTGGTATTAAAAAGGGCCTCAAGCTACCCGAATACACTCTACACAATGGAGTTGTTGGTATTAAAAAGGGCCTCAAGCTACCCGAATACACTGTACACAATGGAGTTGTTGGTATTAAAAAGGGCCTCAAGCTACCCGAATACACTCTACACAATGGAGTTGTTGGTATTAAAAAGGGCCTCAAGCTACCCGAATACACTCTACACAATGGAGTTGTTGGTATTAAAAAGGGCCTCAAGCTACCCGAATACACTCTACACAATGGAGTTGTTGGTATTAAAAAGGGCTATAGGAACTGTGCCAAAGATAGAATGACTGATGATAACCATAATAAAGATGATGGTATGTAGATCTCATGATCAGTCGATAGACTTTGGTCATCAGTGGGATCAGGGCACAATTTAGACCTTAGGGAAGCCTGGGCAGTTCAGGTCTGGGGAGGCCCCTCATACACAAAAAAAATTAGAATACACAGCAAACCCACAATTTTACATGACAAAGTCAGCTTAGCACGAGTAATTGGAATTGAAAAGTTAAACATACATGTATTAAATTTAAAAAATTTACCAATTATCATATCATCATCGTTTAACATCCATCTTCCATACTAGCATGGATTGGACAGGTTTGTCCCACTTGAGGCAAGATTGGTTGGGTGACCGTGTCTCGCTCGTACAGAACTGATCCTGGCTGGTTTTCTACAGCTGGATGCTCTTCCTAGCGCCAACCATATTTACAGTGTGGACTGGGTGCTTTTTGTCATGTATATATATATAGTGGGATAGCAGGCAAACTAACAGGTAGGGAGAAATGCGTATGCAGTAGATGTACAGGGAAATTAGACAGTAGAAGTCGCATTGATAGACACATTTTTCAAATGCAGGTGGGATCTATAGAGGGGTTTGATAAGATATAAGATATCTTAGCATTGGAGATCAGGTAATGTTAGGGGCATACAATGCAGGAGTCAATACAGTCAATAAGGCAAGTATGAGGAAAGAGTTATATTACAGCTGAAATAAGCATATTTTGTGTAGAATGTCAACCCTTTAATGTTCAAACCGACCAAAACCGGCCAGAATTCTCTACCTTTTTCTGTTGAAACTGGCTGTAACTGGTCACTCAAACTGATGTTAAGGTATTGTTTTCAAAATAAATACTTTCAAAATCTCATAGATTTGATGTTATGTGGGATAATTATGTGAGGTAAAGCCTTTACCATGAAAATACAATAGCATTCCTTTATATAAAAGTAATGTGAATGCTAAAGGGTTAAATGATGTTGTAAGTGTTAGAGATGTTTAAAATGGTGTGCTATATGGTGGGGAGACATGTGGTGATAAAATAGGTATATGTTATGTGAGGTGTAATGCAAAGCACGTAATAGAATTGGGTAGGTGATTTTCACTCCAGTGTTTATATATTGTAGTTCATATTTAGATGTATATGTTGGTTGTAACTCACATTTATTAACCATGGAATTCTTTTAGTTTGAGATGTAATTTTTTTTGAGTTGTTTATAATTAAATCACCTACCCAATTCAATCACGTGCTTTGCATTACACCTCATATAACATATACCGATTTGTACAATTATAATCAAATAAATGTAATAAACAAAGATTTGATTGTTTTAACACTTTGTATCTCGGCTCTGTAAAACACTTGATAATTTGCATTGAACCTTTTGTCATACCGGTAACCGGTTAGTACTTAGTACTACCCTACATATTTATAATTGTATATAAAACATATATAAGTATAAATATTCTTATTACTATATATATGTGTATATATATATATATATATATATATATATATATATATATATATATATATATATATGTATATATATATATATATGTATATATATACATATATATATATATATATATATAAACATATGTATATATATATATATTTATATATATACATATATATATTTATATATATATATACATATGTATGTATATATATATATATTTATATATATACATATATATATGTATATTGGCCTTGCAATCGAAAGGTTGTGAGTTCAATTCTCAGACCGGGTGATGTGTTGTTTCCTTGAGCAAGACACTTTATTTCACATTGCTCCAGTTTACTCAGCTGTAGAAATGAGATGATAGGGACTGGGGTTCCTATCATTCCACTGCAAAGTGGTCGTGGAGGTGCCACGGCAAAAAGCACCCAGCCCTCACTGTAAATGAGGTTGGTGTTAGGAAGGGCATCCAGCTGTAGAAATCAAGCCAGAATCAGTTCCCGTCCCACCCTTGCAAGCAGGGAAAAGTGGACGTAAAATGAAAATGAAAATGAAAATGAAATGATATATATATGTATATATATATATATATACATATGTATATATATATATATTTATATATACACATATATATATGTATATATATATATATACATATGTATATATATATATATTTATATATACACATATATATATGTATATATATATATATATATAC
>OZ024753.1:14492006-14517006 GCA_964016885.1 Eledone cirrhosa | reverse complement strand
CTCATATTGTACGTCTCTAATTGCTCTTCCTTACTGTCAAAAGCATCAAGTAATATGCTTTTAAATTTGTTACTGGCTGTGGGGTCCTTTAACTTCCATATTCTTCTCCTCAGGGTAGTCTTCCTCTGTCGTCGAGTACGTCTCGTCCTGACTATGAGGTCGCTAACTATGAGGCTATGTTGGGAGGTGCATTCGTCATGGGGGAGGGATTTAGTGTTTACAACAGACACTCTGTCACATCTTCTGGTAAGGATATAATCTATCTTACTGGCGTGTTCCCCTGATCTATAGGTGATCAAGTGATTGTCTCGTTTTTCGAAGTTTGTATTACAGATATGTTTCTTTACAGATAGTTAGGTTATTAGCATCACAGAATTCCAAGATTCTAAAGCCGTCCTCATTTCTAGTACCAAGCCCATAGCCTCCATGGATTCCGTCATAGCCGTCACAATGTTGTCCAACATGACCATTTAGGTTGCCAGCAATAATTATGTAGTCACTGTCCGTTATTTGGGAGGTGGTGAGCATTAGCGACTCATAGCATCTGTCTTTTATAACACCAGGTAGTCCGGATTGGGGTGCATATATATATATATAATTTGTCTTAAGATAATTTTTTTTGAATGCTAAAATACTTTTTTTATTGTATTTTAATTTCCTTTTTTGTTTTGCCATAGAGACAAATTTCATTTTGGCCTCACAAGAATAAGAAGTTTTGATATTTCTTCTTTTTTCTGTTATGTTACTATCTCTATCTTCATTTTTTGTTTGTTTGTGTTTTGTTGTTGTTTTATTGTTTGTTTTCTGTTTTTTTTTTTTTGTTTTTTAGCTAAGTTGTCTTCAACATTGATTTTGTGAAGAAAATAAACAACATTTTTCCACATTATCTTCCCAATTATCTTTCATTGATGTTAAACAGATATTTCTTTCACACTCAGCTGTACAAACAAACTTCCATTACCTACTCCACCACCATCACCACCTCCAACACCAACATCCTCACCACATTTACCATCACCACCACCAGCAGCACCACCACCACCACCAGCATAACATTTTCCACCACCACTACCTCCACCATCATCACCACCATTTTCCACTACCACCACCACCACCATCACCATCACCACCACCACCACAGCCTCCTCCACCACCACCACTATCATCACATTTACCATCACGACCACCACCATCGTCACCGCATGTTCCACTACCATCAACACCATCATCACTACCACTACCACCACCACCACCATTACTACCACCATCATCACTACCATCATCATCAACATCAGCACCATCACCATCATCATCATCATCATCATCATCCACACCACCACAATCATCACTGTCATCACCACCATCATCGCCATCACCCTCATCATCATCATTAACATCATCACCACCATCATCAGCATCACCATCATCACCATCACCATCACCATCATCATCACCATCATCACCATCACCATCATCATCATCACCATCACCACCATCATCATCGTCATCACCACCATCATCATTACCACCATCACCATCATCATCATTACCACCATCACCACCATCATCATTACCACCATCACCATCATCATTACCACCATCACCATCATCATTAACATCACCACCATCATCATCAATCATCGCCATCATCCACACCACCACCATCACCATCATTACCATCACCATCTCATGATGTTTCCATGCTAACACATGTGGGACATCACTTATCAAGCCTGAAGAAACCATATCTTCTTCATACATTCCATGTTTTCACATGGTTTCTATGACTGGCTCTTCTTCCTAGTACTAACCATTCTATAGAGTGGACTGTGGTACCAGCTGGTACTATTTTATAGAGCGTACTGGGTACATTGGACTGTGGTACCAGCTGGTACTATTTTATAGAGTGTACTGGGTACATTGTACTGTGGTACCAGCTGGTACTATTTTATAGAGCGTACTGGGTACATTGTACTGTGGTACCAGCTGGTACTATTTTATAGAGTGTACTGGGTACATTGGACCGTGGTACCAGCTGGTACTATTTTATAGAGTGTACTGGGTACATTGGACCGTGGTACCAGCTGGTACTATTTTATAGATTGTACTGGGTACATTGGACTGTGGTACCAGCTGGTACTATTTTATAGAGTGTACTGGGTACATTGGACCGTGGTACCAGCTGGTACTATTTTATAGAGTGTACTGGGTACATTGGACTGTGGTACCAGCTGGTACTATTTTATAGGAGTGTACTGGGTACATTGGACTGTGGTACCAGCTGGTACTATTTTATAGAGTGTACTGGGTACATTGTACTGTGGTACCAGCTGGTACTATTTTATAGATTGTACTGGGTACATTGTACTGTGGTACCAGCTGGTACTATTTTATAGGGTGTACTGGGTACATTGGACTGTGGTACCAGCTGGTACTATTTTATAGAGTGTACTGGCTACATTGTACTGTGGTACCAGCTGGTACTATTTTATAGAGTGTACTGGGTACATTGGACTGTGGTACCAGCTGGTACTATTTTATAGAGCGTACTGGGTACATTGGACCGTGGTACCAGCTGGTACTATTTTATAGATTGTACTGGGTACATTGTACTGTGGTACCAGCTGGTACTATTTTATAGGGTGTACTGGGTACATTGGACTGTGGTACCAGCTGGTACTATTTTATAGAGTGTACTGGGTACATTGGACTGTGGTACCAGCTGGTACTATTTTATAGGGTGTACTGGGTACATTGGACTGTGGTACCAGCTGGTACTATTTTATAGAGTGTACTGGGTACATTGGACTGTGGTACCAGCTGGTACTATTTTATAGTAACATCAACACCATCATCAACAATATCAATAACAGCATCAACAACATCAACAGCATCTCCATCATCATTATCATCACAACAACAGCATCAACATCATCAACAACAACAAAATCTTACACATGATACTCATTAACTTTGAACTGAGTCGTTAATATTCAAGTGTTTATAATTAATTAGTCTTATTGGTCGAGCCTTCCATTATTTTAAACATTGTTTTAGAAAATTTTGTTTTGCTCTTATTTATATTTTTGTTTATTTGTTTTTTAATGTATTACTTCTCAATTAATTTCAATTAACTAATTAATGACAATTTGCGTGAGATTCATTTATTCATTTGTCAGGTTAAGACATTAGAATACATACATGTTGGGGTACCACTGCTTTGATCATAACAGTCCTCTAGTACCTATTTTGTTGATTTCTTATTCTCAAACTGCTTAGTTAATGGAAATATACAAACAAAAACAGACATATATAGATGCAGATTTTATTTTTCATCATTTTCATTTTACGTCCGCTTTTCCCAGCTTGCAAGGGTGGGACTGGAACTGATTCTGGCTTGATTTCTACAGCTGGATGCCCTTTCTAACATCAAACTCATTTACAGTGAGTGCTGGGTGCTTTTTTGCCGTGGCACCTCCACGACCACTTTGCAGTGGAATGATAGGGACTCAGTCCCTATCATCTCATTTCTACAGCTGAGTAAACTGGAGCAATGTGAAATAAAGTGTCTTGCTCAAGGAAACAACACATCACCCGGTCTGAGAATTGAACTCACAACCTTTCGATTGCAAGGCCAATGCTCTAACCACTAAGCCATGTGCCTCCACATATATATATATATATTGTTATCTATCTATCTAGCTGCATACCTACCTAATGAAATCCTTCCTCACAATGTTTCTTATACAATCCCTATTTAAAAAGAACTAAACTTTACAGACAAACCAAGAAATAACTTCTAATGGTTATTTATGTTCTGTGATTTGTATCAAATCTATTCAATATAAGTACCAGATTTAACAATAAGTACTGGGGTTGATAGGTGGTGAATTGGCAGTCACTAGAACGTTGGAGTTGGATAGAATACTTTAGAGTATTCATTTTGGCTTTCTCCTATCTGGGTTCAAATCCCACTGAGATCAACTTTACCTTTCATCCATTCAAGGTCGATAAAATACCAGTCAAGTATTGGGTTGATTCTTCCTCTATATCTCTTTCTTACTTCCTTTTTCTCGCTTTCTCTCTACCCTTCTCTGAAAGAAATCTACTGTTTTCAGGCCTGGAGAGGAGATGGGCCCTGCCAGGTTTTTAAAGAAATCCCCTAGAAATGCTGTATGTCAATATGGCGCCCCTACAACTCCTCAGGAGTTATGGGTCCATATCTTACCGCTGGGGTTGATATTGTTAACCAAACACTTTAAGGTAGTGCTCCAGTATGGTCTCCATCAATGACTGAAACCAATAAAAGAACATCTGAGTGACTAGTTGAGTCTCTATAATGATTTCTAGTATAGGCACAAGGCCAGCAATTTTGGGGGAGGGAAAAGTTGATTAAATCGACCCCAGTGCGTGACTGGTACTTTATTTTATCAACCCCATAAGGATGGAAGGTAAAGCTTACCTCGGCCTGATTTGAACACAGAACATAAAAGGCCGTAACTCTATGCTACAAAGCATGTTGTCCTACACTCTACTGGTACTGCCAATCCATTAACAACTGGTCACATTTGTTGTTGCCATTGTTGCCGTTGTTGTTTTAACCAGTCTTTAAGATTTTAACCATTATTTTACTACTATCTTAATGAATATCTTAAATTTGTCTTTGACAATATCTTCCAAATCTATGGCAGAATGACATGTGGGAAACTTATTAAGACATTATCTTTATGTAATCAAATTCACGCAAATCATGGAATTCCATTTTAAGTTGAAGTTAGTTCTGTTAACATACACCAATAATGTCTTTGAGAAATATATCGGTTTAGGGAAATGGAAAGTGAAGGCAAGTGGCTTAGTGGTTAGAGAATTGGATTCACAATCATGAGGTTGCAGGTTTGATTCCTGGTGGACTGTACAATGCGATATGTCCTTGAGCAAGACACTTTATTTTGTGTTCCTCTTCCTACCAGTGGTTGCAACCGGTGGATAGTATCAGCAATGGAAAGACCAATAGAAACATTGTTTCCTTGGTCTGATTTGATGAGTTCAACCCCACTCGGTAAGCACATGAGGTCTAGGAACTAACAATAGTTTACTTGTTTATACAGATATATAAAATACACTCTCCATGGTTCTTTTCCATTGACATATGTTGATGCCCTGAGGGCAGACACAGGTCTTTTGGAGACGCAGGACATGGCAATGATTATGAAGGACAGAGACCGCTGGTGAGAACTCATCCATGGAGCTCGGGGAATTTTACCCACCCTAGATAGATAGATATAAAAAAGAAAAAAAAATCACTCACCCACACATATACACCAGGCCTGAACACAGAGGAACCAAACTGTCACTCTCCCCATCTCTCATTATTATGAGCAAATTGAGACCACTTGTCAATTGATTTGATAGATATAGAGAAATATAGACCTATATTGATTCTGATTTTGTGAGTGCCAGTTGTCTGATCAATAGAACGGCCTACATGTTAAATTAACATGTATATAGCTGAATATTCCAGGGACACATGTAGCCTTAATATAATTTTCATAAAGATTCAGGTTGGCATGGCTGGCCCATTCAATTACAGGTACAGTCCATCATGCATTACAGAATAAGTGGCCAATTATTCCACAACACTTGTTACCATAATGTAATTCTCAGGGAGATTCAGCCTTACAGTGCATGATAAGCCTGGCCCATTGAATTACAGGTACAGTCCATCTTGTATTTGTATTATTGTGTTGGTGTTAGCTGGCAGTGCTTTGTGGTATCAAGTTATGTTCCTTTATCCACTGAACTCAAATCTTGCCAAGGTTAGCTTTACCTTTCATCCTTACAGGGGTGATAAAATAAAGTACCAGTAATACACTGGGGTAAATTTAATCGACTTTCCTCTCCCCCAATATTTCTGGCCTTGTGCCTATAGTAGAAACCACTATTGTGTTAATGTTTTAGCATTTCACAGACATGTGTACCTTCAACCTTATTCTCAGGAAGATTCAGCATGTCAGTACATGACATGGCTGGTCCATTGAATTACAGGTGTAGTCTATCAGAAAGTCTTCCTAACAGTTTTTATATGCCCATGGTCCCATGCAGCAGGATAAAATCACCAAAGCATCATCATCATCATCATCATTTAACATCTATTCTGCCATGCTGGCTGGCATGAGCTAGATGGGTTATCAGATGGTCAGTATTTAATCATTGCTATCTACCCCCCCCCCCCCCCCCCCCCGACAGTCCCTGGGGAGGCCATGTCTTACTTAGGTTCTGGTTTTGTCATAGTCTCTAGAGCTGGATTCCCTTCCTATCATCAACCTAAACAGTCTCTGGGGAGGCCATGTCTTACTTAGGTTCTGGGTTTATCATAGTCTCTAGAGCTGGATTCCCTTCCTATCATCAACCTAGACAGTCTCTGGGGAGGCCATGTCTTACTTAGGTTCTGGGTTTATCATAGTCTCTAGAGCTGGATTCCCTTCCTATCACCAATCCCAGATAGTCTCTGGGGAGGCCATGTCTTATTTAGGTTCTGGGTTTATCATAGTCTCTAGAGCTGGATTCCCTTCCTATCATCAACCTAGACAGTCTCTGGGGAGGCCATGTCTCACTTAGGTTCTGGGTTTATCATAGTCTCTTGAGCTGGATTCCCTTCCTATCATCAACCATTTTGTAGAACAACGTTGTCACAGCAAATCTCTATGAAAATGACATGAAAGATAGTTACATGAAGTTGATGTTATGGATGGAACGCTGCAAACCATGGAAACTATGCCAAATAAACTATTGAAATAACTCTTCAGTTTACTCAACCACGTGACAATCTCTAATATTAGTTCCATGATAAAATACACCCAGTACATTTTGTATTTCCTTAATCCTTTAACATTCATGATCCTCTATATATATGTATACTATTGTATTTTTATGGTAAAGGCTTTACCTCATATAATTATCTCACATAATATTGAATCTGAGGGTGGTGGATTGGCAGTATCAGTAGTAGGTCGGATGCCATGCTTTGCAGCATAGAGTTATGCCCCTTTATGGTCTGTGTTCAAATCACGCCGAAATTACCTTTGCCTTTCATCCTAACGGGGTCGATAAGATAAAGCACCAGTAATGCACTGGGAAAATTGCTGGCCTTGTGCCAAAAGTAGAAACAGTAATATTGAATCTGAGATTTTGATGTTGTTTATTTTGAGAACAATACCTTAACATCAGTATGTGTAGCAAAGTACAGCCGGTTTGAACAGAAAGAGGTGATAGAATTCTAGCTAAATATGGCCGGTTTAACCCTTTAATGTTCAAACCGGCCAAAACCGGCCAGAATTCTCTACCTCTTTCTGTTGAAACTGGCTGTAACTGGTCACTCAAACTGATGTTAAGGTATTGTTCTCAAAATAAATAACATCAAAATCTCATAGATTCAATATTATGTGAGATAAAGCCTTTACCATGAAAATATAATAGTATATATATAGAGTATTGTGAATGCTAAAGGGTTAATGTTCAAACCGGCCAAAACCAGCCAGAATTCTCTACCGCTTTCTGTTGAAACTGGCTGTAACTGGTCACTCAAACTGATGTTAAGGTATTGTTCTCAAAATAAATACTTTCAAAATCTCCTAGATTCGATATTATGTGAGATAATTATGTGAGATAATTATGCGAGATAAAGCCTTTACCATGAAAATTTAATAGTATATATAGAGTAATGTGAATGCTAAAGGATTAAATGCTAAAGACTTACAGTACAACATACTTCTTTATCCCTATTAAAAATGTAAGAACATTAACAGATGTCATGCAAATTCTGCTTTCTGTTACTTTAACAACATTTAAAGCTGTATCAAGCAAGAATTCTTTAATATTTCTTTCCCCCAAAATGTACAAATTCTTTCTTTTTGTTGTCAGTGAAGCACATAATGGGTTCAATCATTAAATGAAGACTGTTGGGCCTCAGTATTTTCATACTTTACTTCTTATTGGCGGCAGCCATCATTAAAGTTAAACTATCTTCTGCTACAGAATCTATAATTATGTCTTAATTACCACTATTCACAATTTATCAATTATCTTCATTTCACTAACACATCATCACCAGTCTTCTTGTTGTTGTTGTTGCTGTTGTTGTTGCTGTTGTTGTTGCTGTTGTTGTTGCTGTTGTTGTTGCTGTTGTTGTTGTTGTTGCTGTTGTTGTTTATTTCAACAGCTGTTTATCTCTAAATGCTTTTGTGATGATGATGTTTATTACAATGATGAGGATGATAATGATGGTGATGTTGGTGATGATAATGGTGGTGGTGGTGGTGGTGATGGTGGTGGTGATGATGATAGTGGTGGTGGTGATGATGGTGATGGTGATAATGGTGATGGTGGTGGTGGTGGTGGTGATGATAAGGATGGTGATGGAGGTGGTGATGGTGGTGGTGGTGGTGGTGGTGATAGTGGTGGTGGTGGTGGTAGTGATGATAAGGATGGTGGTGCTGGTGGTGGTGATGGTACTGATGATAAGGATGGTGGTGGTGGTGGTGGTGATGGTAGTGATGATAAGGGTGGTGATGGTAGTGATGATAAGGATGATGGTGGTGGTGGTGATGGTGATAATGATAGTGATTATGGTAGTGGCGGTGGTGGTAGTGATGGGGGTGGTGATGACGACATAGATGATATCAGAGATGATGTAGATGATGATGCTGATCGTGGTGATCATGGCAGGAATTATTATAATTATTACTACTATTACTTTAGCGGTGGATTGGCAGTATCGGTAGACGGTCGGACGCCATGCTTTGCAGCATAGAGTTACGGCCCTTGCCATTCTGAGTTCAAATCCCGCCGCGGTTAACTTTTCCTTTCATCCTTACAGGGTCGATAAAATAAAGTACCAGTAATGCACTGGGTAATTGCTGGCCTTGTGCCTAAAGTAGAAACAATTATTATTATAAAGTACCAGTAATGCACTGGGGTAATTGCTGGCCTTGTGCCAAAAGTAGAAACAATTATTATTATTACTATTACAACTACAATTACTACTGCTGCTATTACTATGTTTACTACTACAATGATGATGGTAATAATTATGGTGATGATGATGATGGTGTTGGTGGTGGTGATTGTGGTGGCAATGGTGGTGGTAGTGGTTATAGTGATAGTGGTAATGGCGGTGGTGGTGATGATTTCTGATTTAGGCACAAGGCCAGCAATTTTTTAGGGGAGACGCAAGTCGATTATATCGACCCTAGTGCATTACTGGTACTTTGTTTTACTGACCCCGTAATGATGAAAGGCAAAGTTAACCTCGGCGGGATTTGAACTCAGAATGTAAAGGGCTATAACTTTATGCCATGAAGCAGGGTGTCCTATGTTCTACCGATTCTACCAATCCAGGGCCCTAAATATTACAATACCAAACCACGGCCTTTAGTGATAATAATAATTGTTTCTACTTTTGGCACAAGGCCAGCAATTACCCCAGTGCATTACTGGTACTTTATTTTATCGACCCCGTAAGGATGAAAGGCAGAGTTAACCTCAGACCATAAAAGGGACATAACTATGCTCGAAAAGCATGGCGTCCGACCCTCTACCGATACTGCCAATCCACCGCCCTAATAATAACAATGATTATGATGAAAATGAGAACATTGATGACGACGATGATGATGATGACAATGAATGTGACGATGATATTGACAATGATGTTGACGACAATGTTGACAATGATGAGGAGGATGTTGATTCCTTTTACTTTTCTTGCAGACGCAGGTCCAAATTCAAGAATTGGTTACTGACATGCACAGCAATCAGAGTTCTTTGGAAAAACGAGTGACAAAATTAGAAGAAAGACTCACATCACTCCAGGTAGATAACAGTTTCGTTTACCTTCATATTTTACCTTTATTTTATTCCAGTTATACACAGAAAAGACATACACATCATGTTCCATGCCTCTCCTGACCTGGCAGACTGCAAAGATTTATTCAAAAGATAATCCAATGAAGATTGTGGTTGGCAGATTACTGATTGCTCTTACACTACTGGAGGCACATGACTTAGTGGTTAGAGCATTGGCCTTGCAATCGAAAGGTTGTGAGTTCAATTCTCAGACCGGGTGATG
The DNA here is from genome assembly GCA_964016885.1 of Eledone cirrhosa. Taxonomy (NCBI): domain Eukaryota; kingdom Metazoa; phylum Mollusca; class Cephalopoda; order Octopoda; family Eledonidae; genus Eledone; species Eledone cirrhosa. The sequence continues at coordinate 14,506,880 of OZ024753.1, read as the reverse complement.
TGTTGTTTCCTTGAGCAAGACACTTTATTTCACATTGCTCCAGTTTACTCAGCTGTAGAAATGAGATGATAGGGACTGGGGTCCATATCATTCCACTGCAAAGTGGTCGTGGAGGTGCCATGGCAAAAAAGCACCCAGCACTCATTGTAAATGAGGTTGGTGTTAGGAAGGGCATCCAGCTGTAGAAATCAAGCCAGAATCAGTTCCCGTCCCACCCTTGCAAGCAGGGAAAAAGTGGACGTAAAATGAAATGATGAAATGATGATGATGACTACTCTGTGTTTGCTATTATATTTTTCTGATAAAGGATTTATCTCACATAATTAACTGACATAATATCGAATCTATGAGATTTTGATATTACTTATTTTAAGAACAATGCTTTAACATCAGTATGAGTGGCCAATCACGGCCAGTTTGAACAGAAAGAGTTGAGAGAATTCTGGCCGGATATAGCCGGTTTAAATGCTAAAGGGTTAAATCTAGTGTCATGGTAGCCAACATATGAGTGGTTTAATTACAGATGACAACACACCATTTTCTTTGACAAACTTCAAAAAGACACCCAATTGAAAGCTATATTGGAATGGTGGATTGAAACATCTGATATGAATGTCAATAGAAATGTTAGATCAAAACATGGGTATGATCTGGCATGGGTATGAATAGAGATGGCGGATCAAAACATTTAGTATTGGTGTGAATAGGGATGGCAGATCAAAACATCTAGTGTGTATGTGAATAGGGATGGTGGGTCAAGACATCTGGTATGGGTGTAAATAGGTATGGTGCGTCAAAACATCTGGTGTGCAGTTGAATAGGAATGGTGGATCAAGACAGCTGGTATTAGTGTGCACAGGGATGGTGGATCAAAACATTTGGTATGAGTGTGAATAGGGATGATGGATCAAAATATCTTGTATGGGTGTTAATAGGGATGGTGGATCAAAATATCTTGTATGGGTGTGAATATGGATGGTGGATTAAAATATCTCGTATGGGTGTGAATATGGATGGTGGATCAAAATATCTTGTATGGGTGTGAATATGGATGGTGGATCAAAATATCTTGTATGGGTATGAATATGGATGGTGGATCAAAATATCTTGTATGGGTGTGAATAGGGATGGTGGATCAAAATATCTTGTATAGGTGTGAATATGGATGGTGGATCAAAATATCTTGTATGGGTGTGAATATGGATGGTGGGTCAAAATATCTTGTATGGGTGTGAATAGGGATGGTGGATCAAGGCATCTGGTGTCTCTCCTTGGTTTGATCATCAGATCAGCTGAAATTATGAGATGAGAGATTGGATGTTTTAAATCAGAGGAAAGAAAAAGACGATGGTCATTTTCAATGTGGGAGGAAAGGTGGAAGTTGTCGCCAAACCATAGGCCCTATCTGAATGTTTGCAAAAGTCTAGACTCCACTAATATTACTGAATGGTTAGGCAAGTTTGTTAACTCTTTCTTTACAATATTTCTAATGACATGCACTATATTTCAACTAATTTATGAGGATAAAACATTTGTTAAATTGATACTTCACTCTCCATTTTTTATAAATAGATTGATAGATAGATAGGCAGACAGACAAACTGATGGACAGATAGACAGGCAGAGAGAAAGAAAGAGAGAGTCAGGCAGACAAACAGACAGATTGATAGATAGGCAGGCAGGCAACAGACAGATGTATGGACAGATAGACAAGCAAAGATAAACAGATAGAGAGAGAGAGAGAGTGTGTGTGTCTGACAAATAGATAGATATATAGATAGATAGATATGCAGGTAGACAGACAGACACACAGATAGACAGGGAGAGAGAGAGCGGCAGACAAACAAACAGACGGACAGTGATTGAAAGATAGATATATTTCTTTATTTGCCACAAGGGCACACAAGAAAAGGGGACAATACAAGGACATATGCTGGGGATTTTACATACAATCGTGTAAAAAAATAAGTTTTAACAAACAAATTCAACAAACGAAATCCCCAATACTGGGGAGGCGTTACAAATGGGTTGTTTAATACCCCGTTGATAGAACAACCCTCAACTCCAGGAGCATGTTGTGCAAGTGCTCTTTTCTTCTTTTTGCTCTCTTCTTCAACCTACAGGTTTATATACAAAGAAGGCCCAATCACTTGGGTCATTTTTGCTACATTCACCCACCTTTCAGTAAATTTACTGGGGTGCAGTACTTCTCTCTCCACTCTGATTCTCCTTCTAAAGAAGGGAATGAGTTGTTGTCTGGAGAGAAAGGCATCTGTCCTCAATCCTCTCAATCTTGTCCACCGTATAACCTCTTTTACCATAACCACTATACAGAGGAAAACCACCTCTCTTTTGTTTTTGAAAGAAGGTGCCGATTTGATCCTTACTATGGACTCAGCAGTCAACTGGATTTGTCCCATATGTGACAGCAGTTGTTCTACATAGTGCCACAGGTCGGTTTCACCCTGGCAATATACAAAGGCTACTAGTTCTCTTTCTGTCTTGTTTTTCTCTAAGGCTAATTCTTTGCTAAAAGCTATGGACTCTACTCTAATTGCTCTCTTGGGAGAGTACCACCACCTATTGTTGACGATGGCTCCCGTCAACTGGTGCTTGACTAAACTACTTATCCGTCTACTGTAGGCTTTACGCGTCGGTAACGACATGTTCAGCTTCCAGTGTCCGGTTCCCTGTCTATGCGTACTATCATGTTTGACTATGCTGGTGACTAGTTTGTAGTCTGAATAGGAAACCATGAACATTTGTGGACAACTTAACATTTTCCTGTCTCTCTCTCTCTAATTAAGAATCTATCTAAATACGATCTAGATGTACCGCTGCGATTTGTCCACGTCCACTGTGGTGCAGTTGGGAAATCTAGTCGATACCTATTGACCAGTTGGAATTGGCCAATTAAATTTTTGAGGCTGTTGCACACCCCTCTATTGGGACATGTTCCTACATAGTCCCAATGTGCATCTAGGAAACCATTCCAGTCCCCCACTAAAAGCAAGGAGCGAGTCATTCCCAGAAAAGACTCTAGACACTTAAAGAAATCTGGCCATGATGTCCCAGTTGGGGCATAAACGACCACCAGTCTGAAGGCTCCACCTCCAATACTGTTCACATCTAGGACTACCAGTCTATCCTCCGGGTCCAAGTGTATTTGCTATATTTCGACGTCCAGATTTTTTCCGAAACATAACAGCCACTCCCCCTCCACCTCCTGGCTGACAGAGAGATGCGTAGATCTCAAAGTCATTAAAAATGGGGGTTAGTTGCTGCCTGATCTTGGACTCGCTGATGGCTATCACATCCATACTGTGTGACCTAAGGCCGTTTAAAAGTTGGCCTTGTTTCTAGGGCATACCTAGGCCACGCACATTCACACTTCCAACTCATAAATTTGCCATGTTGGCGGAGAAGAGTTGGCGTAAAGGATGAAAAGATGCACTTACCTTTTCATTGCCTGGAGATCGGGTTATTCAATCTCCATTTGGGTGCGGGTGGGTGTGTTGGGTGGGGAAACATTTTAATAGGACGCTGTTTATGGGTTTTTGGCAGGGGGTTTCCGACGTCCTGCGAAAATTCATTTTTCAGTTTGTTATAAGTTTCCATTGGAACCCTTATAATTTTCAGGTGTGGTGCTGATCCTGATTTCACGAAAGTTTTCCCCTCGGTCTCCACTTTGGGGTCTTTGGAGATGACTTCCATCAGGTTTTTGTTGTTGGTGTTGATGTATGCGTACTGTGTTGTTTGTGTTTTTGTTGTGTTGTTTTTGTTTTTTGTTCATCTGGGAGTTTTCTTTTTATGGCGGGTGTTTGGGTTTGGGGTGGTGTTGTTGTTTGTGTTGGTGATTGGTGTTTTTGTGACATTGCAGTGTTTCTTTTTTTGTTTCTTTGATTTCCGAGGCTCTCCTTCATCCTCGCTTGGGGATGGAGAAGTAGTCTCATCTGATGATGAATTGTCATCAGAGGCGTGTAGGAGGGGTATGTTGTGTGGTGATGGTGTGTTTGTGTGTATGGTTGTGGTAGTGTGGGATGAGGTGGGACTGTGTTCTTCAGGGGAGTTGTCTGTGTTTTATTGTTGTTTGTGATTGAGTGGTTGTTTGTTTTTGTGTGTTTGCTTGTTTTGTGTGTTGTTGTTGTGGTGGTAGTTTTTGATTTTTAAAAAATGTGTCTATAAAGGGCAGGAGGCCTTTAAATGCGATGTGGGGAACATCAAAAGCAGTGCCGTGTCCCTCCTTCAGTAGAAATATTGATGTGGCTCTTGTTGTCCACTAGTACCCTCTCCGGAATCTTGGAAATTCTCTCCGGCCTCATCTCTACTAGAATTTCCAAATTTGTACCAGAGCAAGTGTGTCTGGTAGATTTTTTTTATGGAGAGGATGGTGTCCTCTCCCTCCTCTAAAAATCCTGCCAAAATCCACCAAATATTGATATTTGGTGGTATATTTGAGATTTTTTTATTTTTGGGGGTTCTTATTTCCAGGTAAGAAGGGGAAAAGGTGTAGTTGGCAGATGTGACCGGAACCACCAAATATTTTTGTGCGAGGGCCTCGCTTTTGAGAAGCACCGAAATGCTTCCATACTGTCTGGCCCTCTGCATGAAATCTATATCCAGCAATGCCTCCTTCAATACCGCTTCTATTTCCCCTTCACTGAGGAATGGCGGCTTTCTCATAGCATTTGAGACAGTTCTGAAAGTAATAGTCCTTCGGAGTGTTTTAAAGCGGATTTCAGGGGGTCAGTTTATTTTAAACCCACCCTTTTCTTCGAAAGTCACAAATCTTTTTTCTTTCACTGAGCATCTCGCTGACATTGGAGATATCTAAATTTTTAAACTCGGGTTTTTTTTTTTACTGTTTCAGCGAAAAATTTTTTTTTTTTTTTTTTTTGGTATTGTTGTTGGCATTGTTTTTATTTATGGTTGTGGAAATTGTCTCATTATGGTTTTTGTGTGTTCTGTGCGCTGTGGTTCATTCATTCATTGAGTCACTTGTTTCACCTTCTTTTTGGCGAAAAACTATGTTGTTACTATTTGTAACCATAGCGACGTCTATGCAGGCAGACGGCTTGGCAACGTTAACTATTACCTTCCTCTCTCCACTTGCTTCAGCAGTGGAGACTAGCGTTCGTAGTTCGCTAGCCATTGTTGATCATAAAATAATTTTTTCTTTTTTCAAAAGTTTCTCAAATAAAATTTCCGCCACTGTGGTGCAAAAAATGAGATTACCCACTCGCTGGCAATCCACACGGGGAGTTAATCTACAAAACAATATAGTTTTCAACAAAATATTTCGGTTTTTTGCAGGCAAAATTAACAAAAAACTTAGCAGCGAAGCAGCGCAGGTCAACACTATCCGAGATAGATAGATAGATAGATAGATAGATAGATAGATAGATAGATATGTTTCTTTATTAGCCACAGGGGCACAAAAGAAGGGGACAAATACAAAGGGGAAAGTTTACATACAATAAAAAGATAGATAGATAGATATGTTTCTTTATTAGCCACAGGGGCACAAAGAAGGGGACAAATACAAAGGGGAAAGTTTACATACAATAAAAAGATAGATAGATAGATATATTTCTTTATTAGCCACAGGGGCACAAAAGAAGGGGACAAATACAAAGGGGGAAGTTTACATACAATAAAAACGTGTAAAATGTTATCACAAATGGAATTTAAAAAGTTAATCGATTTTCCCCAATAGAGGGAGACAGTTTATATGGGTAACACATACCCCCGAAAAAAATAATGTGCAACCCTCATCTCCAGGAGTACGAAGAGTTTGTACTCCCTTCCTCTCCTCCTCCTTTTCCTCAACCTACAGGCTGATATAGAGAGAAGGCCCATTCACTCGGGCCATTCTCGCCACTTTCACCCACCTTTCATAAAACTTGCTGGGGTACAGCACCTCTCTCTCCATCCTGATTCTTCTTCCAAAGTGGTATTTGAAAAAAAGAATCAGTTGTTAGCCGGAGAGAAAGGTGTCTGACCTCAGCCCTTTCAACCTTGTCCACCATACAACCTCTTTCGCCATAGCTGTCACACAAAGGAAAACCGCCTCTCCTTCGTTTTTGAAGGAGGGTGGCGGTTTGATCATGACAATGGACTCGGTGGTCAATAGATAGATAGATAGATAGGCAGGTAGACAGATAGCCACACAGATAGACAGGGAGAGAGACAGATAGAGAGAGAGGCAGACAGATAGAGAGACAGATTGATAGAGATAAAAAGATGAAGTGAGAAAGTAGATGAAGACAGACTAATGTGAAATTACAAAAGAAAGAAGAGTTATGTAAGTGGTGAGTCTCTCAAGGTTTGGCTCTTCATAACTTTGATGTCAACCATTTCTGACTTTATTGTTAGAAAACAACACAAGGTCATCATGCTCTTCTGCTTTTGTTTGTTCCAAATAAAATAATGAGTCTCTCCTCTCTCCCTCTCTCTCTCACACACACACACTCTCCCTCTCTCTCTCTCTCACACACACACTCTCCCTCCCTCTCTCTCTCTCACACACTCTCCCTCTCTCTCTCTCTCTCTCTCTCACACACACACTCTCCCTCTCTCTTTCTCCCTCTCTCTTTCTCCCTCTCTTTCTCTCCCTCGCTCACTCTGTCTCTCTCACACACATACTCTCTCTTTCTCCCTACCTTATCCCTCATCCCTCCCTCTCTCTCTTCTCTCTCTCTCTCTCTCTCTCTTCTCTCTCTCTCTCTCGCTCCCTCTCTCTCTCTCCGTCTCTCTCTCTTGCTCCCTCTCTCTCCGTCTCTCTCTCACCTGCCCCCTCTCTTTCTCACTCTTTCTCTCCCTCATTCACTCTGTCTCTCTCACACATACTCTCTCTTTCTCCCTCCCTTCTCTCTTTCTCTCCCTCACTCTGTCTCTCTCACACACATACTCTCTCTTTCTCCCTCCCTTCTCTCTCTCTTGCTCCCTCTCTCTTTCTCTCCCTCACTCTGTCTCTCTCACACACATACTCTCTCTCTTTCTCCCTCCCCCGCCCTCTCCCTCCCTTCTCATTCCCTCTCTCTCTCTCTCCTCCTCCTCCTCTCTCATTAATGCAATTCATTACATAACAAGCTATATAATATATTCACAACATGCAGAACTAAAGCAACAAACACCCAACCAATGTCCGCCACAACAGGTTCTTTTCTTTATGTTTTAATATATTCTCTGTGTCCAATATATTGTAATACCATTGATCTTTCTTCCTTTGATTGCTGGGGCCATCACACACACACACATACACACACACACACACACACACACTGGTGTGTGTATATGTGCAAATTATTTCTCCCCCTCATTCTTCGCCTTTGTGTGTGTATATATATATATATATATATATATATAAGCATGTTTGTGTGTATATATATATATAAGCATGTTTGTGTATATATATATATATAAGCATGTTTGTGTATATATATATATATAAGCATGTTTGTGTGTATATATATATATATAACCTTTGTGTGTGTGTATATATATATATAAACTTTGTGTGTGTATATATATATAAGCATGTTTGTATGAGTATATATATATAGATATGTATATATATGTATATATATATATACTGTAAATGTGGTTGGTGTTAGGAAGGGCATCCAACTGTAGAAAACCTGCCAGACAGTCCTATGCGAGCAAGACAATCACTCTTGCCTCAAGTGGGACTACCCCCGTCCAAACCCATGCAAGCATGGAACACGGACGTTAAACGTTGATGATGATGATGATGATGATGTATATATATGTATATATATATATATATATATATATATATATTGGCATGTGTATATGTGTACATTTTCTCTCTCACTCTCTCCCCCCCTCTCTCTCTCTCCCTCTCTCTCTAGCTCTCTCTCCCCCTCTCTCTATCTCTATCTCTCCCCCTCTCTCTATCTCTATCTCTCCCCCTCTCTCTATCTCTCTCTCCCCCTCTCTCTCTATATATATATTGGCATGTGTATATGCGTACATTTTCTCTCTCTCCCTCCCTCTCTCCCCCTCTCTCCCTCCCCCTCTCTCTTTCTCTATATATATATACATATGTGTATATATGTGTGTATATATATATATATATATCATATAATCATTTACTGATAACAGAGTAAACTTGTGAATATTGATACACGGTCTCCTCAATCTAAAATACGGTCTTACTAAATGCCTTTTGTATCTCATTTGAACTACATTCATTTAAGAATACAAAAAACGAAATATATAATGTTATTTTTTAATGTATTCAATGGTTGTGTTTTTTGTTGTTTTGTTGCGTTTTTTTTTTTGTGTTGTTGATTTGTAAAAGATCTGAGGAGATCACAGATATGTCTAACAGTCACATCTACAGCCACATCCTCGTGTTTTGTTTTGCTGGTTTTCTTTGTGGTGTTTTGTTTGTTGGTTTGTAAAAGATCTAAGGACACCGCGCATATATGCCTGGCATCATCTGATGTCTTTTGGCACATCCTTCTGCAATAATTTCATCATAACCATTTATTTTAATGTGTCTCCTGTTTCTTCTGTATGGCTGGATGTGTTTGTAAAGAAGCATCTAATAGGTGTATATATATATATATATTTATATATATATGATGATGATATGCACATACGTATTCATACACACTCACAAGCATATATATATATATGATGATATACACACACGTTCATACACACTCACAAACATATATATATATATATATATATAAAGAGAGAGAGTATATATATATATATATATTGCAAGTATGAAAAAAAATGGTATATGTATCATCATCAACATCATCATTTTACATCCGCTTTTCCCTGCTTGCAAGGGTAGGACCCCTTATATACATATATATATATATATATATACTGCAAGTATGAAAAAAAATGGTATATATATGTATATATATATATATATAACTGAACAAAAAGGAAAAACAAACACAGACATATATATACATGTGTGTTCAAATCGTAATGGACAAAAATCGCTAAGGTGAAAAAAATACTAATTACAGACAATAGGGTTTGCTAGACTCAATTTAAGAATAAATTAAGAAAAATAAATACAAACCAGTATTGTGGTAACTACCATAGTAACTACTAAGTTCAGGAACCATGTGCGTTTTATATATATATACACACATTTTCCAGTTTTCTATTTGACTTAGAAGTGAGGAGGATACTAATTTCACCACCCACTGATGAGCCTGGAATTGGTATATCTCTTCGCAAAGAATATTGCGAAACGGTTCTATCAAAGACCGTCTGGGTGATGGTAGTTACCACAATACTGGTTTGTATTTATTTTTCTTAATTTATTCTTAAATTGAGTCTAGCAAACCCTGTTGTCTGTAGTTAGTATTTTTTTCACCTTAGTGATTTTGGTCCATTACGATTTGAACACATATATATATATATGTCTGTGTTCGTTTTTCCTTTTTGTTCAGTTATATACGGCTCGGAAAAATCTATTTCCTAGAGCTAATTTACTGTAATGAGACTATTTTGAATTTCTAACTCAATACATGCTTTTGATATATATATATAGATATATATATAGATATGTTTCTTTTATTTGCCACTAGGGCATCAAAAGTGGGACAAGTACAAAGGGGGGGAGTTTACACAAAAAGGCGTCCTCAATAAGGAGGAGGCAATAACAAAATATAAAAATAAAATAAGATATAACAAAAAATAAAATTTTTAACAAAATCCTCAATAGAGAGGAGGCGCCTTGGGGGGTCGCACACACCCCCGAAAAAAGTGTGCAACCCTTCTCCTCAGGAGCACAGAGAAGGGGTGCTCCCTTGGTCTTTCATCTTCCTCACCTATAGTCTGATGTAGAGTGAAGGCCCATTCACACGGGCCATTCTCGCCACTTTCACCCATCTTTCATAGAAACGGCTGGGGTGCAGCACCTCTCTCTCCATCCTGATCCTTCTTCCGAAATGATATCGGAAGAAACGGACCAGTTGTTGGCCAGAGAGAAAGGTGCCTGACCTCAGTCCTTTCAGACGCGTCCACCATACAACCTCTTTCGCCATGGCTATTACACACAGAAACACCGCCTCTGCTTCATCTTTGAAGGGGGGAGGCGGCTTGATCATTACAATAGACTCGGTGGTCAACCGGATCGGTCCCACCCTTGACAGCAGTTGTTCGACATAGCCCCACAGATCGGCTACGCCCGAGCAGTGTACCAATGCGTGTGCAACGGTTTCCTCGTCGCACACGCATCTGGGACAGATCTTTTTGGCGGGGTCCCTACCCGGGCGCCCGTGTCTGTAGAGCCTTTCTCGAACGGGTAAAGCCCCTCGGTAGCACTGCCAGGCCAGGGACTTCTGGAAATTGTCCATAGGTCCTGGGCTGAATGTCCTACCGAACAGGCTGGCCAGTTCGTCCTCCTCCATGTCTAGGGCTTCTCCGAGGGCGTCGTCGCACCTGCTGCGTACCAGCCCTCTATAGAATGTTGCGGTGGAGTCTCCACTGATAACCGGATCCGCCTGCCAGAGGGCGGTGAGCGCCTGGGCACACTCAGTGTGCCAGATATAGATATATATAGATATATATAATATTGAGATAAGCGGAGCAAGCAAGATTTAAAAAATATAATTTAAATATTTACCTATTCCATTTGCTTTTACCGATGGTTTCACTTCACAAAAGATTGGGAGATCCCTAGGGACTTCCAATGGAAAAGTCCAGATCATCAGAGAGCATTTTCCTTTCCTAGGACAAAAAGTCCCAGGAACGGCAAACTATATTGCCATCTCCCAGCTAGCACAGGATCGAATGGGGCCGAAAATTTGACCTAAGCATGAACTAGCCCTTAGTAGAAGCGGAAGTAAACATAGACGTGTTGTCTATCTCGCCACTAAAAATAGCAGCTAAATAGAACAACAGATTTGTTCTCTACATAACGGAGAATATTAAAAGTAGTTAATATCCCCACAGGTACTAAGTACCCCTGGAAATATATAAGTTGTCTATGATACAGTGGTTGTTCTATATATATATATATATATATATATATATATGCAAACACACGTGCACACATAGAAGTAGTTCTACAGATATAACCCACCAGTGTTTTACTAATATATATATATATATATATATATATATATATACACACATATACACATATGTCATCATCATCATCCTAAAATGATGATGATGATGATGACATACAGAAACATTTATGAATGGGTTTTTAAAACACCATTGTACCTACAACATTTAGACGTTAACAGAATGACCCTTCAATGTAGCATGGTGAAGTACCAAAACTGATATTTTGAAGTTGCTACCACTTTACTCGTAGGAAAATAAAATATATACATATACATGTAAGGGATGGCTATTCTCAAAACTGAGATGCTACCATTATATATATTTATAGTAGAATAATCGAGAATCGGAATATCAGCCCACGAAATCACGATAAACAATATCCGATATATGTGGCAGAGGGCTCAATAATTTGGAAAAATCAGAGCTATAACTATCGTTAAAATACCAACACATAGAGGTCATGCCTAAAATCACCCATGCAGCCGAAAATAATATATATATATATATATATATATAGACAAATAAGGGTTTCTTCCTGTGTACGAAAGGCCAGTTTCTCTCTCAACTCATCCATGCTTGGTGGTTCACATACATTGACATTGCACATCCAACAGAGCATGCTTGCCTCATTTCTCTCCAGCTCTCGCATATTCTCTGCAGTTGCTGCCCATGTCTCACTACCATGCAGCATCGTGCATCTCACACAAGCGTCATATAACCGGCCTTTCGTACGCAGGGAGAAACTCTTCTTTGTCAGCAGAGGAAGCAGCTCCCTAAACTTTTTCCAACCTGTCCTTATTCTAGATACTATGGCCTTGGAACACCCCCTCCCATGCTAATCTGATCACCTTGGTACCAGAAGCTATCAACCACTTCTAGAGAATCTACCTGTATTTGAAAAATGTGTCTATCACTGCGACTTCTACTGTCAACTTTCCCTGTACATCTATTGCATGCGTATTTTTCCCTACCTGTTAGTTTGCCTGCTATCCCACTACATCTCTTGTGTACCCAGGATCTGCATTGTGTACATTTTATAGAATCTATGCCAGTTCCTTTTCTGCATATCGAACATGGCCATTTCCCTGACGGAATCAGAGTTTTGTCCTCTTTTCTACTCATCAACACTTTTGTCTTAGCTAGGTTCACTCTGTCCTCTTGCTTCTGACTGCTGTTTCCATAGCCAGAATTTATTCTCTAACTCCTCTACTGATTCTGCTATAAGAACCAGTTCATCAGCATAGAGAAGTTCCCATGGGCATCCATTTATTCTATTACTGACTCTAACTACCTCTATTGTCTTATCGATCTATCTCTCAGCCAGTAAAATGCCTACCCCACCTAACCCATCATCATTACCTACCCAGAAAAGCTTATAAATAAGATGTTTGCTTGCGATTAGTCTTGCAGAGTCACCTGTCCATCTCACCTCTTGCACACAGTACACATCCACCTGCATCTCCTCTATCTCACCAGATCTGCCTGTTAGAGTGCCAACATTAAGTGTGGCAATTCTGAGATTTGAGATCTTCATATTTTTGTTCTTGTTGTTGTTGATGTGGTGGTGGTTGTGCGATTGCTTGATGATGGTCGGGGGGTTCTCACACATGTGGCTGCACTAGCCACTCCACTGCCGTGCACAGCCCTAACAGGGTTAATGTTATTGCTGTGTGTATCCCAGTCATTGAAATGATCATAGTATAATAACCCTTTCAAGGATTTACACCAGTCCAGCCTCCTGTTATTTTCATCATTCATCATCATCATTTCATTTTACGTCCGCTTTTCCCTGCTTGCAAGGGTGAGACGGGAACTGAATCTGGCTTGATTTCTACAGCTGGATGCCCTTCCTAACACCAACCTCATTTACAGTGAGTGCTGGGTGCTTTTTTGCTGTGGCACCTGCACGACCACTTTGCAGTGGAATGATAGGGACCCCAGTCCCTATCATCTCATTTCTACAGCTGAGTAAACTGGAGCAATGTGAAATAAAGTGTCTTGCTCAAGGAAACAACACATCACCCGGTCTGAGAATTGAACTCACAACCTTTCGATTGCAAGGCCAATGCTCTAACCACTAAGCCATGTGCCTTCATTTTATTTATAATAATTAACTCCGTATTCACACCACCAACTACACAAATGAAGACGGGTGAGCTGCATTACGTTGAGTACTCTCCATAATATTACATCAAGATTGACCATACGGAATGACCAATTCTATTCAGTGGTGAACCAACAAACCTAAATATATATATATATATACAGTATATATATATACATACACATATACAGTATATATAGTGAAGGCATGTAGCTGATTGGTGTGAAGGTGTATAGCTGATTGGTTAGAGAACTGGATTCGCAATCGTGAGGTTGTCGGTTCGATTCCTAGACCGGGTGATACATTATGTCCTTGAACAAGACACTTTATTTCACGTTGCTCCTTCTAGCTCGACAGATAGTATTAGCAAATGGAAAGACCAACAGAAACATTGTTTCCTTGGTCCAATTTGACGAAAGTCGATCGAAAAGAAAAAAAAAAAAAAACATATACAGTATATATATATATATATATATATATATTTAGGGCAGGTAAAATTCCCAAGATCCATGGATGAGTTCTCTCCAGTGGTCTCTGTCCCTCATCATCGCTGTCATGTCCTGCATCTCCAAGAGACCAGTGTCCAAGAGACATATGTCAACCTTGGTCTCCGCCATCTGAGTGAGTTTCTTGGTCAGTGTCCAAGTCTCAGACCCGTACAGCAACACAGACTCCACTACAGCAATGAAGAGATAGATCTTCAGGTCTTTACGATGGCTTTACTGTAACACTGGCTGGATGGAGCCGGAAGCCATGCGAAGGGAATGGGTTTCGAAATTGTCATCCTGGCTACAGAGCCGACAAAGTTTTACTTACAATCTGCAACAGTTAGTGAAACTAAAGAAACCCCCAGTTAGAAAAATACACACCTTTATTTGATCCCAGAAGTCTTACCTTTCTGTTACCTTTCTGTCTTTCACAACATCCAAGGTACAGCACAATAGGCTTAAGTAAAACAGAGATTAACTAATTTGTAAAAATGCTTCAGGTAAATTTAATGAGGATATTCAGAAAACATCTATTGAAGAGTAATAAGGCAGTAATTATTTCGTTAAAAACATAGAAATAACAAATAGCTTTCTAGATTCCCACAGTTCAATGTTGAAAATTTGTAGGGTATGTATGTGTGTATATGTATCCATATGTGTGTGTGTGTATATCATCATTACCATTTAATGTCCATTTTTCCACGTTAGCATGGATCAGATGAGTTGTCCCATTCTGAGACAAGTCAGATTAAATGACCAAGAATTGGTTTCTACAGCTGGATGCACTTACTAATGCCAATCACATTTACAGTGTGGACTTGGTGCTTATTATCAAGGCACCAAAACAATCACTTTACAGTGGGCTGGGTACTTTTTGACTTGACACCAACTCACTCACTTTACAATGTGTGTGTGTGTATATATATATATATATATATATATATATGTAGAAGAGATATATGTATTTCCATTTATTTATTTAATATCATTGTGTGTATATATATATATAAATATATGACGCCTACTTCTAAAATAATATTTATTAATCTCTAACATAGTTTAACATATTTCTATCTTTCTAAATTGTTGTGCTAAATAAATAACCAAAACTTTGAAATATTTCTTAACCAAACTAAAATTCCATTTCTTTTGTTTCTCTTTCTTTATTTTCCAGGACCAAATTGAAGTTTTACCTTCATTAAT
>OZ024753.1:14454506-14472006 GCA_964016885.1 Eledone cirrhosa | reverse complement strand
TTGGACAGTCAGCTTCCTGATGATTTCTCCTGATTGAAACAGTTCTAGTCCTGTAGAAGCCTTTCTATATTAAATATATATATATATATATATGATACATACCTAAATATATACATACATATACTTATAGCAAAGCACTGAAGACCCTAACAATAATAACAATTAATCTACAGTCATTTCTAAAGTAAACATGTGTGTATGAATAAATAAATTGTAAAGATATGTATGAATGAGCAGGTGGGTTTGAAAGTTTTACAAACTCTTATTTCAAACCACAGTCTTGTAATGAATACAGCCACTCCTCCCTAAATGACCAAAACATTTAACAATCATCCACACTTTTGACCATAAATTTTGTACACATATGTTAGGTCCTTTTTTAATTTCTTCCATGGATCATTTTTTTTTTTTTTGCAATTTTTTTTCTTTTCTTTATTCAGCAAATCTATTTTCCTATATTTCGAAATTTTATATATGCGTACTAATGCCTTTTCCCCCATTCAGTGGATGTATTTTACATCCTATTATTAGACTATTTTATTTAATCTAAGTTATGGTGAAATATTTTAATTTATTTCATAAATATATTTGTAAGAATTTAGCAAAGTAAAACAAATTTGTAGTTACTAAAATAGTATTTCCATTAGACCTTTATTTATTTTACATTTTTTTTAATTAAAATAATAAATTTGATATAAAAATTATACTTGGTAATGTTTCATATGTGAACTACAACTCATCAAAGGCACATCTCTAGTACATAGATTATTTTATGTACTATACATGCACTTTTGATGAGTTGTAGTGCACCTGAGCACTGTACACAATAATTTTCATTATTATTATGAGCCCATAGGTCTATCACCAGCTAGAGAACATTAAAACAATATTTTAAGATAAATTTATGACTAGGTCATTAGAACAGACTGTGATGAGTTTCGTTACTGATTAATTTGTTTTATGGTCAGATTAGTGGGATGTATCCTGGTCGTTAAGTGAGGAGTGGCTCTAAATTGCATGTTCCAGAGAAAATGGAAGAATGAAGTATGTTAACAAAACTATCTTCCGGTGTAATTTACTATTATCATTAAATATAATCACTGTGGTTTTGTGGAAACCTAGTGATCTTCAATATTGGCCCCCTAATTTAAGGGCCAGTCCAGTACAAGGTAAAAGATGAAGAGAGTTGAAAGTTATTTCTCTTGTGAAGAGAGATAACTAATGTTTTGTTTTGATTCAAGAAGAAGCCTTGATTTATTTCGAGAATAAAAAGGACGGGGCTCATTTTGAAACCTTTTTTTTTTATTGTTTCGATTAAGGCCCATTTGTAATGTTTCAGGGATTGAACAAAAAAATAATAACAGAAGGAAATTTTCTGTTAAAATCTGAGAGAAATTCTTGGTTATTCAATATAATTAATATTAATGTTTTAGTAACAATAATAATAATATTTATAAATACTTTCATACTTTTCGGGTTCTTTTTTGTTTTAATTTATTTAAAAATTACTAATTATAATTTCTCCAGAAAGAAGTACACAATGCACATAATATGTATTGTCTTGGTGAACATCAACAGTACCAAACCAATGAGAGAGTCACATCCTTCAGATCTATTTTACTGCATCAAGAAAATACAGTAAAATTTAAAGATTCTTTGACCAAATATTGAAAAATTCCTTCCAGAAATTAAATAAATTCCAGTTCTAAAACCAAATTTTAAAACTCTATGACCTATCAAATGTGAATTTTAACAGGAAAAAAAATTTTAGTAAGTTCAGTTTTGTTGACGTACTTTGTTAATGTGAAAAAGAAACATGTCAACATAAGACCATAACTGAGTTGATCTTTATCAAATTTATATAAAGTTAGAGCTAAGTACACAAGCTCATCAGACCAGAGCTGCTTGTGGTTGCATTAGTAGTTAGTGACTGGAAGTGTGAAGGTTTGTGACCTAGTGGTTAGGGTGTTGGACTTACGATCATAATTATGTGGGTTCAATTCCTGAATTAAGTGGCACAATGTATTCTTAACCCTTTAGCATTCACATTTCTCTATGTATACTATTGTATTTTCATGGTAAATGCTTTACCTCACACAATATCGAATCTATGAGATTTTGAAAGTATTTATTTTGAGAACAATACCTTAACATCAGTTTGAGCGACCAGTTACAGCCAGTTTCAACAGAAAGAGTTAAAGAATTCTGGCCGGTTTGGGCCAGTATGAATACTAAAGGGTTAAGTGAAACACTTTTTTTCGCATTCCTCCAGTACATTTAGCTGAAAATGAGTATCAGCAGTAGCTGAGAGTTAATCCTGAAAGTGTGTGGAAGACCAGCAGTTGCCCATGTATACCAGGTCCCCTTCTCCACACCACCGATGTTGTCCAAGGGAAAGGCAAAGGCCGATACAGCTTGGCACCTGTGATGTTGCAACTCATTCTCTACAGCTGAATAAACTGGAGTCTTAATGCCAAGGAGACCGAAAAAGCAGCACCAGCCTGATGAACCTCCAGGCTTGGGGAAGAAAACGGACTAGGAGTAAAGAAATATCCACTGGATGGGAAACTAGGCTATGACAGGGTCACTGACATTTCTACAGTATCACTTTATACATAAACCTACCCCAAATTATGCTCTCTGCTGTTTTATATGTTTTACCATTACATTCAGTGACTTGTTTTGTTAACTGATTGCAAATTGTTCTGCAAAATCATACATGAGAATGTATTTGGTTTCATGTGTTTATGTGAACATTTGTGCATCTATATGAAGGTGGCATGGCTTAGTGGTTACAGCATTGGGCTTGCAATCAGGAGATTGTGAGTTCAATTCTCGGACTGGGTGATGTCCTTGAGCAAGAGACTTTATTTCACGTTGCTCCAGTTTACTCAACTATAGAAATGAGTTTCAATGTCACTGGTGCCAAGCTGTGTCTACCATTGCCTTTCCCTTGGACAACATCGGTGGCGTGAAGAGGGGAGACTGGTATGCATGGGCGACTGCTGGTCTTCCACAAACAACATTGCCTGGACTTGTGCCTCTGAGGGGAACTTTCCTGGTGCCGATCCCATGTTCATTCATGACCGAAGAAGGTTTTTATCTGTGTATCTATGCGTGTATGTATGTAAGAGAGTGTGTATGTGTGTAAGAGAGTGTGTATGTGTGTAAGAGAGTGTGTTTGTATGTAAGAGAGTATGTATGTGTATAAGAGTATGTATGTGTGTAAGAGAGTATGTGTGTAAGAGTATGTGTGTAAGAGCGTGTGTATGTGTGTAAGAGCGTGTGTATATGTGTAAGAGAGTGCGTATGTATGTAAGAGAGTGTGTAAGAGAGTGTGTATGTGTGTAAGAGAGTGTATGTGTGTAAGAGAGTGTGTATGTGTGTAAGAGAGTGTGTATGTGTGTAAGAGAGTGTGTATGTGTATAAGAGTATGTATGTGTGTAAGAGAGTATGTGTGTAAGAGAGTATGTGTGTAAGAGCGTGTGTATGTGTGTAAGAGAGTATGTATGTGTGTAAGAGAGTGTGTATGTGTGTAAGAGAGTATGTATGTGTGTAAGAGAGTGTGTATGTATGTAAGAGAGTATGTATGTGTGTAAGAGAGTGTGTATGTGTGTAAGAGAGTGTGTATGTGTGTAAGAGAGTATGTATGTGTGTAAGAGAGTATGTATGTGTGTAAGAGAGTGTGTATGTGTGTAAGAGAGTGTGTATGTGTGCAAGAGAGTGTGCATGTGTGTAAGAGAGTGTGTATGTGTGTAAGAGAGTGTGTATGTGTGTAAGAGAGTGTGTATGTGTGTAAGAGAGTGTGTATGTGTGTAAGAGAGTATGTATGTGTGTATGTGTGTAAGAGAGTATGTATGTGTGTAAGAGAGTATGTATGTGTGTAAGAGAGTGTGTATGTGTGTAAGAGAGTGTGTATGTGTGTAAGAGAGTGTGTATGTGTGTAAGAGAGTGTGTATGTGTGTATGTATGAAGGTACATGGCTTCATGATTTGGGTGTTCCATTCACAATCATATAGTGGTGGGATATTTCAAGCAGTGTATTGTCTCCTTGGACATAACAATTTGTTTCCCATTGCTCCAGTTCACTCAACTGGAAAACAATTAGTTATACCTACAGTTCCAAGGGCCAGCTTTGCACACACACTGTGCCATGTTAATTCTCCTTGAGACTGGCATTGCATGCATGATCCCCTAACTTCTGAGAATCAGTGGTGTGCCATATTGACATATGGCATTTCTTGGGTATTTTTAAACGTGGCAATGCCCAATCCTCTCTCCAGGTCTGAATACAACATATTTCTTCCAGAGAATGAGAAAGAGATATAGAGGAAAAATCGACCCCAGTACTAGACTGGTACTTTTTTATTGACCTTGAATGAATGGACGCCAAAGTTGAGCATGGTGGCATTTGAACTCAGAGAGCAGAGAACTGAAATGAATCCCACAAAACATTCTATATAAAGTTCTAACGACTCTGTCAATTCACTGCCTTGAGACTGACATTAAGGGCACTCATATCTGGGGTAGGCTCTGTTACCTAGACATCAAATTCACAAGGATGCAGAAACAGTCCTAGTCAAATCTGACAGAGGTCCCAAAACACCACCAAATGTGTTAGTGTGGTGGAGGGAGTGTCAGTATTGAGGCAAGTAAAGATCAACACAGTGGTACACAAACTAATGTTTAAATGTTTGTATATGTTCAGTTATTTAAAACTAAAAACTTTGTTTCATCACAA
The DNA here is from genome assembly GCA_964016885.1 of Eledone cirrhosa. Lineage (NCBI taxonomy): Eukaryota > Metazoa > Mollusca > Cephalopoda > Octopoda > Eledonidae > Eledone > Eledone cirrhosa. The sequence continues at coordinate 14,467,265 of OZ024753.1, read as the reverse complement.
CACCAACATTCCAGCTAGTATCTTCGTCTTGTCCTCCAAAGCTCTCTATGTATCATCAATGATCTCGGCTTTCTCACACTAACAACTCAAGTATCTTCCAATAGGTTTTCAATGTTATTTCTTTTCCTTTTACCTGGACAGGTAGGCAGGTAGCTAGATATACAGGGTGTCCCAATAAAATTGACATTTTGTTTGCCTAGGACATGTAGTTGCTCAGATATTTACATTTCAAATGATGTCAAATTTTTTGGGACACCCTGTATATTGTCCTACACAAAAACAACATGGTGTAGGACAGAACAGAGGAGAGACACAAAAAATAAAAACCTAGTCATTGAGGAAGTCGCAGAATGTGTGACGAAAGAACATTCACAATATATAAACAACCTTCCAGTTATCCAACCAACCAACCAGAAATTTATAATAAATTGAAGTGAAAACCAACAGGTGCGTGTGTTTTTATTGACAGCATGACCCTCCCAAAGTATAACAATATCTGTTTCAACACATGTTTTAAGATAAGAAATCATGCAAAACAAATTCAAAAACGAAATATATATATATAATAACTATAACAATAATAATAGTAATAAACGAAAGATATATACTTTATATCATCTCTATTTATTTTATTATATAGATTTCAAGATGTAAAGTTTTATGTATAACATAAATCAAAACATGTCCTTCTCAGATAAAATACATAGAAAATGTATAATTTTTTTCTCTTGATATGTTGGAAGACAAACGAACTGGATAGATCGGTGACTACCAAGATAAAATGATGATATATATATATATATTAAAAAAGAAAATTTTCGCTCTACATGGCTGAATACAATAAATGTCATCAGAGTTTTTCGAATATTAATAATAACATTTGATTTGTTTGCAATTATGCAAACAAGCCTCAATTTTATAGCCATGTCAGTAGAATGAACCCTTCATTCTTGCTCTTGTGTTGGCATGTGAACAGAACTACAGACACTAAAGTTTATGGGTATCACCCTTCATCAGTACACCTCACTGTTCACCTGCCAAACTGTCAGAGCTAGTGAAAATATATGCTATTTTCAAAAATACACAGTGACTGATCGGCCTGATTTGCATATTAACAGACTGGCTGATCAGTCAGATCTGCATATTAGCAGATCCACTGATCAGCCAGATTTGCATATCAGCAGACTGGCCAGACTGGCTAATATGCAGATCTGACTGATTAGTCACTGTGTACTTTTGAAAATAGCATATATTTTCATTAGCTCTGACAGTTTTCCAGGTGAACAGTGAGCTGTACTGATGAAGGGTGATACCCAGAAACATTAGTGTCTGCAGTTCTGTTCACATGCCAACACAAGAGCAAGAATGAATCATTCTACTGACATGGCTATAAAATTGAGGCTTGTTTGCATAATTGCAAACGAATCGAATGTTATTATTAATATTCGAAAAACTCAGATTACATTTATTATATATATATATATATATATTTGTGTGTGTATCTATGTATGTATATTTATTATAACATATTCCTAGAGTAACCTTCATTTATGTATTTATTTTATTCAGATTTCACAATTCTATTATAGGGTGTACATTAGTAGGATATTGAAAATAAGATATAAAGAACTAAGGAGCCATAGAAAGTTTATGGCTTCTCTTTGTCTCAACATAAAATTTTATTGTTTTACAAAAAAGCACCATATACTTTAATTTTTTTCTTTGTTTTATCAATATTCTTTTTGTTTATTTACGTGTCCCTGCTTGAAGTAAATCTATTGAAATAAATTCTCCATCTTCAGTAAAAAAAAAAAAATCCAGTATTTTATAAAGCGAGAAGAATTTCACACACACAAACAAAAAGCTTCGTTGATGCTGTACTAAAATTTGTATATATATATATATATATATATATATATATATATATAAGCAAAATAAATGGAGGAGCAGGCAATAAGTTTAAGACCAAACTTTACATCTTACACTGTGTTTCATGTATACAATAATGAGTAAAAGCTCACACATATCTTTTTGTGCATCTACACATTGTTGTTATTGATATAAGTATAGAATCTTTAGAGAAGACAGAATTCTTAATATTGATGTTATTTAAGGTTAGCCCAACTAAATCATCATTTAATGTCCATTTTCTTTTCCTAGCAGATTTTGTGTATATATATATATATATATATATATATACATACATGTGTGTGTATGTATGTGTGTGTGTATGTATGTGACTGTACACATATATATATATGTGTGTGTGTGTATGTATGTGACTGTACATATATATGTGTGTGTGTAAGTATGTGTATGTACATATATATGTGTGTGTGTGTGTGTAAGAATGTGTATGTACATATATATATGTGTGTATGTGTATGTACATATATATGTATATGCCTGTACATATATACATATATATATGTGTGTGTACATATATGCACGTATATATGATTATATATGCATATATATGCATATATATGCATATATATGAATATGCATGTATATGCATATGCATGTATATGCATATATATATATGCATGTATATGCATATATATATATGCATGTATATGCATATATATATATGCATATGCATATATATGAATATATATGCATATATATATGCATATGCATATATATGTATATATATAACGGCGATGAATTTGTTTTGCGAGGTTTTTGATATGAAATTGTGTGTCGAAACAAATATTGTTATACTTGAGGAGGGTCATATTGTTGTAATATTACAACAATATGACCCTCCTCAAGTATAACTATATATATCATCATCATCATCATCAACGTTTAATGTCCGTGTTCCACGCTTGCATGGGTTTGGACGGGGGTTTTCCCACTTGAGGCAAGAGTGATTGTCTTGCTCGCATAGGACTGTCTGGCAGGTTTTCTACAGTTGGATGCCCTTCCTAACACCAACCACATTTACAGTGTGGGTCTGGGAGGTTTTTACTGCGTTGCCTACACGGCCACATTACAGCGTGGACTGTGTGTTTTTTTGTTGTGACACCTACACGATCTCATTTGTTTCGGCCTGGATGGTGTGGTACCAACATAACTTTACATTGAAGGGGGCGGTGTGGATGGGGTGTGTGTGTGGGGGGGGGGGGGGGGGGGGTATTTTGTTAGAGATGCCTACTGACTGTAGTAGGTTTTACTATGTATTTAGGTAAGGCGGGTCTTCTCTATTACTGAGTACCGCCAAAGGTCTCGGTCCAGTGACATTGTCTTGGAGAGGTGTAAGTGTGTGAGGTCGGAGTTTATCAGCTCGTCCCAGGTTTTTCTAGGTCTGCCTATTCCGTGGCTATCGTCTATCTTTATTGCCCTGCACTTTGTTATACAGCTATCGTCTTCTCTCAAGTAAACAACATCTGATCCCTCTTATTTCTAATTTTTTCCTTAGTTCGTTTATGCTTTGCCGTTCACGTATATTACTATTACACATCCAGCGGAGCATGCAAGCTTCGTTCCTCTCTAGTCTGCGTATATCCTCTGCACACAGTGCCCAGGTCTCACTGCCATGCAACATTGCTGTTCGTATGCAGGCATCATACAACCTGCCTTTCATTTTTAGGGAGAACCCTTTAGCGACTAATAGTGGTATAAGCTCTCTGAACTTTTTCCATCCAGTTCTGACTCTAGCTACTGTACTTTCAGAGCACCCCCCCCCCCACTGCTGATTTTGTCACCCAGGTAACGGAAGCTGTCCACTATTTCTATAGAGCCCTCTGCGCAGTTGAAAGAGCTAGTATTTTGTGGGCACTTGCTGCTACTTATTGCACCAGAGCACCGGCCACATGTGAAATCTATGTTCTTAGTTAGCTTACCTGTGATCCCACTACATCTTTATGCACCCATACTTTGCATTTCTGACACAAAATGGAGTTTCTACCTACGCCTTTCCTATACACTGAGCATGGCCACTTCCCGGAAGGGACCACCGCCTTATTTTCTTTCCTACAAACTAGAACTTTGGTCTTAGCCAGGTTAATTTTAAGGCCTTTTGATTCTAGGCCGTGCTTCCATGTTTGGAATTTCTTCTCTAGCTCGGCCATTGATTCAGCTATGAGTGTTAGGTCGTCTGCGTATAGGAGTTCCCATGGGCAGCCGGTCTTGAACTCCTCTGTTATAGCCTGAAGGGCAATAATAAATAGTAGGGGGCTGAGAACAGAGCCCTGATGGACGCCAACTTTTACGCTAAACTCTTCACTATATTCGTTGTTAATTCTAACCTTGCTGACTGTTTCTTTATACATGGCTTGTATAGCTCTCACAAGTCATTCGTCGACACCTAGTTTTCTAAGAGCCCACCAGATAATGGAACGGGGGATTCTGTCGAAGGCTTTCTCCAAGTCGACAAAAGCTAAGTATAGGGGTTTACTTTTAGCTAGGTACTTCTCCTGTAGTTGTCGTACAATGAAAAGAGCGTCTGTGGTACTTTTGCATATATATATATAATCATCATTGTTTAATATCCATCTTCGACGCTAGCATGGGTTAGACGGTTTTGTTCCATTTGATGCGGGAATGGTCAGGAGACCGTCTCTCGCTTGCACAGAAGCATCTCTGGCAGGTTTTTTACAGCTGGATGCCTTTCCTAACACCAACCACATTTACAGTGTGGACTGGGAGCCTTTTCACCGTGTCTCCTACATGGCTACCTTATATATGTATATATATAAAGCTGAAGTTTTCTGTGTGTGTGGACAATTCTTAATGAGGGCTCATATATTCTAAACCATTCATGCGATTTCTTTGAAATTTTTTACAGAGCTTCTCCTTGCACAAAACCTGCACATGATCTACAAAGGCTTTCAAAAATCGATATTGGGGGCTTTGGAGACATAAAAAAGTTTCGGTTATTTGTGTCAATTTTCTTGATTAAGTAAGACAAGAGTTATCTTTCATCAATACAATAGGAACTCCTTTTTGATGTTGTCAAAAATTTTGTTAGGGGATTTTGATTATTACAATTCGGCTCATTCATATTTTACTTTACTATTTGTACTTGAAACAAAAGGTACGCTTCCTTGAGACTAACAATATCATTTTGTATATTTCACAACCAGCAATTTCTAACAGATTACTAAGTTAAGTTATAGATTTGACATTGTATAATTTATCGTTTCAAGCTTGGTGTTCATAACTTTTACAATATTATGCTTAAATTTATCTAAAGGATGGTTTATACATCAAAGACTTAAAATTATTCTATTTTTTCGCATTGATTAGACTGCGTCTCTGACACAACCTCTTTTTATAACGATTTGCTCATCCATCAGTTCCCTCCTGTTATGTTCAATCTGTATTGTTATTCCAACCTATGTACACAATAGTGTCTATTATTCACTTCACTTCTCTATTTCATGATGTGCTTTTACTGTTGTCAAAAAAATTTATACCTAGACTAGATTTCTGTTGTTACATGGTATAATGGATGACACCAAGCTCACATATTAATTATTTTGCTGGAATAGTGCCTAAGGTTTTCATGTTTACATAAAGTACGTTTTTCTTCTATGTATTCAAATTTACTTTGTTTAGTTTAATGAGCTACACCGAAAGCTACTTGAACCATCCATAGGACGGGTACTTTAGCTAGTATATATATATTTATATGTGTGTGTGTACATATGTGAATATCTATATACAGACATATAATGTCACATGTGTTTGTACAATCCGCAAATATATCTAAGATGTAATCCATCGGGTAAAATTTCAAAAATTGTCCGAATACAGAATCATTGACCATGAATAATAAATATTAATACTACAAAACATTAAAGAACAATTATACCATTTTATGTTTTACATATGTTTCTAAATATAGAAAATAACTGTAGAGATGATTACCAGAAATATTTATTGTTTTAGTAAGATATGAATATATAGAACTGAATTCATGTGATACTAGCATTCTAAACGAACGATAGCATTCTGAACAACGAAAGTGCTCTAAACGAATGAGAGCATTCTGAACGAACGAAAGCATTCTAAAAGAATGAAAGTATTCTAAAAGAATGAAAGCATTCTAAATGAATGAAAGTATTCTAAAAGAATGAAAGTATTCTAAAAGAATGAAAGTATTCTAAAAGAATGAAAGTATTCTAAAAGAATGAAAGTATTCTAAAAAAATGAAAGTATTCTAAAAGAATGAAAGTATTCTAAAAGAATGAAAGTATTCTAAAAGAATGAAAGTATTCTAAAAGAATGAAAGTATTCTAAAAGAATGAAAGTATTCTAAAAGAATGAAAGTATTCTAAAAGAATGAAAGTATTCTAAAAGAATGAAAGTATTCTAAAAGAATGAAAGTATTCTAAAAGAATGAAAGTATTCTAAAAAAATGAAAGTATTCTAAAAGAATGAAAGTATTCTAAAAGAATGAAAGTATTCTAAATGAATGAAAGTATTCTAAATGAATGAAAGTATTCTAAATGAATGAAAGTATTCTAAAAGAATGAATCTCTCTGTCTAGGGCAGGTAAAATTCCCAAGATCCATTGACGAGTTCTCTCCAGCGGTCTCTGTACTTCATCATCGCCGCCATGTCCTGTGTCTCCAAGAGATCTGTGTCTGTCCTTAGGGCATCAACATATGTCAACCTTGGTCTCCCTCTTCTAGTGTGTCCGTGTAGGGGCTCCCACAGGAGCACTGAGTGCAGTGTCAACTCTGAATGTTGGTGAGCATGTCCAGCTAACCTCAGTCTCCTCTGTGTTACTTTGGAGCTGTATATATATTTATGTATACATACATAGCCTCAGTCCCTCTCTTCTAGTGTGTCTGTGCAGGGGCTCCCACAGGAGCACTGAGTGCAGTGTCAACTCTGAATGTTGGTGAGCCTGTCCAGCTAACCTCAGTCTCCTCTGTTACTTTTCAGCTGACTTTTGGGAGGCTCCTGTACAGCTCTGAGTTCTTCATCCTCAGCATATACTGATTAATGTGCAGAGCCATCCTCAGCATTCTTGTGTAGCACCCATCCACCATCTGAGTGAGTTTCTTGGTCAGTATCCAAGTCTCAGACCCGTACAGTAGCACAGACTCCACTGTAGCAACAAAGAGACGGATCTTGAGGTCTTTATGAAGGCCCGACTTCCACACCAATCTCAAACTGTGATTTGCTCTTCCTCTCAAACACATCATTCTTTGTGGTTCCAATCTTTGTTCCCAAATACAGGAAGTCCTCAACGAACTCTAGCGGCTTTCCGCCTACATTCATAATCTTCTCTGGCTTCTTAATGATCTCTACCAGATACTTTGTCTTAATCTCATTCAAAGAACGAAAGCTTTCTAAAAGAATGAAAACTTTCTAAAAGAACGAAAGCTTTCTAAAAGAACAAAAGCTTTCTAAAAGAATGAAAGCTTTTTAAAAGAACAAAAGCTTTCTAAAAGAACGAAAGCTTTCTAAAAGAATGAAAGCTTTCTAAAAGAATGAAAGCTTTTTAAAAGAACAAAAGGTTTCTAAAAGAACGAAAGCTTTCTAAAAGAATGAAAACTTTCTAAAAGAATGAAAGCTTTTTAAAAGAACAAAAGCTTTCTAAAAGAATGAAAGCTTTCTAAAAGAATGAAAGCTTTCTAAAAGAATGAAAGCTTTCTAAAAGAATGAAAGCTTTCTAAAAGAATGAAAGCTTTCTAAAAGAACGAAAGCTTTCTAAAAGAATGAAAGCTTTTTAAAAGAACAAAAGCTTTCTAAAAGAATGAAAGCTTTTTAAAAGAACAAAAGCTTTCTAAAAGAATGAAAGCTTTCTAAAAGAACAAAAGCTTTCTAAAAGAATGAAAGCTTTCTAAAAGAACGAAAGCTTTCTAAAAGAATGAAAGCTTTTTAAAAGAACAAAAGCTTTCTAAAAGAATGAAAGCTTTCTAAAAGAATGAAAGCTTTCTAAAAGAATGAAAGCTTTCTAAAAGAATGAAAGCATTCTAAATGAATGAAAGCTTTCTAAATGAATGAAAAAAAATGGAAAAAATAAATGAAGAGACCCCTATGTTTGTTAATCATCTAGATATTTGGATCATCAGAAGCATCACAATGTATGAAACTAGATTTATTTTGGAGAGTAATATCTATAAGTGATGTGTTGATATTATTGATGACATACTAATAACCAAGGAGAAATCTTAAACTATAAAAACCATTAAATCATTGACACGCTAAAATTATAGAAATAAAGTGAAAATTTGTATAGCTAGGGAAATTTACTGTTACGTTAAGAAGTTAGATAGAAGCAATAGAAGAGAGAGAGAGCGGAGGATGGAACTAGAGAGGTAAATGTTTAGTAATAATGGATTGTGTCAGATAAGTATCTAAAGAATAGGAAAGAAACAAAAAGGAAAAAATAAGTATGATTATTCAGGTGGAGGCACATGGCTTAGTGGTTAGAGCATTGGCCTTGCAATCGAAAGGTTGTGAGTTCAATTCTCAGACCGGGTGATGTGTTGTTTCCTTGAGCAAGACACTTTATTTCACATTGCTCCAGTTTACTCAGCTGTAGAAATGAGATGATAGGGACTGGGGTCCCTATCATTCCACTGCAAAGTGGTCGTGGAGGTGCCACGGCAAAAAAATCACCCAGCACTCACTGTAAATGAGGTTGGTGTTAGGAAGGGCATCCAGCTGTAGAAATCAAGCCAGAATCAGTTCCCGTCCCACCCTTGCAAGCAGGGAAAAGTGGACGTAAAATGAAATGATGATGATGATGATGATTCAATACGCAAATAACACGAGCAGTATTAAGGAAGAGAGAGAAATTCAGTAACCTCCCCAGTCTACCCCACCTTGATGATTCCTTCCTCATGCCCCAGCCCAACCAATCTCAGAGTCTCTGGCTTAACCCTTTAACATTTATATTACACAATATTTACTATTGTATTATCAAGGTAAAGGCTTTACCTCACAGAATTATCTCACATAATATTGAATCTATGAGATTTTGATATTATTTATTTTGAGAACAATACCTTAATATAAGTATGAGTAGCCAGTTATGGCTGGTTTGAACAGAAAGAGGTGAGAGAATTCTTGCCGGATATGGCTGGTTTAAATACTAAAGGGTTAAGATTTCCTTCCACTTGACCTCCCATGAATCTCAGAGACTCAGGTTTAGTGGAGGGTTGCCTTTCCATTGTTGACTAAACAATAATATTTTTAAAAAAAACACTGATGCTAAAAATGTTTAAATTACAGCAAGACTAAAGTTTGTTGGTTTACCTGATAAAGAGGGAACAAAACTAAAATACTTTACAAATATAGTAAGCCTACAATTGAGTCTTGAAGTGGTCTCTTATTCTGTAAAGTGATCATGTAGGTGTCACAGCAAAAATCACCCTGCCCACACTGTAAAGTGGTCATGTAGGCGCCATGGTAAAAAAGCACCCAGTACTCACTGTAAATGAGGTTGGGGTTAGGAAGGGCATCCAGCTGTAGAAATCAAGTCAAAATCACTTCTGTATGAGCAAGACATGGTCATCTAACTTGGCATTGCCCACAACAGGACAACCTGTCTAACCCATGCTAGAATAGGAGAATGGACGTAAAATGATGATGGTGATGATGATGATGATGATGGTGATGATGATGATAGCAGCTAAAACCCAACCACCTCAAAAGTGTAGGATATGTTCAACAATTTAAGCATGGATAGTCAAAATTATAAGTTAGTAATGGCTAGAATACTTTCTAGCAAGAGACGGCAAGCTCTGAGCAGACCTGCAAAACTCTAAAAACCCAAATGGGGAGTACCATGAAAAAAGGTGCCCCAAAGCAGGGAGAAATGAGGCAAAATGTGGAGATTTTACATAATGAAAGCTATACCCATTTTTACAAGAAAAGACAGCTCTGACTGTCAGACGGGGAGAGATGACAGGTGAAGTAATGGCTAGAATACTTTCTAGCAAGAGACGGCAAGCTCTGAGCAGACCTGCAAAACTCTAAAAACCCAAATGGGGGGTACCATGAAAAAAGGTGCCCCAAAGCAGGGAGAAATGAGGCAAAATGTGGAGATTTTACATAATGAAAGCTATACCCATTTTTACAAGAAAAGACAGCTCTGACTGTCAGACAGGGAGAGATGACAGGTGAAGTAATGGCTAGATTACTTTCTAGGAACAGATGGTAGGCTCAGAAGTGACATGAAGCTAAATAACTTTATAATACATTTGCTTCCAACTTGAGGTTAAAAACATGAATACCAGCTATATAATTTTTTCTACTTTTGACATAAGGCCAACAACTACCCCAGTGTATTACTGGTATTTTATGTTATCAACCCCCGTAAGGAGGAAAGGCAAAGTTAACCTCAGCGGGATTTGAACTCAGAACGTAAAAGGCCGTAACTCTATGCTGCAAAGCAAGGTGTCTGACGCTCTACCAATACTGCCAATCGACATCATTATATACCAGTTATATAATGGGGGTTTGGTTCAATAGAATATTCTTGTCACCAATGTAAGACATTGCATTAATATGATAAAGGATATTCCACAGCCTCTGAAGTATTGAGTACATTATTTGGTATCTGGAAGACTAGCTTTTATGAATAAAACATAGGAATTATATATGTATCTGTGTGTGTGCGGGGGCGAGTTTGTTTATGAATATTTATGTATGTGTGTGTATCTATGTGTATATGTGTGTGTATGAATGTATAATATAATACACACATGCACATATATATATATATATATATTTATAATGTGTGTGTGTATGAATGTATTTGTGTGTGTGTCTGTGTGTAAGTTTGTATATAAATATTTGTATATATATATATGTGTGTGTGTGTGTGTGTCTATATATATATATATATATATATATATATAGAGAGAGAGAGAGAGAGAGAGAGAGAGAGAGAGAGAGAGACACATGGCTTAGTGGTTAGATCATTGGCCTTGCAATCGAAAGGTTGTGAGTTCAATTCTCAGACCGGGTGATGTGTTGTTTCCTTGAGCAAGACACTTTATTTCAGATTGCTCCAGTTTACTCAGCTGTAGAAATGAGATGATAGGGACTGGGGTCCCTATCATTCCACTGTAAAGTGGTCGTGGAGGTGCCACGGCAAAAAAGCACCCAGCCCACACTGTAAATGAGGTTGGTGTTAGGAAGGGCATCCAGCTGTAGAAATCAAGCCAGAATCAGTTCCCATATGAGCAAGACAAAGATCACCTGACCTGGCATTGCCCACAACAGGACAACCATCTAACCCATGCTAGCATGGAAGAACGGGCGTAAAATGATGATGTATATAATGTGTGTGTGTGTATATATATATATATATATATATATATATATATATATATATATATATATATACATGCCAGCATGGAAGAACGGACGTAAAACGGTGATGATGATGATGATATATATGTATACAATGTGTGTTTGTATTTAATCTGTAAGTCATGTGAAGAAACAGTAATATTAAATCAATAGCTCACAAAATGTCTGCTAGAAATAAGAAATAATAAAATTATGACACAAGAAATACCTATCACAAGATGAAATTGATATCGGATGTTCATTTGATATTATATATAATCAGTGGATTGGCAGTATCGGTAGAGGGTCGGACGCCATGCTTTCCAGCATAGTTACGTCCCTTTACGATCTGAGTTCAAATCCCGCCGAGGTTGACTTTGCCTTTCATCCTTACGGGGTCGATAAAATAAAGTACCAGTAATGCACTGGATAATTGCTGGCCTTGTGCCTAAAGTAGAAACAATTATATATAATCAGTGGGGCGGTAGATTGGCAGTATCGGTAGAGAGTCGGACACCATGCTTTCCAGCATAGTTTAGTCCCTTTATGGTCTGAGTTTAAATCTCGTCGAGGTTAACTTTGCCTTTCATCCTTACAGGGTCGATAAAATAAAGTACCAGTAATGTACTAGGTAATTGCTGGCCTTGTGCCAAATGTAGGAACAACTATTTTAATAACCTGTCATTTTCGTTTACAATTTTATTTACAACATTCTTAAACTCCGGAATTACGTGTGTCACTATTTACTTTTACTATGTTAAGGCAAAGTTTAAATCTCGTCGAGGTTAACTTTGCCTTTCATCCTTACAGGGTCGATAAAATAAAGTACCAGTAATGTACTGTGTAATTGCTGGCCTTGTGCCAAAAGTAGAAACGATTATATATAATCAGTAAATTATGCTAAGAAATGTGTCTGATCACATGTTCACCAGACACCGTCTGATATAATTAACTGTAATGATATTATTCTAATTCCTATGGTGATATATATATCTTCTTCTTCTTCTTCACCTTCTTCACCTGCTTCTTCTCCGCCTTCTTCTCCGCCTTCTTCTTCTCCGCCTTCTTCTTCTTCGTCTTCTTCTTCACCTTCTTCGTCTTCTTCTTCTTCTTCCTCTTTCTCTTCTTCTTCTTCTTCTTCTTTTTCTTCTTCTTCTTTTTCTTCTTCTTTTTCTTCTTTTTTTTCTTCATCTTTTTCTTTTTCTTCTTCTTCTTCCTCTTCGTCTTCTTCTTCTTCTTCTTCGTCCTCTTCTTCCTCTTCATTTTCTTCCTCTTCTTCTTCCACTTCTTCATCTTCTTCTTTGTCTTCTTCTTCCTCCTCTTCTTCTTCTTCTTCTTCTTCTTCTTCCTCTTTGTCTTCTTCTTCCTCTTTGTCTTCTTCTTCCTCTTCTTTTTCTTCTTCTTCTTCCTCTTTGTCTTCTTCTCCTTCTTCGTCCTCTTCTTCTTCTTCCTCCTCCTCTTTGTCTTCTTCTCCTTCATCCTCTTCTTCTT
>OZ024753.1:14429506-14449506 GCA_964016885.1 Eledone cirrhosa | reverse complement strand
ACTGGAGTATAAATAATATATAAGATCTAAAGATGGTTAAAAGAGTTCCATGTATTTTATTATGCGCATTTCATGATATGTTGATTTAAAACTGCACTATTCACAAGTGTTTTTTTACCTTCATATCATGTCTCCCTATTTTATCTGACGAAAACGCAAATGTCATCGCATGATGATATTTGTTTTTGAATTGCGCATAATAAAATACATGGAACTCTTTTAACCATCTTTTGATCTTATATATATATATATATATATATATATGTATATATATATATAATGTATATGTATAATTGTTTCTACGTTTGGCACAAGGCCAGCAATTACCCAGTGCATTACTGGTACTTTATTTTATCGACCCCGTAATATATGTATATATATATATGTATATATATATGTATATATATCATCATCATCATCATCAGGTTTAGCGTCCGTGTTCCACGCTTGCATGGGTTTGGACGGGGGTTTTCCCACTTGAGGCAAGAGTGATTTTCTTGCTCGCATAGGACTGTCTGGCAGGTTTTCTACAGTTGGATGCCCTTCCTAACACCAACCACATTTACTGTGTGGGGCTGGGAGGTTTTTACCGTGTTGCCTACACGGCCACATTACAGCGTGGACTGTCTGGCGGGTTTTCTACAGCTGGATGCCCTTCCTAACACCAACCACATTTACAGTGTGGGGCTGGGAGGTTTTTACCGTGTTGCCTACACGGCCACATTTACAGTGTGGACTGTGTGTTTTTTGTCGTGACACCTACACGATCTCATTTGTTTCGGCCTGGATGTTGTGGGACCAACATAACTGTACATTGAAAGGGGCGGTGTGGATGGGGTGGAGGTGGTGGGACGGGGGGGTGTTTTGATAGAGATGCCTACTGACTGTAGTAGGTTTTTACTTTGTATTTAGGTAAGGCGGGTCTTCTCTATTACTGAGTACCGCCAAAGGTCTCGGTCCAGTGACATTGTCTTGGAGAGGTGTAAGCGTGTGAGGTCGGAATTTATCAGCTCGTCCCATGTTTTTCTGGGTCTGCCTACTCCGTGGCTACCGTCTATCTTTATTGCCCTGCACTTTGTTATACAGCTGTCGTCTTTCATGCGCATCACGTGACCGTACCAACGTAGCCTTCTCTCGAGTAAACAACATCTGATCCCTCTTATTTCTAATTTTTTCCTTAGTTCGTTTATGCTTTGCCGTTCACGTATATTACTATTGCACATCCAGCGGAGCATGCAAGCTTCGTTCCTCTCTAGTCTGCGTATATCCTCTGCACACAATGCCCAGGTCTCACTGCCATGCAGCATTGCTGTTCGTATGCAAGCATCGTATAACCTGCCTTTCATTTTTAGGGAGAACCCTCTAGCGGCTAATAGTGGTATAAGCTCTCTGAACTTTTTCCATCCAGTTCTGACTCTAGCTACTGTACTTTCAGAGCACCCTCCCCCACTGCTGATTTTGTCACCCAGGTAACGGAAGCTGTCCACTATTTCTATAGAACCCTCTGCGCAGTTGAAGGAGCTAGTATTTTGTGGGCACTTGCTGCTACTTATTGCACCAGAGCACCGGCCACATGTAAAATCTATGTTCTTAGTTAGCTTACCTGTGATCCCACTACATCTTTTATGCACCCATACTTTGCATTTGGGACATAAAATGGAGTTTCTACCTACGCCTTTCCTACACACTGAGCATGGCCATTTCCCAGATGGGACTGCCGCCATATTTTCTTTCCTACAAACTAGAACTTTAGTCTTAGCCAGGTTAATTTTAAGGCCTTTTGATTCTAGGCCGTGCTTCCATGTTTGGAATTTCTTCTCTAGTTCGGTCATTGATTCAGCTATGAGCGTTAGATCATCTGTGTATAGGAGTTCCCATGGGCAGCCGGTTTTGAACTCCTCTGTTATAGCCTGAAGGGCAATAATAAATAGTAGGGGGCTAAGAACAGAGCCCTGATGGACACCAACTTTTACGCTAAACTCTTCACTATATTTGTTGTTAATTCTAACCTTACTGACTGTTTCTTTATACATGGCTTGTATAGCTCTCACAAGCCATTCGTCAACACCTAGTTTTCTAAGAGACCACCAGATAATGGAACGGGGGACTCTGTCGAAGGCTTTCTCCAAGTCGACGAAAGCTAAGTATAGGGGTTTACTTTTAGCTAGGTACTTCTCCTGTAGTTGTCGTACAATGAAAAGAGCGTCTGTGGTACTTTTGCCTGACACAAATCTGAACTGCATTTCATCTAGATCAATTCTCTCTCTGATTAGTTGCATTATTACTTTTTCCGTGACCTTCATGACCTGGTCGATTAATTTAATGCCTCTATCGTTACTCCTATCTAGGGCATCTCCTTTTCCCTTATAGCAGTTAACGATGATGCTGCTACGCCAGTCCTTCGGAACAACCCCATTCTGTACGACTTGGTTAACTATCCGGGTGACCATGGTGTGTCCCACCGAACCAGATGCCTTCAGCATCTCAGCAACTATTTCCGAAGGACCAGCCGCCTTACCCGTCATACATATATATATGTATATATATATGTATATATATATGTATATATATATGTATATATATATGTATATGTATATATATATATATATATATATATGTGTATTTATATATATATATGTATATATATATATATATATATGTATATATATATATATATATGTATATATATATATATATATGTATATATATATATATATATGTATACATATATATATATATATATATATATATATGTATATATAATAATATTGCCAGAAATAATAACAGAACATACTCAATGTTTGGTTGGTTTTCGCTTCATAGTGAATAAAATAAAGTACCAGTCAAGTACTGGGTTTGATATAATCAACATTCCCCTCCCCACAAAATTGCTGACCATGTCTAAGTTGGGAATCACTGGACAGATTTTGTGAGGGAAACCAGCCAGCAGGAGAACCAGGGTTAGACCTCCCACCCAAGTAAGTTGGATAACATTTAAGAGCTCAGATGAACTGGATTCATCACTAAGAGGATTGAGCCAAAACAAACTAAATTATCCGTCACTCTATTAAATCTTTCAATTTGTCGCTTTACTAGTCATGTACTGGAGTCAATTTCAGGGATTATATCTCTTTCTCCATTACTGCTATTGTCTGATATGCGTGTTTGATTTGTAGAGTTGGTAGAGCAGCTGACAAAATTACCTTTCAGAATGTAATCAACGTATATATTTCAATATAAACCAAGGAATATGTAACCAAAAAATCGATGGTAAAATTTGAGCAAGATCAGCTTATATTTGTCATCTAAACATAACATGTTCATTAGCTGCCTCGGCTTATAAATGGTGTTTTGATTTCTGCTCATTTCTCAGGCATAATATAGGTGGGGAAAGCTTATATTCAAGTATATACGGTGTGTCTTTTTGTTGTTTCAATTCTAATATCACCAGGGTTAACTTTCAGATGTGGATATATTAAAGTATCAATCAAATATTAGGGTATTTATATCATTAACTAACCCCTCCTCTAACATTTAAGATTTAAGGCTTTGTGCTACCTTGGGGAGTAGATTTCATTCTGTTTAAAAGCACCTCCTAGTTCTTGGATGTCTTTTGGGAAGCCAACTCTGTTGCAAGCATTCAGACCCTATCTCCAGTTTTAAAAAGCACTATACCTGGTTTCTAGATGTCTTTTGGAACATAAAATCTGTTGCTAGCATTCAAGCCATATCTCTAGTTTTAAAAGCACCTCCTTGTTCTTGGATGTCTTTAGGAGAACATTTGGGCCCCATCTATGGTTGTAAGATACCTCCCTCCTTCCCTTGTATAAATCAGTCTCAGAAACCCCTTTAAAGAATCATAAGCAGTGTCCTTTATTTCCTGACAAAACAGGATAAAGAAGGTTGAAATCATTATTAGCCGTAATTCTTTCTAATTTCTATGAAATTATCTGATACAATATTAGTTATAAAATATTAAATTTTAATCTTTAATTATTAATTATTAATTTTTAATTAGATAATTCCTGAACATCTTATCATTATTTTGATACTTGTTGCTCACTTTTATAATTTTCTCTTTAAATATGTCCTAATTTAAATTTGATTATTTTTTTTAATGGAAATTTTCATTTTATTCAAGTGATTTATTGAATTCCTGACCGATTTTCATTAAGTCTCAGTTGTTTCATAATAAATCCTCCTCCTCCTCCTCCTTCATATTCTCCTTCTCCCGCTCCTCTTTCTCCTCCTTCTTCTTCCTCCCCCTTCTTCTTCTTCTTCTTCTTCTTCTTCTTCTTCTTCTTCTTCTTCTTCTTTCTCCCACTTAAACCTGAGGGGGTCATGGGAGAGGTGGTAGACACAGAGTCCTAAAGCTCTCCTTCCAGCAGGTCTTGTCAGAAGCAATGGTTTCATAATAAATTCTTAATGAAAACAAATGCCACAGACATTGTTTCATCTTTGGGGTTATTTTTTGTCTTGTTGTTTTACTGGTTTCCATCTCTTTAGACTGCAGCTTTATTAGGGCATCACCCCTCCTCAGATTTAGTAAATTATATCAACCCAAGTGCTGGGATAGAGAAAAAATCAGTGATATGAAATTATTATTTATTCTTTTGTTTCTTCACACATGTCAATACAGTTATAATGTCACCTTCATAATGTGACATTGAGCTTCTCTCATTTTACCCCCAAAATAGTGAAGTACTACACTATAATCTCATATTATATATATACCCGTGCTAGCATGGAAAAATAGACGTTAAACGACGACGACGACGACGACGATGATGATGATGATGATGGTGGTGGTGGTTAGATAGATAGATAGATAACCCCGACGGCAGAGCTCAAGCCATTTCGACGGCTATTTCTAGAGTCGTCGGAATGGCTTGAGCTCTGCCGTTGGGGTTATACATTTTCCTATTACCCACTCTACTACTCTAAGTATTGAGTACTCTGGTGCGTTATGGTCCAACTGGTTCCTTACCACACTTCCTTCATTATATATATATATATATATATATAATAGGATTGGTGCTCTGAAATAGTGATGTATACATGAATGTATGTATAGTATATTTGGCTATATACCGTATGTTTAATTAAAAACATTTTGAAGACCTTACGCTATCAGTTTTAAAGTAGTGACTATGTCACTTACTTCTTTTTGGCGAAAGAAGGGAGAGAAGGTGACAGTCTGTTTCACGCTGGTTGGCATTCATCAGAGCCATGTATTCCCCCGCTTCCGCCAAAAATTATAGAAACTGGATTCTTATAGAATTCTAGTAATAATCAGCTCCTGAATATAGAGGGTGAGTGTAAACATAAAGTCTTTCTAGATGCCATTTTGTTACTGTAAATTACTTTGCGATTATCATCTATAGACATCACATGACCTACCAATGCAGTCTTCTCTCCTGCATACTATATCTGATTATTCTTATGTTCATCTTTTCCTGCAGTTCATCCCTGCTTTGCCATTCACACACATTATCATTTCACAGCTCGCTTAATTTCTCTCTAGTCTTCACCTATCCTCTGCATTTATTGCACATGTCTCACTATCATGCTGCATCACACTCTACGCAGACCTCATACAGCCAGCTTTTTATTCCTAGAGAAAAACATTTTGTTGTCAACAGAGATAGTAGCTCCCTGAACTTTTTCTCTCCTGTTCTTACCCTAGATATGTATTCTCAGTACAGCCTCCTCCCCAACTAATTTGATTACCTAGGTAGCAGAAGCTATCAACTATTTCTATGGATCCTTCTTGGGATTGGAAAATATATATTTCACTGATGCTCTTATTACTAACTATCCCTGAGCATCTGTCACATACAAAGTTTACCATTTATGTTAGTTGCCCAACTAATCTCACTACACCTCTTTTACATATATTGTATATAGCTACTACCAATTCCTTTTCTACAAATTGAACATCACCACTTTCCCGATGGGATGAGATTGCTGTCTTCTTTCCTGTTTACCAAAACTTTAGTTTCTTCTTAAGTTTACTTTAAACTATTTTGACTCAAAGTTGTGTTTCCAAACCCAGAATTTATTCTCTAGCTCTTCCACAGATTCTGCTCTTAAGAACCAAGTCAGGTTACCTTATATTAGGCGCCCATGTCAACCCTATGCATAGAAAGCTTGTCAAAGAAAGGGTTAGTAGGGTCCTTCAGTTTTTGTCAAAAGACACGACAACTTCTACACTGCATGCAATAATGACCATACATAAACAGAGTACAGGTCTCCTAGCCTGGTTTCAGTACTGATCTATGTATATATCATCATTTCATCATCATTTCATTTTACGTCCGCTTTTCCCTGCTTGCAAGGGTGGGACGGGAACTGATTCTGGCTTGATTTCTACAGCTGGATGCCCTTCCTAACACCAACCTCATTTTGCCATGGCACCTCCACGACCACTTTCCAGTGGAATGATAGGGACCCCAGTCCCTATCATCTCATTTCTACAGCTGAGTAAACTGGAGCTATATATAAATATATATATATATTGTTATACTTTGGAAGTGTCATGCTGCCAATAAAAACACACACACCTGTAGTTTATTTTCACTTCAATTTATTATAAATTTCTGGTTGGTTGGTTCGATAACCGGAAGGTTGTTTATATATTGTCAAAGCTCTTTGTCACACATTCTGTGACCTCCTCAGTGACTAGGTTTTTATTTTATGTTTCTCCTTTGTTCTGTCCTACACCATCTTATATATATATAAGGAAAAAAGATGAAATCGAAAATGCAACTGGAGTCTTTAGTGGTGGTGGTGATGGTAGTTGTGGTAGTAGTCATCTTAATTGTTGCCATAGTAGTGGTGGTAGTTGTGTTGGTAGTAGTAGTGGTGGTGGTAGTGATGGTGTTGGTAGTAGTAGTGATGGTGGTAGTGATGGTGGTAGTAGTGGTGCTAGTTCTAATGATAACATCAACAATCAAAGACTAAAGACTGAAATGAAACAAGATAGAAGTGGTTGATGGAGTTTTCTTGGTTCAATACTGAAGAATCTTTTATATTCTAAACTTGAAGAACTTCAAATGTGAAGTAAATATCTAAGGAATAATGCTGCCAGCTACAACAAATCTTGAAATGGAAAGCTCCATGTTTACTTTATGCCATCTTATGATGTCAGACTTGAGAAAAAAACATTTAGATTTCTTTCACATTTTTAGTTTGTCAACTCCTACACTTACATAGAAATAATAATAATTATTATAATAATAATTATAATAATAATTATTATAATAATTATTATAATAATTATTATAATAATAATAATTTCTTTATTGGCCACAATGGCTGACACGAAGAAAAACATTAGAGACGGCACAGAACAGTACAGGGCGATACAAAGTGGGTTTTGGTCGTGTAAACAGGTTATAACAAGATAGAAATTGGGATAGAAATGAAAACAAAATTCAAACAACAAAAATTCCCCAAAAAGGGGGAAACCTCCAAGGGTCACTCGTGGTGAAAACCACACAAAAGACCGCGGCCATCCTGACCACCAGGGCAAGCACCCTCTCTCAGTTATCCCACTCCTCAGTCTACAAGCGCATACTCAGAGTGGGCCCGTTCACTCGGACCAGACTCATCACTTTCACCCACCTTTCAACAAACTTACTAGAAGACAGCACTTGCCTCTCCACCCTGATTTTCCTCTTCAAGTGAAACTTGAAAAAGTTAATCAGGGATTGACCGGAGAGGAAAGTGTCCGTCTTCAACCCTTTCAACCTTGTCCACCACACAATCTCTTTCGCCATGACCACCAGGCAGAGGAAAACTGCCTGCCCTTTCTCCTCTTTAAAGGAGGATGGCGGGGCTATCTGCACAATGGACTCGGTCGATAACCGGATCTGTCCTACACGCGACAGCAGCTGTTCGACATAGCTCCACAAGTCAGCAATACTCAAGTACTAAACGAGTGCGTGCAGGACGGTTTCGTCGCCCTGCGCATCTCGGCTGACAGTACCTCCGTGCCTGTAGAGCTTATCCCGAACTGGCAACGCTCCCCGGTAGCACTGCCAGGCCAGGATTTCTGGAAGTTGTCATAGGCCCCGGTCTAAAAGTTCTCTTGAAGAAAGCGAACAGCCCAGGGTCTCCCTGAAAACGTTGTCACTCTTCCTCGCCACTAGCCCTCTATAGAACGCCGAGGTGGATGTTCCACCGATACTAGTGCCCAGCTGGTAGAGGGCGGTGAGCGCTTGGAGACATTCCAGCTTCCAAGCGGTGCTATCCCTCGGTCTTTTCCTGATCCAGGACTGCAGCTCCGTCAAGGAGACTAGCTGGGGAAAAGCGCGTCTGGCAAACGGCGACCACACCTGTTCAACGTCAAGGAAGCACCAGAGATGTCGCAGCCTCAGTTGATCAGGGCCCCACCCGTTCCAGGTTCCTTAACCACCCTCTCTATGATGTATCGCATGAGATGGAGGTTGTCGTGGATGGATCTGTCCGGAATGCCGTATGTCTGTGCCTCTCCCACCTGATCACCGACGACAAGCGCCAATTTCTTGGCCAAAATCTTGAACTCTGCGTTTAGCAGAGTTATGGGCCTGGAGTTGTCTATAATGTCCCCATTGTTCGAGTCTTTTCTCAGCAGCTCCACTGCTCCCCGGCTCACAAAACTGGGAATGCTCCCGTTCCACTGCCAGTTGCAGTAGACATCTGCCAAGAGGTCGCCGCATAAAGCTCGTAGGGCAGACCATCCAAACCTGGCGATTTACCCCTCGTGCAGTCAGAAATCGCTTCCCGTATTTCACCTGCTGTTATCGGACTTTCGCAACACTGCGCTGCGCTCGTCGAGAGCCGCGGCAGTCGGTCGAGGTATGCACCGAAGTCCATACTCCGATCTAGCCCGCTACCGAACAATTGAGCAAAGTGTTGTTGAAAGGCCTCACACATCTGCTCGAGTTCGAGCAACATGCGCCCGTTTTGATCACGCAAAGACCGAATTGTGGATTTGTTGCCACATAGCACCTCCACCATGTTCACATTGGCACATTCAGATAATCCATGTTCAAAAGGTCTGAGCACGTTGTTGAGGCTTTACACCCTCCTCCTCTCTCTATTAACCCCACATAATCCCAGCGTGCATCTAAGATACAGTTCCAGTCGCCCACTAACACTAAAGAACGGGATGTTCCAAGAAAGGTCTCTAGAGGTCTGAAGAAATCTGGCCGTCCTGCCCATGTTGGGGCGTATTCGGCTACTAGCCTGAAAGCATTGCCTTCGCTGCCAGTCACGTCCAGCACCACAGACTTACCTTCTGGGTCCAGGAAGATGGCCCGTATGGCGAGATCCAAGCCTCTCCGAAAAAGCACAGCAACTCCCCCTCCCGATCCCGGACGACTGGGAGATGCGTATACATCGTAGCCGCCGGAGATCGGTGCGAAATCTCGTGCTTCGGAGATTCTGGTCATCTATGTTTAGTAATCTGAGGTCGTTCAGCAGGTGACCCTGCTTCCAAGATGACCCCAAGCCACGTACATTTATACTGCCTATCCTAAGTACGGCCATGCTGAATGGGGAAACGGGGTAAGTGAGAAAGGATCACTTACTTTGATCGTGTGGGGAAGGGACAGTAGAACAGTCCCTTCGGCTGGTAATGGGTTCTCCAAGATGATATCGGTATATATTCTTTTGGAGTATGACCCCCTGAAATCTCCAACTGCCTTGGGGAATTTTTGCTATAATTGTTTACAGTCTTCCATTTTAATTTCGACAATTGTAATGTTTTGGGTAATGTTTGGGTAATATATATGTACACACACAGACACATATATTAATTATTTATTAAAATAACAGATTAAAGTTTGACCAAAGAATTTTCACTTATCGAACCTTCTTTGGATTTTAGTCTTCACATTTATTATTATTACTATATACGTATATATATATATATATATATATATATATATATATATATATATATATATATATTCATTTTATTAAAGCTAAATAGTGAGTCTTGATCAGATTAAGGTTCGATTTGTATCGATCGGGCCCAAGTGTGGAATCAAAAGCTCATCGGATTTCTGTTATCATAACATGCGAAACGCACATCACACCTCAATAAATGTAATGAAAATTTATACACAGCCATAGTTGAAGAGATTTACAAAATGAAAGAAAAATATTTGAGTAAATATTTTACAAGTTTGTTAAAACCAATATCCATTAATTTACTGAAACTTTGAAGTAGGATCAAAGGTAAAGATTTATAATTGATGAAAATAATCTACTAAATTATCAATATCTATTTAGCTGTTTGATATTTATTGTTTAATTTTAACATAAATATGTTAATAGAAAATATCTGTTTTAATAACATTCACAACTTGTTGGCAACATAGGGCTTTTATAGTGCTCAGTTAAGTAACTCACTAAATTATTCAGTCCATGGAGAATTTTAAAATAATTAACATTTATAAAAAAACCTATCCTACTAAAAGCAGACACAGAATATGTTCACATAACTATATATATATATATATATATATATATATATATATATATATATTTATAGGAACAAGTAAGACCCCGACGGCTGAGCTCAAGCCGTTCGACGGCTAATTCTGGACTCCAGACTCAGCCGTCGGGGTCTTACTTGTTCCTATTACCCACTCTACTACCCTAAGTATTGAGTACTTTGGTGCGTTATGGTCCACCTGGTTCCTTACCACATTTCCTTCGTTATCTAGCTCCTATCCCCGTAGTAGAGCACTTTCCGACCTTACCACGCCGTATCCAGACTTTTCCGCTAAGCTCAATTTCTTTCACCCGCACCATGCGAAAACACAACATCGACTTCTCTTCAGTCCAGAATTAGCCGTCGAAACGGCTTGAGCTCAGCCGTCGGGGTCTTACTTGTTCCTATTACCCACTCTACTACCCTAAGTATTGAGTACTTTGGTGCGTTATGGTCCACCTGGTTCCTTACCACATTTCCTTCGTTATATATATTTATATATATATATTTATAGGAAAATAGTCAGGACCCCGACGACTCAGCTCTGGCGGTTTTGACAGCTAGATCCGAACTAAGCCACCAGTATTAGAACGGTGGGGATCTAGCTGAACTTATCAAGGGGTACACTACATATATGGGCATGCAGTCAAAGCAAAATAAGCTAAAATATCTAAGCAAAAAAAATCATAAAAGTTTGTTGTTTATATATATATATATATATAGATATAAATATATATATATATATATACAAATATAATAGCTTTGTGTATTCGTCTGTCACACACTCGAGATGACTGAGGAACGAATAGGTGATTACGTCGCTGATACTATCTACTAGTCTACCAGTCACAATTATTGTCAGGAGGTGCAACATGAAATAAAGTGTCTTATTCAAGAACATAAACACATTGCCCAGTCCGGAGATTGAACTCACAACCTCATAATTATGAATCCACTAAGGTACCTCTCCACAATATTTGAGAGGAAGCATTAGAATGTATTACTGATGTAAATGAAGCAATAATTAAAAGGGGTGGCAATGCAAAATAGATAGAACGGAATCTTTGTTGCTGAATGATTGAAGTCCCTCTCTAGAGTTGGAGAGGTTTTACTTCCATATTCTAATACTAACATAGAAATGTTGGGAGAAAAAAATATATATATATATGATGATGATGATGATATATAACTCTGCAGCTTGTTTAAAATCCAATATGGCGAAAAGTGAATCCAATATGGCGAAAACCATAAAAGCAATAACACCCATCGCATGATTTCGTTGGAATTATTACTTCAGGACTATGTGGACTTCTACCAATGTTATTGACCCCAACATAAACAGGTAGGTACCGGTATTTAATATATCTCTTCATTGTGCCGTTTGCCTTGTTATCTCTGTTTACATTTTACGTATATATATATATATATATAGCTGAAAGCAGCGATTCTTTGCTTAAACTTTAATTTGTCCTTATAATAAATAAATAAATATACATATATATATATAAATGAAAGTATAGAAATTATTGTGAGCGTGAAGCCATATAGTGAAGATATATATATATATATATAGTTAAAGAAAGAAGAGTGGATCACCTATAACGATAACTTGTTATCCCATAAATATATATATATATATATATATATTTATTTATTTATTTATTATAAGGACATTAAAGTTTAAGCAAAGAATCGCTGCTTTCAGCCTTAACGGTATCTTTTGAAACTAGTTTCAGAAGATACCGTTAAGGGTGAAAGCAGCGATTCTTTGCTTAAACTTTAATCTGTTCTTATAATAATGAAATTATTGTGTAAAGTGCTCAGGTGTTCTACAACTCGTCAAAGGTGCATGTATAGTACATAGAATAATATACAAATGTCAGGGAAGTGAATAGTATATGAGTCATGATATACATGTGTGTATGTGTATGGAGGGGAAACATGAGGTGTAGTGTTGGCGAATCTTGGGAAGCATGGAGGTTTTAAAGGATGCAGTGTCTCGACAGCTAACAACTGATGCAGGTAGTTTGTTCCATGGAGGTTTTAAAGGATGCAGTGTCTCGACAGCTAACAACTGATGCAGGTAGTTTGTTCCATGGGGGTTTTAAAGGATGCAGTGTCTCGACAGCTAACAACTGATGCAGGTAGTCTGTTCCACGTTTCAGCAATTCTGAGCGTGAAAAAATGTTTCCAAAAGTCATGGGAACTGTGCTGTTTTCTGACTTTGTGGGCATGCCCACGTGTGTTAGACACATGGAAATCAAAAAGGTACTCAGGGTTGTTGTTGGCAAGATGGTTAACAATTTTGTGGGTGTTTACCAAGTCAGTTGCCAGGCGTCGGAGCTTCAATGTATCCATGCCCAGGGAAGAAAGGCGTTCAGAGTATAGTAGATGCCTGATGGAGGGTATTCGCTTGGTTGCACGTCTCTGAACAGTTTCCAGGCGGTCAATATTCTGAGCAAGATAGGGGTTCCAGACTGGTGAGGCAAATTCTAAGTGTGGCCGCAGCGTAGCCATGTACAGCCTTAAATAGATAGCTGGAGAGCGGCTGACAAAGGTCTTGCTGAATGATGCTAAGACACCCTCAGCCCTCTTGACAATTTTAGAGACGTGCTTCGTCCAACGCAAATCGCTGCTGACCGTAATGCCAAGGTCATGTTCACAAGAAGACTTCTTGATATTAGTGCTGTGGAGGGAGTATGTGGACGCTGGGTTTTTACTCCTAAAATGCATGGTGGTGCACTTGTCCACAGCTAGCTTGAGTTGCCAGTCTGAGATCCATTGTTGCATTGTGTCCAGGTCAGACTGCAAGCAAGATCTATAGTGTTCAGGATCTGTCCTTTTTATCTCAAGGTACAGCTTGGTTATTTGCGTACGTTAGTACTGTGGCATTCTTTAAGTTGGCATCTATGTCATTAATATATGCCACAAACAAAAGGGGGCCAAGAATAGATCCCTGTGGTACACCAGATGATATCTCATATGGTGAGGAATGCTGTCCCAGAACCGTGACTACTTCTCTTCGATTGAGAATGAAGGACTTCAACCAGTTAAAAAGATCATCCATCACACCCATTGCAGAGAGTTTTGCCGTAAGCCTTTTGTGTGACGCAGAATTGAAAGCTTTCGCAAAGTCAAGGTAAACAACATCCATCCATGAGCCGCCATCAGTGATCCGGGTGATGTCTTCAAGAAACTCGATAAGTTGATCACAGCAGCTGAGTTGGGGATAAATCCAAATTGCGAGGGACGGATAAGACTGTGAGAGTTCCAGAAGTTCCAAAGTGTTTCTCTGACACAGGATTCCATCAGTTTGGCAATGCAACTAGTAAGACTTACTGGACGATAGTTCACAGGTGATGTGCGGTCACCCTTTTGAACAGAGGAATGACAGTGGCAGTTTTCCCCTGTTCTGGAGTAGCACCGTTGTTCAGACAGAATTGGAAGAAGCGTGATAGCTGGTGCAGAAGGAAGTACCCACCACGTTTAAGAAGCAGGTACGTAACACCATCAAGACCAGGAGAGGCATAGTTGCGTTTATCTTTTTAGGTGACGTCGCAGCATGGCAAGTGTAAATTCTATGGTTGTAATAAATATTTGCTTTGCGGGTTTTATATATATATATATATTTATATATAATCCTTATCGAGCCTTCTTTGGATTTTAGTCTTCACATTTATTATTACTAGTCCGAACTAGTTCGGATCTAGCTGGCGAAACGGCCGGAACTCAGCCGTCAGTGTCCTGAATCATTTCCTATTACCCACTCTACTACCCCAAGTATCGGGTACTCTGATACGTTATGATCTAGTTGCTTTTTACCACACTCTATCTGATCTTTCTCTCTCTCTCTCTCTCTCTATATATATATATATATATAAACAAAAAATTATGATGGGGAATCAGAGGCACTTAACATTTTTTATTCCTTACAAATTGTTTCATCCAAAAAGGACGATGCCATGTGTACTCACTTTAATATTTAATATTGTAATTTTAAGCATTGGGCACGCTTTGCTTTGATTACGGCGTCTAACGTAATATATCATAATATCTTCCCCTTTGAACTTATGATGTATTGCTTCTATTTTTGACATTTTATATATATATATATATATATAAAAATATATATATATATTTTTTTTTTGAAGGATAACATTTAATTTTATTCCTAGTTGTATAAATAACATTACAAACCGTTTGCAATTCTTTCAGAATGAAATTATAAACAGAGCATATAAATAAATTTACAGTAGAATAACATAACAAATATGTTTTAAATATATAGATAAATAACATTACAAATGCTTCGGTAACATTATAAATAGCTCGCGATTCAATTAGAAGGATATATTCTTTTATTGTTACAATATTAAAGAAAATGTAAAGGAAAGGGGTGGACAACGGAGCCAACACCAGAGCAAAAGACAGCAACGTCGCGAGGAGTACCGGGCAACCTCTCTCTAATGATTTTTGAGGCAAGCCAGCACACTCTCAGCGTTGCCTCAGGTGATGGTGAAGCTGATGCGCTGAAACAACCAAGCGCCCTCGCGAGATTCGCCAGTTACCTCTATTAGGCGAGCCGCCAGTAAAGAGAGGAACCTCGCATTCAGCGGCCCAACTCCCGGAAACGTCTCGAAAGCCGCAGGCTGAAAAATGTAGCTGGCCGCCGACAGATCAGAGTATTTGAGGGTTTTACTCCGCTCGGCTGCGATATATGCAAAGAAGCGGCACCCAAGACAAAGACAATGGAAAAAACAACAGAAAGACGAACATTTCACACCTCCTCAGTGGACCCATGGAAATCACTATGGTTTCGGTTAAACACTATATATAAAATTAAAATTTTGAGTTAAAAACCCTGTTATCCCCTACAATCAAATAAGCTCTCGCTTTATATTCCCTATAATAATCGAACACGTGTTTATGTGTATTTCTCTCCTTGCTGTTATATATATATATATATATATATATATATATATATATTTCACATGAATCATCGAGCGCTTGCCACACATATCGGACGTTGATTTTCGTTAATTCCTGAGCTGAAAACGATTCTCGCTAATTTATATTTGTGTGTGTATATATATATATATATATATATATATATATATATATAACGAAGGAGGTGTGGTAAGGAACCAGATGGACCATATCACACCAGAGTACTCAATACTTAGGGTAGTAGAGTGGGTAATAGGAAAATATTTAACCCCGACGGCAGAGCTCAAGCCGTTTCGAAGGCTATTTCTGGACTCAAGAAATAGCCGTCGAAACGGCTTGAGCTGTGCCGTCGGGTTAAACATTTTCCTATATATATATATATATATATATATATATATATATATATATATATATATATATAGGTGTAAGCTCATGTAAACTGTATAGTCATTGTTTACAAATTATGTACCGTCAGTGACGAAGAAAAAATCGAAATTATTCCGTGTGATCCATAAACACAATAGGAGTTGAGACGTAAGCTTGATAAAAATAGCCA
Source organism: Eledone cirrhosa (assembly GCA_964016885.1). Lineage (NCBI taxonomy): Eukaryota > Metazoa > Mollusca > Cephalopoda > Octopoda > Eledonidae > Eledone > Eledone cirrhosa. Next base: position 14,433,517 of record OZ024753.1, on the reverse strand, counting down.
CCAAATCTTCCTCATATTACACGACGCAGTCTTTCTTTTACAATTTAAAGAATGTAAACACTAAATAAAGTAGCATTAGTTATAAAATGCTTAAAAACAATAACAAACGATGTCTCTTTAAATAAAATATCAATAGAATGTTTGTTAAATGTATTTTCCTCAATGTATATTAGTTAAATATAACGGAATATAGATATAAATCTAGAAATTGCCGAAAGATGGTCTTATTTTCGAAATGAATCTAAAACTAAAACAAATTTTATTACAAATTCGAAATGAGAGTAAAAACGTAATTTCAAATTCAAGGGAGATCACTCTCAGAGTAAAAAATAGTAAATGAGAGTAACTTCCCTTAATATATATGACTACGCTGTGTGTGAGCGGCTGTTTTTCGCCCTTCTCAAGTTCGTTTACACACACGCACACATTCAGCTAAACAGACACATACATATATACATACATGCATGCACACATGCATGCTTGCACACACATACACATAGCTAAATAAATACATGCATACATACCCGTATACATACACACATGCATACATGCACACAAGTACATATATGTATGCATGCTCGCATATTTTCATGCATATATGCATGCATACTTATATGATGGCTGCCCCCTCGTTATTGAGTATGGCCATTGCACGATATAACATTATTAATAATTATCAATTAATGTTATCGTGCATGAACATTTTTTTTTAAAGTGAGGAAAGACTGTGCACTGAGCCAATCCCACTCTCTGAGCGACAATAGCTATAACCCGAAAAGAAGAAAAGATCAACATCATCGGTAACTACTGAGTCGCAGGTTTTATATAGGAGTTATCCCAGTTTCCTGAGTTGCCTTCTCCTAGAAGGATGCCCTGACAAAGGCTAGGGGTCCTTCACTCCCAGTTGTTTAACCACGCGATCGGGTATCCAGCCCGATTATTTCTGTCCCCGCGCATATATATACACATGCATACATGTATATACATATGTATATACATACATATATACATGCATATATACACATGCATACATGTATATACATATTTACACATTTTTGGCCGTTGACATATATACATACATACATACATGCAATACATACATACTTACATCCATACATACATACAATCTATGGTGGAATTTGTAACAAGGAACGAGTAACCACGAAATATAACACCTGGATAAGAAAAATATGGCCTTCAGAACTCTCTGCGTACAATAAATCAGTAGCTTATAATTTGTTTACTGCACCTGGACACAAGATTATATCCAGGCCATTGATGGCAAAAACTGAAATACTCAAACCGACACTGGAAATTTCCACATCAACAACATAGACCACCTCTATCTGAAACGTAAACTGGGATGCAGATATTTAATAACAATCCAAACAGCATTTGAATGTCGCATCAGAACTCTTCGACAACATCTACTCACCACTAAGCAAAGAATCTGGTCCTCGAATGTTCTCAACGTACAACAAATATATTATTACATTGCAGACAACATTTTGCTGTGTCAATCCTAACGATAACATTTCGCCTGTTGGAGTAGTTGTTGCAAGAACTGAACGAGATGGATGTGAGGTCTTGTAAGCTGCTCAGTATTACTGGAATGTAACAACAATTCTGATGGAGGATGGTCGGAGATTTAAATTCAATATTAAATTCAATATTAACATAGTCCCAGACATAACTAGTGACACTGATGCAATAACCTCAACAGAGGATAAGGACCAGCAACCATCTCACCCAAGTTTATGAGCATGAAAATAATATTGATAGGATAGCCATTGAACTAGAGCATGGATATGAAATACAATCTGACACAGATGTCTCTCCTAGGAACATAGGAAAAGTCCACGCAATACTCGAGCAAATTAAATCTAATAGACTAATCTACTGAGGTTGTACGTAGATACACGAGAGAAAATCTACAGATCATAGTGGGGATAACACCACTAAAACTGGAGTTGCGACAAGTTCCTAATGTCTCACTTTGGGTGATACCTCCATGCAATCAAGGTGGAAGAAATCCCCACCAAATAGATGTAGGCTCTGCAAAACAATGACCGAAGATGTTAACCACGTTTATTCTAGCTGCGAGTAATTATTATAAAATGTATCTGAGGTATTGGAACTTCTCATCAATCGTCTGTAGACCAGGCATGTCAAACATGCGTCCATTTACAAGCACACCTGCAGGTTTTTGCGGTGCGAGCATATTCCATCTTGGTAAATTAGTTGTAATGTGCGCAATTAGTTGTCGTGTGTGGCTCTCAGACAAAACATGTGACCCATGGAGCCCTCGGGGAACCGTCAGTTTAACATGCCAGCTGTAGACATCTTCCTTTATTTGTTTTCGTTTTGTTTTTCTGTTTTGGGGGGTGGCGGGTCGTCTTTTTTACTACATTGACACCGGGTTGTGGGTTTTATATTTTTCGGTAACACCAAAATTCCTTTCAGACATCACCCTCAACTTATTGATCGCTATTTGATTTGATGTTCGTGTTCCGTAGGGCTTTCCAGGTTATTCTGGCCACCGTGTATCAATTCAAATTTGAATTTCATTTTTAAATAGATTATTTTGATTTAAACTTCAATATGTGTTTGTTTCATATCATAATGACAGCCGATTTTCTAATCTGCGATTTGACCCCCACCTAAATGTTGTATTATTTCATGAAACTATTAATTATTTGTTCAATTGGTGGGGAAATCGCTGCATCGTTCGCGGATTCCATAACTTTTAATGGATTCGTAGGTGGTGGGGAGGGGCTTCCTACTGGATTTTAAATCTCGGGAGAGCCCCGTCCCTCTCCAGGTTTAGTTATAGCTGATTTCTCCGAGTGTGTATGTATGAGAGAGAGAGAGAGAGAGAGAGAGAGAGAGCGTCTGTGTATGTGTGAGAGAGAGGAGGAGGAGAAGAAGAATCCACTCCAATTGCTGGACTGGTAAAGATAAAAGGCAAAGGTGATCTTGGTGGGATTTGAAATCAGGTCGTAGAAAACTGGAATGACTACCCAAACCCTTCTTTCTGACTCACTAACAACTCCTTGGAAGAAAAATATAAACTTTAAAAATATAAATAATAAATAAAACGAAACGAAAAGAGAACAAGGAAAACAAAAATACATGAAACTTGGATTTAAATTCTCCATGTTTGATTTAAAGTGTTTATTTGAGAATGAAACATTTCAATTGCTGCTGGTTGATTATTATCATTATTAAGATGTCGCCTATGATAATGCTGTTGTTGTTGTTGTTGTTGTTACTGTTGCTGTTGTAGTGTTCATCTTAGAGTTGATAAGGTAACGGATCAACGTTTGTCTTCGATTATTGGTAGGATCAATACATCGACGGTTCTGTTGGTCTGTCTGTGTACCAGAAGGACATTGACGTACACAGATATTATATAATTTGTAGTACTTACATGTGAGACAGTAAGATACACCCGGCCCCTGGCACGTGGCACAGAGTTCATGGCAGCGACGACACACCTAAAATAGAATTGGTTAGAACATTGAACATTAGAAATCATGGCAGTATCGGTAGAGGGTCGGACGCCATGCTTTCCAGCATAGTTACGTCCCTTTACGATCTGAGTTCAAATCCCGCCGAGGTTGACTTTGCCTTTCATCCTTACGGGGTCGATTAAATAAAGTACCAGTAATGAACTGGGTAATTGCTGGCCTTGTGCCTAAAGTAGAAACAATTATATATATATAACATTACTGGTACTCGATAAAATAAAGTACCAGTAATGCACTGGGATAATTGCTGGCCTTGTGCCAAAAGTAGAAACAATTATATATATATAACAGGCGGTGGATTGGCAGTATCGGTAGAGGGTCGGACGCCATGCTTTGACGCATAAAGTTACGGCCCTTGCCATTTTGAGTTCAAATCCCACCGACGTTAACTTTGCCTTTCATCCTTACAGGGTCGATAAAATAAAGTACCAGTAATACACTGGGATAAATGCTGGCCTTGTGCAATAATTTCTGACATATA
>OZ024753.1:14392006-14399506 GCA_964016885.1 Eledone cirrhosa | reverse complement strand
TGCTGGCCTTGTGCCAAAAGTAGAAACAATTATTAATATTCAAAAAACTCAGATTACATTTATTGTATTCAGCCATGTAGAGCCAAATTTTCTTTTTTATTTGAATTTGGCAAAGCCGGCCATTTGTCGCTCGTATGCAGGAAACTGACTGGCCAGTCTGCTGATATGCAAATCTGGCTGATCAGTGGATCTGCTAAAATGCAGCCATGTAGAGCGAAATTTTCTTTATATATATATTTGGATTTTAGTCTATTATTATTACTATATATATATATAGTGTATATAGTGGTGACACAACAGTTAGTTCACCATAACCTTAGCGGATCTTCAGCTAAGGTGAAACAATTGTTCTCGTTATGGTGAACTAACTGTTGTGTTATCACTCCTAACTCGTCCCATGGACTGAGTGCTCTACCACTACGGATATTACCTTCCAGTGTTCTACCTCTCTCTCTCTATATATATATACATGGACACACTGGAAGAGGAAGACCAAGGTTAACGTATGTTGATGCCCTAAGGACAGACACTAGTCTGTTGGAGACGCAGGACATGGCAGCGATAATGAGGGACAGAGACTGCTGGAGAGAACTCGTCCATGGATCTCTTGAATTTTACCCGCCCTAGAATATATATATATATACACACACACGCATACACACATACATACATATATACATACATACATACATACATACATACATACATACATACATACATACATACATACATACACATATACATATATATATATATATATATATATAGGAAAGAGTCAGGACCTCGACAGCTAGATCTGGAGTTCAGCCGTCGGGTCCTGACTCTTTTCCTAGTACCCACTGTACAATCCTAAGTATTGAGTACTCTGGTGCGTTATGCGCCACCCTCTTTGTTATATATATATATCATCATCATCATCATTTTACGTCCGCTTTTCCCTGCTTGCAAGGGTGGGACGGGAACTGATTCTGGCTTGATTTCTACAGCTGGATGCCCTTCCTAACACCAACCTCATTTACAGTGAGTGCTGGGTGCCTTTTTTTTGCCGTGACACCTCCACGTCCACTTTACAGTGTGGTCTGGGTGCTTTTTTGCTGTAGCACGTCCACGACCACTTTGCAGTGGAATGATAGGGACCCCAGTCCTATCATCTCATTCTACAGCTGAGTAAACAGGAGCAATGTGAAATAAAGTGTCTTGCTCAAGGAAACAACACATCACCCGGTCTGAGAATTGAACTCACAACCTTTCGATTGCAAGGCCAATGCTCTAACCACTAAGCCATGTGCTTCCATATAATATATATACACACACACACAGACACACAGACACACATATGTTTTGACATCTATTTGTACATCTGTTAAACATCAAAACACGTGCAATGGTGGAGTAGGTAAAGGATGGAGAATTAGTTAAGTCCTACAATAGATACGGGTGGTAAAGTTGAATGAAGAGAAGCGGGTAGAAAAGGGTTATGTTAGCTGGGATGTACCGATGACAATATGTAGGTGGGCAGGTTTTGTTAGAAGTCTATGAATCAAATCTGCTCTGCTACTTTACTACACCACGGATTCTAAATATTTTAACATTTTTGCTTAACATACTACTCACTTCGATGGTGAATGGTGGCCTTCGTATAATCTATGTATGGGTATGTATGTACGAGTGTGTGTATGTACGAGTGTGTGTATGTACGAGTGTGTGTATGTACGAGTGTGTGTATGTACGAGTGTGTGTATGTACGAGTGTGTGTATGTACGAGTGTGTATACGAGTGTGTGTATGTACGAGTGTGTGTATGTACGAGTGTGTGTATGTACGAGTGTGTGTATGTTTGAGTGTGTGTATGTACGAGTGTGTGTATACGAGTGTGTGTGTACGAGTGTGTGTGTGTGTACGAGTGTGTGTATGTACGAGTGTGTATGTGTATATATATGTGTGTATATATGTGTCAGTGTATATGTGCGTGTGTATGTATGTATATATGTGTGTGTATGCATGGATAAAAGTGGGTGTAAGTGTATATATGTATAAGTGGGTGTAAGTGTATATATGTATATATATAATGAATATGTATGATGGGGGATGGAGGTGGTAGTGGTGGAGGTAGTAGTGATGATAGTGGTGGTAGTGGTAGTGGTGGTGGTGGTGGTGGGGATGTTGGTGATGGTGGTGGTGATAGCCGTGGTGGTGGTGGTGGTGACGACGGTGGTAGTGGTGGGGGTAGTAGTGATGATAGTGGCTGTGGTGGTAGTAGTGGTGGTGGTGGTGGGGATGTTGGTGATGGTGGTGGTGATAGCCGTGATGGTGGTGGTGGTGACGACGATAGTAGTGGTGGTGGTGACGACGATAGTAGTAGTGGTGGTGGTGACGACGATAGTAGTAGTGGTGGTGGTGGTGGTGGTGACGACGATAGTAGTGGTGGAGATAGTAGTGATGGTGGTGGTTGTGGTGGTGGTAGTGGTGGTGGTGGTGGTGGGATGTTGGTGATGGTGGTGATAGCCGTGGTGGTGGTGGTGACGATGGTGGTAGTGGTGGAGGTAGTAGTGATGATAGTGGTGATGATGGTTTATGATGGTGGTGGTGGGGATGTTGGTGGTGATAGCCGTGGTGGTGGTGGTGGTGGCGGTGACGACGGTGCTGGTAGTTGTGTGCAGTATGGTGATATATACGAGCTATATATATGAAAGTCGGTCATGGTGATGACGATGTTATTACCATCTTCATGGTGGCGGTTTGAGTGAGTGAGGGGGCGGGGCGGGTGTTGTTAGGGAGTGTCGTTATTGTCATGGTAACCAGGCTTATATAGTAACCGTTGATATTAACTACAAGGATGTACACACACACACACACACACACACACACACACACACACACACACACACACACACACACACACACACACACACACACACACACAGATATATAACCAAAGATTCATATGGTTCGTTGATTACTCAACGAATACAATTTTACAATAGATTAGAAGCACTCGACAGCCGATTTTCATGGAGTATTTAATATTATTCAAAATATTAATAAACGAAAAATATTCTCATAATCAAAATATATATTTTATTATACATATTTCAAGGGTACAATGGTGTTTAAGTACGTTTTCATCAGATAAAATATACGAGAGATTTGATATGTGACATACCGCTACGGTTTTTATTATTCAATTCCAATACTGCCACTATTGGAATTGAATAATAAAATGCGTAGCGGTATGTCGCATATCAAATCTCTCGTATATTTTATCTGATGAAAACGTACTTAAACACAATTGTACCCTTGAAATATGTATAATAAAATATATATTTTGATTATGAGAATATTTTTCATACTGTCAATAAAGACACCAGGATTTTTTCATTCTGATGAATGAAAGCAATTTTGGTTGCTTTCAAGAAACAACTGGTAAATGAAATAGTTATCTTATGTTGTTTATTTCATAACTAATAAATAAATAATATATATATATATATATATATATATATATATGTGTGTGTAGGAGGTGAGTTTTATTGTAGCACAATAAAGCAATGCAAATATCGGATAAGTAGCACTCTACAGTTTGTAGGACTGGAGTATAAATAATATAAGATCAAAAGATGGTTAAAAGAGTTCCAAGTATTTTATTATGCGCATTTCAAAAACAAATATCATCATGGGATTATATCTGCGTTCTCATCAGATAAAATAGGGATACATGATATGAAGCTTAAAAAACACTTGTGAATAGTGAAGTTTTAAATCAACATATGAAAAATAATTTAAGATTGATGTATGAGATTGGGAAAAAGTGAGGGGGGTTGGAAAAGGTAAGGAAGGGGAGGAGATGAGAGTAAAGAATGGTGGGGGATGAGTATAAGAAGGAAGGAGGAGAGAGGAGGAGAGATGGGTGATAAAGAGAGAGAGATAGCCTTTACAATTGAGAAAAAATATATATTGTCTCACAGAGAGAAGTTAAAAAGCTGTTGGAAGATAATAGTTAATTTAAAAGAATTTGAAATTAAAAGTTAATGAGGTTTATGCATGAAGAGAAAAAGAAATTAAGAATAATATTAAATTAAGATTTGTATATTGAAGGGTTTAATAATATGTGCGAGGAAAAGAAATTATTAATATGTATTATTATAATAAAAATATTAATGTTATTAAGGATATAATGTGAAAAGGAGCAGAATGAATGAGTTATGAATTTAGAGGAATTAGTTAGGGTTTAAATGTGTTTTTATGTAATGTAATATGTGTACGTAATATGTGTACGTAAATAGTTTGTTTAAAAATGAGCGCAATATACAAACCTTAATTTAATATTATTCTTAATTCCTTTTTCTCTTCATGCATAAACCTCATTAACTTTTAATTTCAAATTCTTTTAAATTATCTATTATCTTCCAACGGCTTTTTAACTTCTCTCTGTGAGACAATATCTATTTTTTCTCAGTTGTAGAGGCTATCTCTCTCTCTCTATCACCCATCTCTCCTCCTCTTTCATCCTTCCTTCTTATACTCATCCCCCACCATTCTTTACTCTCATCTCCTCCTCTTCCTTACCTTTTCCAACCTCCCCTCACTTTTTCCCAATCTCATACATCAATCTTAAATTATTTTTCATATGTTGATTTAAAACTTCACTATTCACAAGTGTTTTTAAAGCTTCATATCATGTATCCCTATTTTATCTGATGAGAACGCAGATATCATCCCATGATATTTGTTTTTGAAATGCGCATAATAAAATACTTGGAACTCTTTTAACCATCTTTTGATCTTATATATATATATATATATATATATATATATATATATATATATATATATTGTTATACTTGGGGAGGGTCATTCATATTGTTGTAATAATATTGCCAGAATTAATAACAGAACACACTCACTGTTTGGTTGGTTTTCGCTTCTGTATCTTTTATATCAGTTAATTCATTCGGTCCTCAATGTTTACCATTGACTGACCAACGGTCAAAAATACAGATATAATATAGATATAAACACATATATATAGTTCTTTCGTTGCACATCTGCAACATCGTCAGTGGTGCTATTATGTTCCTCCTGTTGTATTGTATATTTACGCCATCTTTCTGGCAATATTATTACAACAATATGACCCTCCCCAAGTATGACAATATTTGTTTCGACACACGATTTCATATCAAAAACCTCGCAAAACAAATATATATATATACATATATATATATACATATATATATATATATATATATATATATATATATATATATATATATAATGTAGGCACGTGACCTAGTAGTAACACCGTGGGTTCAATTGCTGGACTGGATTGTATGTTGTGTTCTTCAGCAAAACATTTCATTTGAAGTTGCCCCAGTACACTCAACTGTAAATGAGTACCAACAATAGCTGGGGGTTTAACCCTGCGATTGACTGGCGTCCTGTTCAGGGGGTGTCTTGTACTCTCAGTCGCTTAAAGCCATGGAGACTAGGATAAACACCGGGCCTGACGAGCCTCCGGGCTTGAGACAGACTTAAGACTTATATATATATATGTTAAAGAATGTTCGATACAGATCGAACCTTGAGCTGATAAATAGCGAAACGTGCGTCACCAATCAATAAACGTAATGAAGGTTTAGCAAATCGTCCTTATATTAAAATATTACACTCTGTGAATTGGCAGTACCGGTAGAGGGCTGGACGCCATGCTTTCCAGCATAGTTACGTCCTTTTACGGTCTGAGTTCAAATCCCGTCGAGGTTAACTTTGCCTTTCATCCTTACGGGGTCGATAGAATAAAGTACCAGTAATGTACTGAGTATAATTTCTGGCCTTGTCCCAAACGTAGAAACAATTATTATATTACACTCTGTCTAGCTCTGCACCTCGCCACTGACGTGAACCTAAAGATGGAGTGCTCACCTGGGTGAACCTACAGTAACTACACGTTACACTCCAAGTATATATATATATATATATATATATATATCCAGGAAAAACTTGAGCCGTTAAGATCTTCTTCCTGGATACGTCAATATTTATAAAACAAACTTTGTATTTTATCTGATGAGAGCGTACCAAAGTTTTGGTACCATTGAAATATATATAATAGAATAAATATGGTTTTATAAATATAGTTTCCATTTATTTAATATCATTTATATTATACTCCAGAAAACTTGTCGAGTGCTTCGAATCAATTATAAACATATATATTTGTTGAATTACCAACAAATTAAATATCCCTTTTGCTTGATTTTATATATTATATATATATATATATATATAATATATATATATATATCCGTATGTGGTTGACGGCTGAGAGAAAGACGTACATTATCGAAGTAGAGTTTAAATATTCATTTTATTGTGGTTAAGCAGTGAGGCTTGTTACTCCGGAGTTTCGCCTGTGCATCACAGGGTCATCAGCTCTTGTTTGATAACCCTGTGATCACTATTTAGCCTTAATAAAATGAATATATATGTATATGTGAATTTGTGAGTGAGTGTGTGTCTGTCTGTGTGTTTGCATATGTGTGTGTGACCCTAAAAACAAGACATGAATATTTTAATAACCAATCGAAAATGTTCTTGACGTTTCGTAACAGAGCTATATATTTTAGCCGTCACTGTATAAATGAATTAAGATTATTTAGATACGTTAGACCAGGTATGTCATACATGCGGCTCCCGGGCCACATGCAGCCCTTTACGAGCACATTTGCGGCCCGCACAAAGGTTTTTACAGCGCGAGCGTAATATAAAATAAAAATATTAGTTGTAATGTGCACAATTAGTTATGTGTGGCCCCCAGACAACACATATGTGACCCATGGGGCCTTCGAGGGACCCTCAGTTTGACATCCCTGCATTAGACAATCGTAAAATCTGTCCTTTGCTTTTAAAACATTACTGTAAACAGAAAACACCAAGACTGGCTAAACTATCGTTTCTAGGATCCGTACACTTTCTTCAGACGTAATACTGTCTCTCTATAGAGTCAACATTACAATTTCTTCAGACAAATCCTGTCTCTACAGAGTCAACATTACAATTTCTTCAGACATAATCCTGTCTCTACAGAGTCAACATTACAATTTCTTCAGACATAATCCTGTCTCTACAGAGTCAACATTACAATTTCTTCAGACATAATCCTGTCTATCTACGGAGTCAACCTTACACTTTATTCAGACACAATCCTATCTCTCTATAGAGTCAGCCTTCTGGATTCTCCTTTATCTTCTACATATTTTCATGCAGTCATTGACTACCAAATGTTTAAGCTGATCAGACACGAGATTAATCTGAGCACTGTGAGAGAGTCTTGTGAAGTTTGAGCTGTGTGAAGGGGTGACGTTTTGATTAATAGATCTTCGGCTAATCATACACGAAATCAATCTGAACACTGTGAGAGAGCCTGAACAGGTCATTGGCACTCTTCTTCGAAATGTATGTGCAGTTAGTGATTGGGACAGTAAGATTAAAGAAAGTACCA
>OZ024753.1:14382006-14384506 GCA_964016885.1 Eledone cirrhosa | reverse complement strand
TGGTAACATGTATCCCAGTACAACCTGTCTCATGGTCGGGTCATTGGCGACTAAACTGGCAACCCCACCAAGGTTTCTTGGTGAGGAGGGTGACTTTGGACATCCTGCAGGACTAAAAACAAAACCTGTCAAAGGGCAAAGGAGCTCTTAAGAGTCAATGGCCATCCAAAATCACCGGGAGAGATGACCCCTTAGCCTTTGTCAAGGCAGAATTCTAGGAGAAGGAAAACTCTGATATAACACCTGCAACCCTAATGGTATCCAATGATGTTGACTTGTTCTTCTTTTTGGTAAATATCATCTTGGTTAAGAGAGTGGGACTGGTTTTGTGCAGTGCCTTTGCTCACTATAAAAGCTTCACGGCACAGGCATTGCTTTATATCTGGAGATCTCTCTGCACTTGTCGTCATATGGTACCATGGGCCTAGCACTATGTGTCAATAATTGTCACAAGTGTAGTGTTTGTACCAGAGTTTTCAAGTCGCTGGCTGGACTAAAAAGTCGCACTTGTTTAGCGCATCAGTAGGGGTTCTCCTACATGGATATAAAGTAGTGGCCGTACTCGAAAACGAGTTGGCAGCCACCATGTATATATATATATGTATGTATATATATATATGTATATATGTATATATGTATATATATATATGTATGTATGTATATATATATATGTATGTATGTATATATATATGTATATATGTATGTATATATATATATGTATATATATATATATATGTATGTATATATATATATATATATATATGTATGTATATATATATATGTATGTATATATATATATATATGTATGTATTTATATATATATGTATGTATTTATATATATATATATGTATGTATTTATATATATATATATGTATGTATTTATATATATATATATGTATGTATTTATATATATATATATGTATGTATTTATATATATATATATATGTATGTATGTATATATATGTATGTATATATATATATATATATATATATATATAAGCAAGATGTATGGTAGGTCGTATGTGAATCGCGATGATCACGTCTGACCTACCAAATATGCGACGGTAGCTAGTTAAGCTCTATGCGTATAAGCAGAGCAGAAATATTAATGAAAAAGAACAAAGGAACTATTATGACATTATAACAAATTTATTGCCGACAGCCGTTTCGTCCGACCATATGGGGGGACTTTTCAAGGTATATAACATGTGATTGTAAGTTCATTATTTACATCAACGTATCACTTAAGACTAGCAGTTTGAAATTGTGGTATACATCAGCAGCTCCGCTTGTATATTTGGGGTCTATATTCTAAGGGGGCTCTTTTATATTAGTTGTGGGAATTGTAAAAGGGATGGGTTATGGGGAGTTAAGAGAATTTGAAAAGGGCCTAAGAGTCAGGGATTGAAGGTTAAAAATTAGATAATTTATAATTTACGCATTAAAAGTAAAAGACTTGGGATCTCGTAGAAGCACCTTAAAAAATCCCTCAATAAGTGCATAAAGCTTACAAGCCCCAATAAACTTGACAAACTAGAAGAGATTAAGAGACTAATAAAATGGAAAAAATAATAAAAATAAAGATATAAAGTTTCCCTAAAAAAATATAAAGTTTCCTAAGAAGTTCCTTCGAGAGTAAAAAAGATTTTTTCGAAAGAAAAAACTTTCTTCCCCAGAGATCACGTTAAAACATTTCAGAAAATTTACGAAGTTTTGATAATCCCTACTAAGTTGAAAGAAACTAATCAATTAAAGGTTAATTCAAAAAGGCTTCAATAAACCCCTCAGAAAAGGCCCCTTTATTTTTAATAGGAACCTCCTCCGAGAGACCCTTCGAAGAATTAAAATTTTAGAGAGCCTTTAAGGATATATATAAACGAATTGAGGAAAATTATAAATTAAAAGTTAAAAATTACGGTATTTGGGATATCCGAGGAACTTTCAAAGGGCTGCCTCAACAGATACAACTTAGGTATAATAGATAAAATAATTTAAGTAATTTAATTAGGGAGCAATTCAAAGAGCTTATCAAGAAAATGATAAGTAAGAAAATATATAAGCAAAAAGACAATAATTATAAAATGTATTTTTAAGAAGCTATAAGGTAGCTTCAGTAATCTAATAATGTACTATCAAAAAATTATTATAAAATTATTATAAAATTATTACAAAATTATCATAAAACTATTGATACAGGATTAAAAAATTACTATAAAATTATTGATACAGGATTAACAGAGACATAATAATATATTCCTGCCTAATTAACAAAAAATCAATAAACAATTAACAGTCAAGCAAAATTAGCTCAGGGATATCCCGCTCTCGGATACTTTACACACATACAGCATCACATATGATTAATAAAGACATAATGGTATACTCCTGCCTAATTAACAAACAATCAATTAACAATTGATAGTCAAGAAAATGTACTCAGGGATATCCCTCGCACGGATACTTTATACACATACAGCAGGATAAATAATACAGGTGACCT
>OZ024753.1:14350594-14355594 GCA_964016885.1 Eledone cirrhosa | reverse complement strand
AAGTCGATTCAATCGACCCTAGTGCGTTACTAGTACTTTATTTTATCGACCCTGTAAAGATGAAAGACAAAGCTAATCTCAGCCTTTCATCCTAATATTTTAATAAGGTTTGTCTCTAAGAACTTCTTGCTTTGGTGCAGCCTCTGCCTTTTCCAGAGCAGAAGAAAAAACCACCTAAAAGAAAGACAACGAAGCGAAGAAGGAGGAGAACGGTGAAGAAGAAGAGAGCGAGACCGTGCCCGTGCCCGAGACCGAAGAAGAGAACGAGACGGAGACCGAGAGTGTGCCCGAGACCGAAGAAGAGAACGAGACCGAGACCGAGATCGAGACCGTGCCCGTCCCCGAGACCGAGATCGAGACCGTGCCCGTCCCCGAGACCGTGCCCGTGCCCGACACCGGAGAAGGTGAGACCGGAGAGGAAGGTGAGGCCGAGACAGTGGCCGAGACCGAGACCGGAGAAGGTGAGACCGAGACCGTGCCCGAGACCGAGACCGGAGAAGAAGGTGAGACCGAGACCGTGCCCGAGACCGAGACCGTGCCCGAGACCGAGACCGGAGAAGAAGGTGAGACCGAGACCGTGCCCGAGACCGAGACCGGAGAAGAAGGTGAGACCGAGACCGTGCCCGAGACCGAGACCGGAGAAGAAGGTGAGACCGAGACCGTGCCCGAGACCGAGACCGGAGAAGAAGGTGAGACCGAGACCGTGCCCGAGACCGAGACCGGAGAAGAAGGTGAGACCGAGACCGTGCCCGAGACCGAGACCAGAGAAGAAGGTGAGACCGAGACCGTGCCCGAGACCGGTGAAGAAGGCGATACCGGAGAAGAGGGTGAGACCGAGACCGGAGAAGGCGAGACCGGTGAAGAAGGTGAGACCGAGACCGTGCCCGAGACCGGTGAGGAAGGTGAGACCGAGACCGTGCCCGAGACCGGTGAAGAAGGCGATACCGGAGAAGAGGGTGAGACCGAGACCGGAGAAGGCGAGACCGGTGAAGAAGGCGATACCGGTGAAGAAGGTGAGACCGAGACCGTGCCCGAGACCGGTGAAGAAGGCGATACCGGTGAAGAAGGTGAGACCGAGACCGTGCCCGAGACCGGTGAAGAAGGCGATACCGGAGAAGAAGGTGAGACCGGAGAAGGCGAGACCGGTGAAGAAGGTGAGACCGGTGAAGAAGGTGAGACCGTGCCCGAGACCGGTGAAGAAGGTGATAGCGGTGAAGAAGGTGAGACCGAGACCGTGCCCGAGACCGGTGAAGAAGGCGATACCGGAGAAGAAGGTGAGACCGAGACCGTGCCCGAGACCGGTGAAGAAGGCGATACCGGAGAAGAAGGCGAGACCGGAGAAGGCGAGACCGGTGAAGAAGGCGAGACCGGTTAAGAAGGCGAGACCGTGCCCAAGACCGGTGAAGAAGGCGATACCGGAGAAGAAGGCGATACCGGAGAAGAAGGCGAGACCGGAGAAGAAGGCGAGACCGGAGAAGAAGGCGAGACCGGAGAAGAAGGCGAGACCGGAGAAGAAGGCGAGACCGGAGAAGAGGGCGAGACCGGAGAAGAGGGCGAGACGGGAGAAGAGGGTGAGACCGGAGAAGAGGGTGAGACCGGAGAAGAGGGCGAGACCGGAGAAGGCGAGACCGGAGAAGAAGGCGAGACCGGAGAAGAAGGCGAGACCGGAGAAGAGGGCGAGACCGGAAAAGCGGGCGAGACCGGAAAAGCGGGCGAGACCGGAAAAGCGGGCGAGACCGGAGAAGAGGGCGAGACCGGAGAAGAGAAAAATGGAGATAAAGGTATCGTGTGAAAATGTAGAGATATGTCCAATGAAGATAAAACAAAACAAAAAAGAAGTGAAGTAATGAACCGACGGCGACGATAAAAGACGTAGAATTGCAGAGAATGAAAAGATATCTTGGAATTTTTTCATGCATTCGTTGACACTTTCTTCATAAAAATGGTCGACAATTTCCTCGTAAAAGTAGTCGACCCTTTCGTGATAAAAAAATAACCCGGTTTTTCGTTATTAATAAAGATTTCGTAGAGTAAATTATGTATCTTTCAGATTAATTGAAAAATAAAATATTCTTTTTCCGAAGAATATTGAAAACTATCTGGCCCGTCCGGCTGGCGTCCGGCTAGGTATACCGGGATTTTATCTTTTCAGGAATCCCCCCTACACTCCAGTGCAAAGATACCGCACGCCCTCTCAAGTCAGCGGGGGGGGGGGGGTTAACGTGCTCTGATGTTGGGTTTGAATAGTTTTTAGGATTCCCCAGTTTCAGCAGCAAGTACGTTAAATAAAATTGATAGTTACACCAATCTTGTACAATCATAATGGAAATTCCAAGTAACAGAAAATATTTAAATTACATTGTTAGAGCCTCAGAGTATCTTCTGAAACTTAAAAAATCCGTCTGTGAACGCAGAAGTAAATATTTCGAAAAACGTTATCTTATGCGGACAGCCATACATACAGAGACATTATAAGTGTGCTACGTTATAGCTATGTATCTATCTAAAAAGACAGACTAAGAGAAAGAGATGAATGTTGTGCGACGTCATAAGAAAAAGTGAGGAATGACGTCTAGCCGGAAGTGTTGACATTTGAAATTTTAAAGAAGTGAATATTTAAATGTCTTTAATCTTTTAACAAAATTCAGTAGACAAAAATACCTTCACTTTTTACTTGGAAAAAGTTACATCTATGGTGCAAATTTGGTGTTGTTTGGTATAGTATACTTCGTTAAAAATATTTCAATATTCTTCATAAGAATATTTAGAAGTTAATGGCCGAAAAATTCGCTTGGGAGGGTTCTTCTCTGAAGACCTTCTGCTGTCCAACTTTCCAAGGAGATTTTTTACCATTTAAGGACTTGAATCGAGTACCTCATAATATTAAAATCGTAGCATCACAGCAATGCCAACTTAATCGATGTGTTACCATTTTTCTAATAAAAATACACTAAATGATTTTTTAATAATTTTGAAAATAATCAAGAATTTGGGGAGGATTTAGACTAACTTTTTCATTTAGTTGGTGTTTGGAGAATATCAACCAAAAAGATTTTTTTCATAAATTGGATGGGAGGGTTCTCAATAAATAGGGCGCCGTATTGACATACGATGTTTCTTGGACATTTTAAGCCTGGCAGATCCCAACTCTCTCCAGGTCTGAGTACAACAGACTTCTTCCAGAGAAGGATAGAACGAGGGAGAGGATGTGAGAAAGATATATATATACAGAGGAAGAATCGATATGATTCCAGTCCCTCAGAGAAATAACAACGCAACCAGGAGCTGGACATATCGGAGTATTGACGGAGTAGAACGCACTAAAATATGTGTACCTGTCTCTACCGCACCAATTCGGACTGCCTGAAGACGTCACAGCCAATGATGGCTGTCACCGAAATATATAAAGCAGTATATCTATAATTTATAATAAACGAAGCCAAATTTCACCTATTTGACTTAATTAGTTTACATTACTCCGGAGTAAACAAACCAACCTGCGTACTTCGTCGAGTGCTCCAATCTGCATACTGAGGTGTCGGTAAACAACCAACATATACTCATAATTTATATATATATATATATGTATATATACATATATACATGTATATATATATATGTGTGTGTGTTTGTTTGCATGTATGAGTAGTGCTGTGTGCGCGTGTATGTATGTGTGTGTGTGTACGCGCACGTGTTATGTCGTACGTATAAGTATCAATAAGTGTTGTGTTTTTTTTTGGGGGGGGGTGCGCGGGGACATAGAAATAATCGGGCTGGATGGATGCCCGATCGCGCAGTTAAACCACTGGGAGTGAAGAACCCCTAGCCCTTGTCAGGGAATTCTTCTAGGAGAAGGCATCTCAGGAAATTAGGTTAACTCCGACATAAAACCTGCGGCTCAGTAGTTACTGATGATGTTGATCTTTTCTTCTTTTCGGGTTATAGCTACTGTCGCTCAGAGAGTGGGATTGGCTCAGTGCACAGTCTTTCCTCACTTTAAAAATATTCGTCACGCACAGGCATTGCACGAGTGCATTAATAATTATTAATAGTGTATTATTATTATTATTGTTACTATTATTATTACTTTTTTTTTTTTTTTTTTTTTTCAAATTCAATGATGTTCCAGAACAGTATAAAAGAGATAATTGGCAATTTAGGTTCTGGAACAAAAAAGATAATTGGCAATAAGGGCAGGAGCCCCAGGTTATCGTATCCTGGGCCCGCTCGTCATCGTGCCATTGTAATAGAGCCAATCAAGGCATTTAGTCTCCTGCAACATCTTCACTCTTTGTTTAGCAGGATATGGACTAATGAATCCGTACCTGAGGACTGGAGAGATGCAGTAATGGTGGTCTTGTACAAGGGAAAGGGTAACAGGAATGATTGTGGGAACTACAGAGGTATATCATTGCTTTCTGTCGTAGGGAAAGTTTTATGTAGGGTGCTTCTGGACCGTCTGCTGACACACATTGCAGATTGTGTTCTTTCTGAAAGTCAATCTGGTTTTCGTGCTGGACGCGGCACTACTGATATGATCTTCTAAGCTAGACAGCTCCAGGAGAAGTGCATGGAACAAGGTTTGGATCTGTATCAGGTTTTCGTCGATCCGACGAAAGCTTTCGATACTGTTAACAGATATGCATTATGGAAGGTTCTCCAGAAACTTGGTTGCCTTGATAAGTTCCTTGCTTTAGTTAGGTCTTTCCATGACGACATGAAGGCTTGGGTTAATGTCGGAGCCTATCTCTGTAAAAAATGGAGTGAAACGGGGGGATATTCCAGCACCGACCCTGTTTGCCATATATTTTGCAATGGTTTTCTGTATTGCATTCAGGAATTGCGAGCATGGTGTTTACATCCAATATCGAACCTCAGGCAGCATATTTAACATCAGGCGCTTTGCTGCAAAGACAAAAGTATTTACATCAATCATAAGAGACCTCTTGTATGCAGATGATTGCGATCTTGTAGCGCACACAGAGAGTGATATGCAGCAC
>OZ024753.1:14245594-14335594 GCA_964016885.1 Eledone cirrhosa | reverse complement strand
CAACTACAGATGGGTTGTCAAACAGATCTTTAGTGTGTTCAATCCACCTACTCATGGATCCACCTACTGATGGATCTTTGATGAGGAGGTTCCCATCTTAAATAAATATATATTTTTTTGAGCGTTGTGGACCCAATATCTGCCTTATTGTGCTGTATAATGCCTTCAAGTCTCTTCAATTATAACCCCTCTGCATCTTGCTGAGTGATTTGGAGCCTCGTGAAATAAAGTGTCTTGCTCAAGAACACACCGCAAAGCCTGGTCTGAGAATCGAACTCAGTATGTCTTCACATAAATACTTTGTGCATTGATGTGTACTTCGTGTAACTCTGCTGCTCAGCACACTTCTCCATAAGCTGCCTGACTGAGAAAATCATCTCCATAGTACCCTACCCAGATCTGAATCCACACTGGGTCTCAGGGATGGGACCAGGGCAGAACCATTTTATTAGACGATTCAGCAAAACCTTGGATAAGATTTTCCTTTCGACTTTTCAAAAACACACATTTCATATAGATTTTTTATTCAAAAACACAAATTTCGCAGATAGTCTTGAGACACAAAAACCCTCTTTTCTATACATATATATCTTTTCCTTCCAAGAAACAAAACGAAATCTACATTTTTCTTACACACGTGTCCTCTTCTACGTAGAGAGAAACATTTTTTTTGTCAACAGTTGGTGTAGCTCCACTGATGTTTAATTAATTTCTACTGCTGAGTGATTTGTAGCAACGTGAAATAAAGTGTCTTGCTCAAGAAAATCGAACTCACGATTGTAAAGCCGAAAACTTCACTTAAACACTTTGCGCATGCGCATTGCTTTCTACCTTTTCAGCACATGCGTAATTCTTAGAAAAAATAAGATGGTTGCTTGAAGAACTTCATGTTTTCCAACGTGGATAAAAAAAAATTGGATTTTTACCATTTTTACGGAGGTAAAGTAAAGTTTTATTGAAATATATTTTGTTTATTTCCTTCCATAATGCAATAATTATTTAAATGTTAGTTTCTGCCACACATTACATTCTAGTATAACACCACATATTTCTCGGCCATACTAAATAGCGTATTATTTTTATTATTATTTAAGTTTGTAAATAATATATTTCTAGTTCGCTTCATGATATCCTCGTGCTTTGTTGTAAATTCGTCGTGTTCCTGTCACTCTGAATCTGCTAGTTTATTTATTCTTCGTTCTGGCAGAATCTCCTAGCTACTTTAAGGTGTCCACTTCTTTTCAAGTCTTCCACATGATGTTGGTTGAATTTTACACCCGTATCGAAACTTAAGTTTTGAACGATTTTTGACACTTTCAAAAACAAACATTTCTTATAGATTTTTTTTTTAGACTTTTCAAAAACACACATTTCTTATAGATTTTTTTTTTACACTTACAAAAACACACATTTCATATAAATTTTTTTTTTTTACACTTATATTTCTAGTTTCTTTCTTAAACTTTATTGACATTCTTAGTTTCTTTCATGAGACACTTCATTTGTATTTCTAGTTTCTTTCGTAAGAAACTTCGTCTACATTTTTACATTCTTAGTTTCTTTCATTAGACACTTCAATTATATTGTTAGTTTCTTTCTTAAGAAACTTCCTCTACATTCTTAGTTTCTTTTTTCGCTTACATTCTTAGTTTTAGACACTTCATTTATAATTTTAGTTTCTTTCATTAGACACTTCATTTATATTTCTAGTTTCTTTCTTAAGAAACTTCATCTATCCCAAATTGGAGATATCCCAATGTTTATCTCTTTGATAGTAGACCTTATCTCGCTTTAACTATTAACCTACGTAACATAGAACCAATTACTGGAGATTTCCCGATGTTTATCTCTTGGATCGTTAACCTTATCTCATCAACGGTTGGATCATTCATCATCTCTATTACAGTCTCCTTTGGCAGCAGTCCATTAATAATTTCCTCATCAACTACAGATGAGTTGTCAAACAGATCTTTAGTGTGTTCAATCCACCTACTCATGATACCTGATGAATTTTTGATGAGAAGGTTCCCATCTTAAATAAATATATATTTCTTTGAGGGTTGCGGACCCAATATCTGCCTTATTGTGCTGTATAATTCCTTCAAGTCTCTTCAAATATAGCCCCTCTGCATCTTGCTGAGTGATTTGGAGCTTCGTGAAATATAGTGTCTTGCTCAAGAACACACCGCAAAGCCCGGTCTGAGAATCGAACTCAGGATGTCTTCACATAAATACTTTGCGCATTGATGTCTACTTTTTTGGCACTTCGGGTAACTCTGCTGCTCAGCACACTTCTCCATAAGCTGCCTGACTGAGAAAATCATGTCCATAGTACCCCACCCAGATCTGAATCCACACTGGGTCTCAGGGAGGGCACCAGGGCAGAACCATTTTATTAGACGATTCAGCAAAACCTTGGATAAGATTTTCCTACCGAGTTGAGCAGACTTATACCACGATAATCACCACATTCCGACTTGGAGCCCTTGCAAATCGAGAGCAAAATTGCATCTACTCAGTCTCGCGGGAGGGGCTCACCATGCCATACAGATAAGACTAGCCCATGAATAGCCATAGTAACATTGTTTCCTCTAAAGCGAATCAGCTCAACAGGTATGCTATCCCAAATTGGAGATATCCCTATGTTTATCTCTTTGATAGTAAACCTTATCTCATCAAAGGTTGGATCATCCATCATCTCTGTTACAGTCTCCCTTTGTGGCAGTCCCTTAATAATTTCCTCATCAACTACAGACGGGTTGTCAAACAGATCTTTAGAGTGTTCAATCTCCCGACTCATGATACCTAATGGATCTTTGATGCGGAGGTTCCCTTCTTAAATAAATGTTTATACATACATATATATTTTTGAGAATTGTGGACCAAAAATCTGCCTTCAGGTCTCTTCAGTTTTACGCCTCTCCATCTCTGACAACCCATCTGTAGTTGATGAGGAAATTATTAATGGACTGCTGCAAAATGAGATTGTAACAGAGATGATGAATGATCCAACCTTCAGATCTCTTCAGTTATAAGCCAGGTTCATCTTTGCTGAAACTTCAGACCATCATATCATCTATACCTTTCGTGTTTTATTTTGCTTCTTCGAAGGCTTTCTCAAAAGTGGTTTTCACTGGACCCTCTGTAACAAGGTACTTCTGATAAAACTTATTCTTGTCATCGAACCAGTCTTTGTGTATAAAGTCTTCTTAATATAAAGTTCATCAGCCCCAACACTATAAACTTCTGTTTTAAACTCTTCCCAAGTTCCACCAAAGACGACGCTGTCAAGTGCATTTCTAAACTTTGCAGTTTTGACACATCTATACGTTTTGGCACTTGTATACCTAAGGTTTGCATCTTATTTCCAGAAACAGATCTACCTGTAATATATATGTTACCAGCTTGACATAAGTATATTTATTTCCATAAAAATTGTTCCGTATATATGTTCAAAATTACTTTATATATAGAAACGGAATGAGAGTGAGATAACACACGAAATATATTTTGAGACGTGATACCTCCCTTTCTTTCCGTTACTATATATTTTTTTTTTAAATAAACAAAATTTTACCTATAAGTATGACTAATTTACTTAGTAGAATTGCTATTTGGCGTGGCGATGCGGCTCTGACTTCGTCGCCTACATATGTATGTGTCGTTTCCATACTATGTGTCGGAAGTTCGAATTGTTGTGGTGTGCACGTGGCTACGGCGGCTGGGACTATTTGCAGGCTGGCTATATGCACGCGAAGAATCCGTCTTACCCCCTTTTGCTCAAAAATGTTATTAGAGTTATCTCCCTTTATGTAACTCTTCTCTTTGTTTGAAAGAAAATCAGTTTGGATATTATTCTCATGTAAAGAGGTATGTAATGTTTTCTTTGATGTACGTTAGAACTAATATAAGAAACTAAACCTTCTCTCTATACACACATACATTTTATTAGATACACACTTTATGTCAATAACTCTCACGTTTGGGATATTGTGTTCATGTGAAGAGGTATTTTATGTTTTATTTACTGTGGCTTCCTGGCACATCGACACATGCTTTCTTTTAAACTAAAAACTACACATACAAATGGTGTTACCTCTTCTAAAGATCATTCTAAGAAACGGAACTAAGCCATCTGGACAATATAGACATACTTTCTAAGAAGTATAAACCTCATATCTTTCTTTATTGTCAAAATTCGCAGATAGTCTTGAGACACAAAACCTCTCTTCTCTATACATATATATCTTTTTCTTCCAAGAAACAAAACGAAATCTACATTTTTCTTACACACGTGTCCTCTTCTACGTAGAGAGAAACATTTTGTTGTCAACAGTTGGTGTAGCTCCACTGATGTCTAATTAATTTCTACTGCTGAGTGATTTGTAGCAACGTGAAATAAAGTGTTTTGCTCAAGAAAATCGAACTCACGATTGTAAAGCTGAAAACTTCAAGTGTATTTTTGAAAGTGTCAAAAAAAAAAATCTATATGAAATTTATGCTTTTAAAGTGTCTTGCTCAAGACCGGTCTGAAAATCGAACTCACGATTCTAAAGCCGAAAACTTCACATAAACACTTTGCGCATTGCTGTCTACCTTTTCAGCACATGCGTACTTAGGTAACTCTTAGAAAAAATAAGATGGTGCTTGAAGAACTTTGTTTTCCAACGTGGAAAAAAAAATTGGATTTTATTGAAACATTTTCCGTATATTTCCTTCCAGAATGCAATAATTATTTAAATGTTAGTTTTTGCCACACATTTCATTCTAATGTAGTACAAAACCACATATTTCTCGGCCATATTAAATAGCGTATTATTATTTAAGTTCGTAAATAATATATTTCTAGTTACCTTCAAGATATCCCCGAGCTTTGTTGTAAATTCGTCATGTTCCTGTCACCGTGAATCTGCTAGTTTATTTATTCTTCGTTCTGGCAGAATCTCCTAGCTACTTTAAGGTGTCCACTTCTTTTCAAGTCTTCCACATGATGTTGGTTGAATATTACACCCGTATCGAAACTTAATTTTTGAACGATTTTTATTTTAGAAACTTCATCCACATTTTTAGTTTCTTTCTGAAACTTTATTTACATTCTTAGTTTCTTTCATTAGACACTTCATTTATATTGTTAGTTTCTTTCTTAACAAACTTCCTCTACATTCTTAGTTTCTTTTTTAGCTTACATTCTTAGTTTTAGACACTTCATTTATATTTCTAGTTCTTTCTTAAGAAACCTCATCTACATCATTAGATTTTTCTTTCTTTAGACACTTCTTCACATCATCTACATTCCTACGAAAATTCATTTTGATTCTTAGTTTCTTTTTATTTAGACACTTCATTTACATTCTTACTAAAGAAACTTCCTAGTTTCTTTTTTGAGACACTTTATTTAGTTTCTAGATTTTTTTATGACACATATTTCTAGTTTCTTTATTGACCTTCTTAGTTTCTTTCATTAGACACTTCATTTATATTGTTAGTTTCTTTTTTCGCTTACATTCTTAGTTTTAGACACTTCATTTATAATTTTAGTTTCTTTCATTAGACACTTTATATCTAGATTCTAATATTAACCAGAATCGTTTGAGATCTGTCGTCTTTCTTAAGAAACTTCCTCTACATTCTTAGTTTCTCTTTTAGCTTACATTCTTACTTTTAGACACTTCATTTATATTTCTAGTTCTTTCTTAAGAAACATCATTAGATTTTTCTTTCTTTAGACACTTCATCCATATTCTTCACATCATCTACATTCCTACGAAAATTCATTTTGATTCTTAGTTTCTTTTTATTTACATTCTTCCTAGTTTCTTTTTTGAGACACTTTATTTAGTTTCTAGATTTTTTTTATGACACATATTTCTAGTTTCTTTATTGACCTTCTTAGTTTCTTTCATTAGACACTTCATTTATATTGTTAGTTTCTTTTTTCGCTTACATTCTTAGTTTTAGACACTTCATTTATAATTTTAGTTTCTTTCATTAGACACTTTATATCTAGATTCTAATATTAACCAGAATCGTTTGAGATCTGTCGTCTTTCTTAAGAAACTTTCTCTCTTCAGGCACATCAATGTCTATATAATAAAAAACAAAGTTGAAAGAATTTTGTAAACATTCTTTTTATTGACAACGTACGTAAATGGCTTCAATAGATTTTCTTATTTCATTTCTTTTTACAGATGTCCATCCTCCTAGGTCATGTTTGCCGTAACAAGTGGGAATGACGCAGCCTCTGTTAATAAAGTTTACAGATGTCCAGCCTTCTGGGTCATATGCTGTGTTGTTTGCCGTAACAGGTGGGAATGCCGAAGTCTCTGTTAATAAAGAAAGTTTACAGATGTCCAGCCTTCTGCTGTGTTGTTTGTGCGAATGACGAAGTTTCTGTTAATAAAGTTTACGAATTGTAATCAGTTTATTTTGACAAAAATGAATAAAGAAAGTTTACATTATATATACGAATGATCAGTTTATTTTGACAAACATGAATAAAGAAAGTTTACATTATATATACGAATGATCAGTTTATTTTGACAAACATGAATAAAGAAAGTTTACATCGTATATACGAATTGTGTTCAGTTTATTTTGACAAAAGTGAATAAAGAAATCAAGAGTCTACAAGAAGCTGAGTATAAAGAACGTAAGTGTATATAAAGTTTCTAAATAAAGAAGCTAAGATTGAGAAGTTAAAAATTTCAAGGGAGGTAACTCTTACAAAGTGTAAACAAGGGAAGTAACTCTTTCAAAGTAAGAGTTGTCTCCCTTAAATAGTGTCTAAATAATCTGAATTGAGTTTCTTAAGAAAGGAAGTAAGAATCTAAATGAAGTGTCTTAAAAAAAAGAAACTAAGAATGTAAATGAAGTTTCTTAAGAAAGAATGTAGATGAAGTGTCTAAAAAAAGAAACTAATATTCTAAATGAAGTTTCTTAAGTAAGATTATAGATGAATTGTCTAAAGAGAAACTAAGAATCTATATGAAATGTGTGTTTTTGAATAGTCGAAAAAAATTTCTATATGAAATGTGTGTTTTTGAAAAGTCGAAAAAAATATCTATATGAAATGAGTGTTTTTGAAAAGTCGAAAAAAATTTCTATATGAAATGTGTGTTTTTGAAAAGTCGAAAAAAAAATCTATATGAAATGAGTGTTTTTGAAAAGTCGAAAAAAATTTCTATATGAAATGTGTGTTTTTGAAAAGTCGAAAAAAATTTGTGTATGAAATGTGTATTTTTGAAAAGTCGAAAAAAAAATCTATATGAAATGAGTGTTTTTGAAAAGTCGAAAAAAATTTCTATATGAAATGTGTGTTTTTGAAAAGACGAAAAAAAAATCTATATGAAATAAGTGTTTTTGAAAAGTCGAAAAAAATTTCTATATGAAATGTGTGTTTTTGAAAAGTCGAAAAAAAAATCTATATGAAATGAGTGTTTTTGAAAAGTCGAAAAAAATTTCTGTATGAAATGTGTGTTTTTGAAAAGTCGAAAAAAAAATCTATATGAAATGAGTGTTTTTGAAAAGTCGAAAAAAAAATCTATATGAAATGTGTGTTTTTGAAAAGTCGAAAAAAAAATCTATATGAAATGAGTGTTTTTGAAAAGTCGAAAAACATTTCTATATGAAATGTGTGTTTTTGAAAAGTCGAAAAAAAAATCTATATGAAATGAGTGTTTTTGAAAAGTCGAAAAAAAAATCTATATGAAATGTGTGTTTTTGAAAAGTCGAAAAAAAAATCTATATGAAATGAGTGTTTTTGAAAAGTCGAAAAAAATTTCTATATGAAATGTGTGTTTTTGAAAAGTCGAAAAAAATTTCTATATGAAATGAGTGTTTTTGAAAAGTCGAAAAAAATTTCTATATGAAATGTGTGTTTTTGAAAAGTCGAAAAAAATTTCTATATAAAATGTGTGTTTTTGAAAAGTCGAAAAAAAAATCTATATGAAATGTGTGTTTTTGAAAAGTCGAAAAAAAAATCTATATGAAATGAGTGTTTTTGAAAAGTCGAAAAAAATTTCTATATGAAATGTGTGTTTTTGAAAAGTCGAAAAAAATTTCTATATGAAATGTGTGTTTTTGAAAAGTCGAAAAAAATTTCTATATGAAATGAGTGTTTTTGAAAAGTCGAAAAAAATTTCTATATGAAATGTGTGTTTTTGAAAAGTCGAAAAAAATTTCTATATAAAATGTGTGTTTTTGAAAAGTCGAAAAAAAAATCTATATGAAATGTGTGTTTTTGAAAAGTCGAAAAAAAAATCTATATGAAATGAGTGTTTTTGAAAAGTCGAAAAAAATTTCTATATGAAATGTGTGTTTTTGAAAAGTCGAAAAAAAAATCTATATGAAATGTGTGTTTGTGAAAAGTCGAAAAAAAAATCTATATGAAATGTGTGTTTTTGAAAAGTCGAAAAAAATTTCTATATGAAATGTGTGTTTTTGAAAAGTCGAAAAAAAAATCTATATGAAATGAGTGTTTTTGAAAAGTCGAAAAAAATGTCTATATGAAATGTGTGTTTTTGAAAAGTCAAAAAAAAAATCTATATGAAATGAGTGTTTTTGAAAAGTCGAAAAAAATTTCTATATAAAATGTGTGTTTTTGAAAAGTCGAAAAAAAAATCTATATGAAATGTGTGTTTTTGAAAAGTCGAAAAAAAAATCTATATGAAATGAGTGTTTTTGAAAAGTCGAAAAAAATTTCTATATGAAATGTGTGTTTTTGAAAAGTCGAAAAAAATTTCTATATGAAATGAGTGTTTTTGAAAAGTCGAAAAAAATTTCTATATGAAATGTGTGTTTTTGAAAAGTCGAAAAAAATTTCTATATGAAATGTGTGTTTTTGAAAGATTAGTCTCTTATATTAATCCTTGAGAAAGATATTGAAATTCGCTATCTTTCAAACAACCGGAAGTCAATTGAAAAAAAGAGAAGAGTTAAATAAAGGGAGATAATTCTAACATTTTTTAGCAAAAGGGGGTAAAGCGGATTCTCATCGTGGTCTAGGACGCAGGCCAGCATATAGCCAGCCTGCAAACATCCCAGCCGCCGTAGCCACGTGCACACCACAACGATTCGAACTTGGGATACATAGTATGGAAACGACACATACATACGTAGCCGACGAAGCCCGAGCCGTTGCGCGCATCGCCACGCACAAGCCGCAATTCTACTAAGTGAAATAGTCATACTTATAGGTAAAATTTTATTTATCTTTTTAAAAAAAAATATAGAAACGGAAAGGGAGATAACACGTCGCAAAATATATTTCGTGTGTTATCTCTCATTCCGTTTCTATATATATAAAGTAATTTTGAACGTATATACGGAACAATTTTTATGGAAATAAATATATTTATGTCAAGCTGGTAACATATATATTACAGGTAGAGCTGTTTCTGTAAATAAGATGCAAACCTTAGATTTTAGTAATTAGAATTTCATATACCTATTTTGGTAATTAGTATTTTATTACGAATGTGTGTATATGCTGAATCTCCCAGCGTACACATGCTGTATGTATATATACTTATGCACGTATATATTAAGTGCCGAAACGTATGGATGTGTCAAAACTGCAAAGTTTAGAAATGCACTTGACAGCGTCGTCTTTAGAGACTTGATATACATTTTTAGTTTCTCTCTTCAGAAACGTTTAAATAATTATTTAAACAGAGTTACCCGAAGTATGCATATACAAAAAAAGAAGACGATGAGGGATTCGACCTCTGAACCTTTTTTTCTCTATAAATTATGAAATTATATTCATTAAAAGTATCGTCTTCAGACCAACGCACTAACAATTTTCTCATGAAAATTTCAATTCCGAACGAATTACCTCCATTCATTTCGTTTATATCTTTTTCTTCAATAAATACCGTTTATATCTTTTTCTTCAATTAAAAATATAGATTACTTAACTCTGTACTGACGCCAGGACCGCTACATTTATTAGGAAGATATATATATACATATAAATATATACAACGCATTAACAATTTTTTCAATGAAAAAATATGTATTCCGAACGAATTACTTTCATGTGTATCCTGTTGAGCAGCGCTGGCGACAATTTAAAAAGGGCCGTTTGGGAAGGGGTCTTGAGTTTACTAGGACGTCACACCCAGACTTGGTGTTAGGGTCCGTTCGCAACCGATGATCAGTATTGTCGAGTTGAGCTCTTCTGTGGACCCGGCAGATGATGATGATGTGAGCGTTTGGGTCCGTCAGGATGATCTTGATGTCATGGGGTGAGCATTGACCCAAGACCTGTAAAAGTCGTTTTTGACAGTGGCCACGGCGGCAACGGTATTTTTAAAGCCTGGCAGAGCTCGTCCCTTCCCGTGTCTAAGTACAGAATTTATATATATGGTATGGTATTGTCCTGTAACTCCTATTAAGGGCGCTGTATTGACATCCTGTAACTCCTGATATGAATGCCGTATTGACATACGGTGTTTCTTTGGTATTTTTTAAAGTTTGAGAACAGCAGATTTACGTTTTTCAACTTGTGCCAGGTCTGGGTAAAGCAGATTTCTGCCAGGTGTGTTTCTCAACTTGTATAATTTATAATCACAACTCGCAGAGACTTCTGATTTTACCTTACAACACTCAGTATCGCTAGAATGTTTTACGATATCTAGATGCGACTTTCTACAATCTTCAAAGTTAAAATACTCCTGTTACTAGCGCCGTATTGACATACGCTGTTTCTTGAGCAATTCTTAAAGCCTAGCGGAGCCCGGGCCTAAGTACAGCATATATGGTATGGTATCGTATTGTCCTGTAACTCATGATAAGGGCGCCGTATTGACATACGGTTTTTCTTGAGCAATTTTTATGTTACAACACTCAGTATCGCTAGAATGTCGGACAGGTTGTTTTACAATATTTAGTTGCGACTTTCTGAGTCGAAACCCTCCTGTTATGGCTGGGTTGATAAAATAAATTACTGTTCTGTAGCAGAGGGGGTTGAAGTAGAGACGGACTAATACAGGAAGTGACCAGATGGTCAGAGAAGGATAATAGACAAAAGAGCGTATGAAAAAGGAGTATTAGGGATACAAGTGCCGAAACGTATAGATGTGTCAAAACTGCAAAGTTTAGAAATGCACTTGACAGCGTTGTCTTAAGACACTTCATCATTCTTTAGAGACTTGATATACATTCTTAGTTTCTCTCTTCAGAAACGTTTAAATAATTATTTAAAAAGTGCTTCAATTGCCCTCTCACGTAGAGGATATACGGCCTTAAACTGCTTATTTCACCATCTAACCTGGCATTGAGCAAGGTTTAGCTGGCCGTAAAGGATCGTACAAGATGTTTACGCCCTTAAAGTGCTTCAATCGCCCTCTCACCTGGATTTCACCAACTGTGGAGGAGGGTGGTTTTAGTGACCAGGGTTTAGATGGCTGTAGAGGATCCTACGAGAAGTTTACGCCCTCTAAGTAGCACTGATTATGGTTTAGCTGATCGTACGAGATGTTTACGCCTGTAAAGTGCTCATGTCCCTATCTAACCTGGCCTTGACCAAGAGGATCCTACGAGAAGTAGCTGGCCGGAGAGGTTCCCACGAGAAGTATAGTCCTTAAACTGCTTCAATCACCCTCTCAACTGTAATTGACCAACTATGGAGGAGGGTGGTTTTGGTGTGCCATGTAGGTATGGTTCTAACTGCTTACTAGGAGTGGCAGATTGACATTCAACTGCACACACATGTAAAGTGGAACAGACATAAGCAATGACAACATCATATCTGTCTGTTCCCCTGTCTTTAACCTGGATTGCTTTGGAAACGTAACCTTCTGGCATAAGATAATGTAGCATGATCAATCTACCATGTAACAATGAGCACCGTTGAAATACAACACTACGTGGAGATGTTGTAGTAGTAGAACAAAACTATCGTTTCAATAATTATTGCTGACGTTTATGGAAGGAAATAAACATAAAACTGTTCAACATAAAATAAAACTTTACTTTACCTCCTTATAAATAGTAAAATCCAAGTTTTTAACGTTTTTCATTCGGGTTAGAAAAAAAAGAAATTGCTCTAGCGGCCATTTTGTTTTTGCAAATTGCACATGCGCAAAAAAGTAGATATCAGTGCGCAAAGTATGTAAAGCCATTGCGACTTCACGATCGTGAGTTCGATTCTTTTTAGATTGTATACTTCCCATTTTATATATATTTATATTTATATTAATAATAAATAATTACTATATATATTAATACATACATATATACTATGTATTTTTAAAATATGTGTTTATACACATATATTTTATTAAATATATATACATTTTATATACATACATATTTATTAATTAAATAAATATAATGTATATAACAGGTATATAACTATAATATATATAAATAAATATAATTTTAATATATCTAGTTGTATAATGGGTTGAACCCACTATTTATATCAAAATTAAACCATAGCTAAATGACAAGATATGATGCCTATTCACAAAAGTTTTGAATTGATATTTTGAAAACATTATTTACAAGAAACAAAATAACACGGAAAGAAAGCTAGATAACACGCCTCAAAATATATTCCGTGTGTTACCTTACTCTCATTCCGTTTCTATATATAAATTAATTTAAAAACTACTAGTATTTAGTAGATATATGCCCAACAATTAATATGTAAGTTAATATACATGTTTCTGTAAATTGAAAAATTAGTATATATATATAAAGTTTGTTCTAAGTTTATCATTGGGTTTCCTTGTTGTTATCACAGGATTTACTCCCTAACTACTGAGGGTACTGGAACAACATGAAATAAAGTTTTTTTCTTTTACACTTGAGTGTGTTGGCTGCTAACACACAGAAAGAAGTATACAGCAGATTTATTCCAGAGACAGCCTTTAACAAAGTCCCCTGTTCCATTATCTGGAGTAAGAGAGACAGGCGATGTTTAACTGCCCGTAGGAGATCCTATATATTGAAAGTATTAAAACCTTAATCTATTTATTTAATTATAAATATGGAATGTGCAGCGATAGAAGATAAATAATTATATCTGACATTGTTTTGAGAATAATAGTGTAAAATTGTGACACCGGTTTAGGGATTTCATGTAACCCTTGCACACTGCCACCTGTACCTGGTGGAGAATGGACCGCACGCCCGAGACGGAGGTTGAAAAGCTCTCAGCATCGTGGCTGACATTCACCATCTCCGAGTTGCACGAGTTGACCTGGAGGCTGATTCCCGCTAGGGCAGGAACCACCAACTGTAGGTCATGGCAGACAGTCTCTACGGGCCCGCCCATCGTAGCATCATCCAGATACCAAACGTTGAGAGGGGCCGTGATACTTCTGGCAATGTGGTCTATACCAAGGGCAAACAGGAGGGGGCCCAAAGGGTCACCCAGTGGCCGAAGGTATGACCGTATCAGCAGCAAGGAGCATGCTCGGGGATCCATACGACAGGTAGGCAGAGGGGCTCGGCTGAGGCAGGCATCGAGCAGATGGTCCCAGCGTATGCAGTTAAAAGCATTCCTCATGTCAAGCTTGACAATGAGGTGCCTGGAGTCCCTGGATGCCACTTCCGGTGGACAGCTGTTGAAGAACTGCCTGGTTGCATGTGCGGCCACCGGACATGCCGACACCCAGTTGCACCGGACTGAACTCCTGACCCAGTTCAGGTGTTATGGACCTGCAGACCACCTTGGCAGCCAGCCTCCGGAAGACATTGCCCACAGCGATGGGGCGTATGCCACCCTCTTTCTTCATGAGAGCGGTCAGGCTAGCCGAAAAAAAGAGGCCTCGGGAGTGAGGGTCCTGGGCGCCATGGATAAGCCTATTGGTGAGTATTGACGCTGTGGCTACTGATCTCCCAGACAAGCCAGGAGTCTGTCGTGTCACTTATGTATAGTCCCTTCCAACATGAGAAGGTTAGAACAAGCATGAAGAGGATGGTAGAGAAAAAAACAGAAGTGTAACAACATGTAGGGCCCCCGCTTGCCAATATGTCCCCCTCTCCCGCATTCACCTTAATCTCAGTGAGGAGAGGCAAAGTTATTTTTGGCGGCTGCATTTTAATTAATAAATATTATAGACCAGGGGAAATTCTGCGCCCGGGAGTGACTGCCTTTCCTCGCACAAGACATGTTAGGCCACTGGACTCTACACATAGGGGTACACATGGGCCCACATACGAGCATATTATTTATCCGGATGCCATGCTTTGGTGCATAGAGTTACGGCCCTTGCCATTCTGAGTTCAAATCCCGCCGAGGTTAACTTTGCCTTTCATCCTTACGGGGTCGATAAAATAAAGTACCAGTAATACACTGGGTAATTTCTGGCCTTGTGCCTAACGTAGAAACAATTATTTATCCGAGGGAGAAATCATGTATATACATTCATGTGTTCACACGATTTTATCCATGTGTGTTTACGTGTCTATTAGTATATATATATGTGTCTATGCAAAAATCAAGGGAAACAACTCTGTGATCCCCTTGACCTGTCCAGACCTTAATTTTTAAAACAAAAGAGGTTGATAAAAATTAAATAATGACAAAACTGCTTCCGCCAGCATGGTAAAGCGAACAGCACCGGACACTGGAATAGTCCTTATATTTTCATCGAAAGAAGAGATTCTAATCTCGAAATAGCAGGACAAGAATAAATTAAGGTTAAAATAATTCTTGTTTCGTCCGAAGTATTTATTTATACGTTCACTTCGCATTTACGTGGCTTTCAAACTTCGAATTTTTTATCTTTTAAATCATAATTTTTCCATGTGTATGTATGTTTACTTCTATTCATTCGATAGTACACATTGATTATATTATTATTATGTATACTACGTCAACTTCTTGGGCTGGACGGAGGGGATGACAAAAGGCCAGATGGTATGACCACTTTCCCGTTCCGTGGTGGCCCAGCGTCTGGGATGCCACTTGCAGCGACACTTTCTCCAGCCGCAACCTATTGGACCATGCCATGTCGACTGCTAAATATAAACGAGCTTCTTAACAACACATTCATATCTGATCTCTTATATAAAAATAAACAGACGATAAAAAAATAGTGTGAGAGAGGAAGGGAGAGATAAATACATAAATAGAGTGAGAGAGGAAGGGAGAGGTAAATACATAAATAGAGTGAGAGAGGAAGGGGGAGATAAATACATAAATAGAGTGAGAGAGGAAGGGAGAGATAAATACATAAATAGAGTGAGAGAAGAAGGGAGAGATAAATACATAAATAGAGTGAGAGAGGAAGGGGGAGATAAATACATAAATAGAGTGAGAGAGGAAGGGAGAGATAGATACATAAATGGAGTGAGGGAGGAAGGGAGAGATAGATACATAAATAATTGTTTATACTTTTGGCACCAGGCCAGCAATTAATTAGTACATTACTGGTACTTTATTTTATCGACCCCGTAAGGACGAAAGGCAAAGTTACTGTCATTTCTCTCCCGCCTGAGCATACATTCTAATCACTTTTTCTAACACACTGCCTCACTACGGAGTGTCTTGCCATTCTGAGTTCAAATCCCGCCGAGGTTAACTTTGCCTTTCATCCTTACGGGTTCGATAAAATCAAGTACCAGTAATGCACTGGGATAATTGCTGGCCTTGTGCCAAAAGTAGAAACAATTATATTCCCAAGTAGAGAATAAAACACCAATAAAATACATATTTGAGTATTATAGAATATTGACTGACTAATGGAAACCCCAGCAGTTCGTATAAATAGCGACATCATTGTAAAAATGACCCCGAAACATAGAACTCATAACAATATTCACAACGGTAGAGGAGAGTAACAGGTATCGTCTGCTCTCAGTCAGTTGAACACCATCGATTGTAGGTCATGGCAGTTGAACACTATCTCCGTCCATATAAATCCACTTTATTTAAAGATTATCATATCCTTGAAATAATCTATGCAATTCTTAATCCCCCCCCCCCCTTCCAATCTTTCGATTTAATTCAATCATCTATTAATAAACAAATCCATAATACATCTATAAATATAGTTTGTATGGAATTATTTCCCTTTGATTGTTAGCATCAATCGAGACGCGATTTCCTCGGGCTGTCGGAGGTCAGTCGCTTCGTTCATTTACATACACTTACTCACACACACACTTATTCACCCCTACATACACGCTTATTATCACACTTACTCGCTCACACACTTACTCTCTTTCTCACACACACATATATATACACACTATTCACCCCTACACACACACTTATTCACCCCTACATACACGCTTATCCTCACACTTACTCGCTCACACACTTACTCTCTCTCTCACACACACATATATATATATATATATAGATACACACACACACTAACCCCCCCCCCCTCCATATCGTTTCTGCCGTTACTAATTTTAATAAATTCTTACCAATCGTTGTTTTTGCTGTGCTTGGCTCGTGATATTGCAGAGCCTCCTCCACTTCTTCCCCCTCACACCCCTCCTCCTACCACAACCACCACCATCACTACTACTATTGCTCCTGCTTCTACAACGACAACAACCACCACCACCACTACTACTGCTACGACCACCACTACTGCTACGACGACAACTACTACTGCTACGACGACAACCACCACTACTACTACTGCTACGACGACAGCACCACCACCACTACTACTACTGCTACGACGACAACCATCACCATCACTACTGTTACGACGACGACAACCACCACCACTACTATTACTGCTACGACAACCACCACCACTACTACTGCTACGACGACAACGACAACCACCACCACCACCACCACTACTGCTGCTACGACGACAACCACCACCACCACCACTACTGCTGCTACGACGACAACCACCACCACCACCACTACTGCTGCTACGACGACAACCACCACCACCATCACTACTGCTACGATGGCGACCACCACCACCACCATCATCATCATCACTACTACTCCTTCTCCCATCACCACCACAACAACAACAGAAGTGTATTTCTATGAAATACGGGTACGGCTATTTACATACATAACATAAACATCAAGTGTCGTCTGCTTTCAGTCAGTTGAACTCCATGTATTGCTTTCTCGGTCTTTCTCGTACCCTACCAATAAATTCACTATAATTTCTGTCTAACCTCTTCTTGATATCATTAATCCACATAATTCTTGTTTTTTTTCCCCCCATTTATTTAGTCTGTTATTAATTAATACATAAATCTATAAAATATATCTGAAATAAAATCAGCACATTAATGAAAAAGTAAAGGGAACATAACTCACCTATCAAAACAATTGTCTTGAATTATTTCCCTTTGAATGTTAGCTAATCTAATAAGCATGGCTTGCCTCGAAAAAAAATTATTATTCATTTAAATATTTGACGTTTTTTTAATATTTCACAGATTACCAGATTCATTAACACAGTAATTAAATAATGATATTACCATTTTGGTATAATATGATAACTTTTTATTTTATTCGAGAGATTTAGCTATGGTTTTATTATGTCAACTATATTTTACAACCATAGAAATATTCAAAACAAAATTAAGTAATGAAAAAATAAGGGGGTAATGGTAAAGAAGGGCAGATCTGGCTGTATAGGAAAATAGAGGAAAGGACTATAAATGCTGTAAATGTGAGGGAAAGAGCAAAGACTATTAGGCTGCGGGAGAAAGAGAGGGAGAGGGTGACAGACTCAGTGCCTAGGTTGGGGCAGTGTTTCGATAATGGTATGTTTTTAGGATCTGTTAGATTTTGTTTTGAAATAGATCGCAGGTCCTCAAATACACACTGCTCCATCTATTTACACCACTCTCAAGAACTTGACTTGTCAGCCATGAAAAATCAGTTGTACAATCTGTGTTAGTTCTATTGCTCATGGAACTGACGTCAAGTTACTGAGCATTCGACAGACACGTCACTTTCATTAATGAGATGTATTACCACATTTGTTCTTGACCTGTAGCTACGTATCTAACCCTAGCTTTGGTATACATGTTTTTATGATAGGTGTTGCACATTATGAACAGGGGGACTATTAGAGTGACAGAGGAGACCATAAAGAAGCGCAAATATAGATGGGCTGGCCATGTCTCTTCTTTGAGAGACAACAGGGGGACGATTAGAGTGACAGAGGAGACCATCAAGAAGAGCAAATATAGATGGGCTGGCCATGTCTCTTGTTTGGAGGACAACAGGGGGACTATTAGAGTGACAGAGGAGACTATCAAGAAGAGCAAATATAGATGGGCTGGCCATGTCTCTTGTTTGGAGGACAACAGGGGGACTATTAGAGTGACAGAGGAGACTATCAAGAAGAGCAAATATAGATGGGCTGGCCATGTCTCTTGTTTGGGGGACAACAGGGGGACTATTAGAGTGACAGAGGAGACCATCAAGAAGCGCAAATATAGATGGGCTGGCCATGTCTCTTGTTTGAGAGACAACAGGGGGACTATTAGAGTGACAGAGGAGACCATCAAGAAGAGCAAATATAGATGGGCTGGCCATGTCTCTTGTTTGAGAGACAACAGGGGGACTATTAGAGTGACAGAGGAGACGACCAAGAAGAACAAATATAGATGGGCTGGCCATGTCTCTTGTTTGGAGGACAACAGGGGGACTATTAGAGTGACAGAGGAGACTATCAAGAAGAGCAAATATAGATGGGCTGGCCATGTCTCTTGTTTGGAGGACAACAGGGGGACTATTAGAGTGACAGAGGAGACTATCAAGAAGAGCAAATATAGATGGGCTGGCCATGTCTCTTGTTTGGAGGACAACAGGGGGACTATTAGAGTGACAGAGGAGACTATCAAGAAGAGCAAATATAGATGGGCTGGCCATGTCTCTTGTTTGGGGGACTATTAGAGTGACAGAGGAGACCATCAAGAAGAGCAAATATAGATGGGCTGGCCATGTCTCTTGTTTGGAGGACAACAGGGGTACTATTAGAGTGACAGAGGAGACTACCAAGAAGAGCAAATATAGATGGGCTGGCCATGTCTCTTGTTTGGGGGACTATTAGAGTGACAGGTGGGATACCAAGACAGGGGAAGAACCAGATGGTGCGATGATCTGACCAGATACCTCAGCCCAATATCAACAAATCCTTTAATAATGTGACGTTAGCAAGATCCACTCCTTGGTTCTCCAGTGCTGTGAATAGGGAAGTAAACTCAATGGAGTCAAATACCTTTTCATAGCAGACGAAGGGGACTTATATTCGTTTGTCTTGTATGGCGTGTACCAGGGTGGGTTGAAAAGTTCATAGGCTGGCTATGAAGGAGTGATGCTAGAGCTGTGAAAACCTGCATACATTAATTTCAACTCTTCAACTGCATTGTTTCTTTTCAGGGACTATGTTTAAAAATAAACCTCATTTGGTCAGTCCATGAGAGTATCTTGGTCAGTCTCAGAACTTTTCAGCCTATAAACTAGTCAGCCTATAAACTTTTCAGCCGAAACCCGTATAGTCGCGCAGAGTTATCTCCCTTAGATACCGTGACGTTGTTTCAGTGGCCATATAATTGGTTGCTATAACAACCAACTAGACACTAAACACTCTTTAACAACAAATAACTTATGTCCAAGTTGGTTAAGAACTTCTATAAAGATATAGAGGGAATTAAGATTATATTTTATTCATTGAGAAGATCACTTTATACTAAATAACTGCCAGAATTTAAATGTAGAAGAAAATTAACCAGACAAAACATATTTTAACACGTAATATAATTACACATACATACATACACACACATATATTATCTGACTGTTCCTCATAAAGGAATATCGGTAACATTTATCTGTTATTTCTTCAAAGTTACATTTTAAACTTAGCTCCGTTTAAATGATTATTTATCTGGTTGATTTCTACGGACTAAGAAGAAAAAATTGGATGAATTTTGTCTGACTATTCTTCAAACTTACAATTTTATATATACATTAGAAAGTGAACAACATATAACTACTCCATTACCAAAGGTTTCAGACTCTAGACTATATTAGCTCTGCTCTACACACAGAGCACTCTTTTTTCCTTTGCTTTTTCTTCGGAAATACTTAACATATATATATAAGGAATAGGGAGTGTTCTCTGTGAATTGGTTATGAAGAACTCTGTGTTATTGTTGGTTTAAAAGATTTTTTCTTAAAGGTTCGATACTTCAGAGAAAGAGAAGGAAGAAAGAACGACACCAAATCAAACATTTAAAAAAAAAAAGAAATAGAAAAAGGCGACGTTTGAAAAATGTCAGTGCCAGAACTAGCAGACCTCGAAGAGGATAATGAAGAGGAAGATTTTCTAACACCAGCTCCATTAGACGAAGAGGTGGAAAAGGTAAAACTTATATAATTATAGTCAGGCGTCTGTGAGAGTTTGGTGTGCCTCTCTCTCTTATATATATATATATAAACAAAGAGGGTTGTGCCCCTGGCAGTGGAGACTTCTGGTGTCCTCGGCCCCAGGGCTACCTCCCTACTTACCACCATAGGCACTGAGCTGGCCAGCCGCAGGTGTGAATCCCGCGAGCTGGAGTGGCTTTTCCAGCGCGTCTCCCTTGCCGTCCTCCGTGGGAACGCCTTCTCCATCCTGTCCGCCGGGGCTGTGGGGGGCCCCATCGCGTAACATTCCATATTTAGGTATCCAGATTAATGGTTTTTATATACACACCACTTGTATTATAGTATAGCTAGACAGTAAAGTATTTTGTATTTAACCCGATAGCTTCTAACTTGACCTTAAAACAAAAAAGGATGTGGTAAGATACCAGGTGGACCATAACGCACCAGAATACTCGATATTTGGGGTAATAGGCAAAGAGTCAGGACCCTGATGGCTGAGCTCCGGCTGTTTCGACAGCTAGATCTGAACAGTTCAGATCTAGCTGTCGAAACGGCCGGGGCTCAGTCGTCGGGGTCCTGACTCTTTTCATAGAGTATGTGGTTAACCGAACAGAGATGTGCGGGTCACATTATGGTCTGTTGGTTGTGAAGGGCCCGGCCATCGAAGAAACAACACCACCGGTCCCCTGTATCACGAAGAGAATCTTTTTCGGGGAAATTATTGATTTTCTCCAAATTTAAAGGTTTCTTAAGAACCTTTAATTTTTATTTTAGGTTTTGCTGTCTGAAGAGCTCGGGCTCTCATAACTGATAGACCTCAGTGAAATACGTATAACGGAGTTTTAAATAAACCTTAAACAACTGAATATGGCCTCCGATCTTTTATATATATATATATATCTAGGGCGGGTAAAATTCCAGAGATCCATGGACGAGTTCTCTCCAGCAGTCTCTGTCCCTCATTATCGCTGCCATGTCCTGCGTCTCCAACAGACCAGTGTCTGTCCTTAGGGCATCAACATATGTTAACCTTGGTTTTCCTCTTCCAGTGTGTCCATGCTAGGAGACGATTGTTTGGATTTAGACAAATAAATTTAATTGTTTCTACGTTTGGCACAAGGCCAGCAATTACTCAGTGTATTACTGGTACTTTATTTTATCGACCCCATAAGGATGAAAGGCAAAGTCAACCTCGGCGGGATTTGAACTCAGACCATAAAGGGCCGTAACTCTATGCTGCAAAGTATGGCGCCCGACCCTCTACCGATACAGCCAGCCTGTCGTGTTTATATATTAAATTTCCTCGGACATAAAACGTCAAAACTTCTGGAGTTCGCAACCGATTTTCACAAAACTTGACAATTGGGCTACGTTTGTCCTACAGATGAATGTGAACTCTCAGAATTGGCACATATTGGGTAGGGGACCCCTGCGGGCAGGAACCCCCTTTTCGAAAAAGCCAATGATTTTGTAAAAGTATAGTTTTCGAAGCAGCACTGAAGTATTGACATAAATGGTATACACAATTGCTATTTAATATCTGAGCAACGCCGGGTACCTCTGCTAGTATATATATATATATATATATTGGTAAACGGAATAGAAAAGGCTGACAAATTGTTCACAGTTGAAAAATAGTTTAATTAGGAATAAAAGAGTATTAGTGATTGTATTGGTTAGTATTCAGTTTTGGTTTTAAGTTTTTACCGGTTGCGTATTTCTAAATGCTTTTCAAAAATAATTTTGAGATAGAGCGTCCGTTATATATATATATATATATATAAGTAGTTCGTAGTTTGTGCAGACACTATAGAATTTTCGAGAATGCTTCTTTTTTCTGTAACAAATGAGGCTTAGATCTGCCTTTGTTATATAGGATCGTATATTAAAAGGTAAACATAAGACAGTACCTAACAACCAAAACACCGCTCTGATCTAGGTGTACAGTCTGCCACCCTCGACTTCTTACTTCCTTTGTCTGTGTGTATATTTTATTTTATCAATAATGATAAAGGAAAGAAAAGGGGTTAGGGTAATTTACCACCAAGTGCGACAATTGCTCTCACCTTTCTCTTATATTTCTTGCTCTTCCCCTCATTTTCCTCCCATTTATGGACTCCTTTCCAACACTATGTGCTTTTTCTCTATGTTTGTCCAATTTAAAATGTTTAATGATATATATATAAGATATAGAAATCAAGCCAGATCAGTTCCTGTATGAGCAAGGCATGGTCAGCCGACCAGACACTGCCCACAACAGGACAACCCGTCTAACCCATGCTAGCGTGGAAGAACGGACGTAAAACGGTGATGATGATGATGATGATGGTTACGTAGCGTTGATTAAGAATAAATAGATTATTATGTCTTGGTGAGAGGAATTAGCTCAGATGGTAGAGCGCTCGCTTAGCATGCGAGAGGTATCTGGGCGTGCTTATTATTTGATGAATTAGCAATATCAGTAGAGGGTCAGTAACCATGCTTTCCAGCATAGTTACGTCCCTTTACGGTCTGAGTTCAAATCCCGTCAAAGCTAACTTTGTCTTTCAGCCTTACAGGGTCAGTAAAATAAAGTACCAGTAATGTACTGGGTAATTGGCCTTATGCCAAAAGTAGAAACAATTATTTTATTAATCTCTCCAGTCTCGTCCAGAACTACACAAATAATTTCTATAAATTTGTCTTCTTTTCTAGCAAGAAAATAATACTTTGACAGAAGACATAATAAATGAATGTATATCCTTACTCTTCAGAATAGGGGACAGTCTCTCCTATGTGTACATTCGACTTGATTGCAGTAATAGGTACGTTAATACACATACATATATATATATAATTGTATCTCTATATATATATAATGTGGGTAATATTAAATATTATCTAATTAATGTAACATATAATATAATATATATATATATATCATCATTGTCGTCGTTTTTATGTCCACTTTTCCATGGGTCCTTCTCAGCATGGCATCTCTCCACACATCGCCATCCTTTGTCATCACCTCTGTCAGTTTCAGACCTCTGTCCAGGTCTGTCTTGGTCTCCTTCCACTGTCATTTCCTGGTACTTCTTCACCCAACGATAATTGTCCATGTGCATCACATGTCCAAACCAATCTCATCTTCTCTCCTGTACACTACCTTAAATTCTTCTTAAGCCCAGCTTCTCCTTCAACTCCAATATACAAAGGATATATATGTATATCTGTGTGTATATATATATATATCCTTTTGTCTTACCCAATTAGGCGCAGACATTGTTTCAGGTTCACTGCATGACATCTGGTTAAGTGTCTTCAGGTTCACTGCGTGACATCTGGTCAAGTGTCTTCTACTATAGCTTCGGGTTGATCAATAACTTGTGAGTAGAATTTAGTGACCATAAACTGGTGCTGGTTCTATGAAAAAAGATCCACCCAGTCCACTCTATAAGGTGGTCGTATAGGTCTCACAATAAAAGCCAGCCAGTCCACTCTATAAGGTGGTCGTATAGATCTCACAACAAAAGCCAGCCAGTCCACTCTATAAGGTGGTCGTATAGGTCTCGCAACAAAAGCCAGCCAGTCCACTCTATAAGGTGGTCGTATAGGTCTCGCAACAAAAGCCAGCCAGTCCACTCTATAAGGTGGTCGTATAGGTCTCGCAACAAAAGCCAGCCAGTCCACTCTATAAGGTGGTCGTATAGGTCTCGCAACAAAAGCCAGCCAGTCCACTCTATAAGGTGGTCGTATAGGTCTCGCAACAAAAGCCACCCAGTCCACTCTATAAGGTGGTCGTATAGGTCTCGCAACAAAAGCCAGCCAGTCCACTCTATAAGGTGGTCGTATAGGTCTCACAACAAAAGCCAGCCAGTCCACTCTATAAGGTGGTCGTGTATGTCTCGCAACAAAAGCCAGCCAGTCCACTCTATAAGGTGGTCGTATAGGTCTCGCAACAAAAGCCAGCCAGTCCACTCTATAAGGTGGTCGTGTATGTCTCGCAACAAAAGCCAGCCAGTCCACTCTATAAGGTGGTCGTATAGGTCTCGCAACAAAAGCCAGCCAGTCCACTCTATAAGGTGGTCGTATAGGTCTCACAACAAAAGCCACCCAGTCCACTCTATAAGGTGGTCGTATAGGTCTCACAACAAAAGCCACCCAGTCCACTCTATAAGGTGGTCGTATAGGTCTCACAACATCCAGTCTACTCTATAAGGTGGTTATGTTAGGGATTGGTGACACAACAAAACACATGCAGACCATTTTGTAATGAGCTTGGCATTAGAAAATGTATCCAGCCATAGAATACCAAGCCAAAAATGGAATGTATGAACAGACAGGGTCACCTGACCTCCTAACGTGTCAGCCTCTCCATCCCATGCAAGCATGGAAAATAGAGGTTAAATAGCGATGATGACGATTTCATACAAATGAAACAGTTCTAGTCCGGTAAAAGCCATTTCTATATATATCTGTGTGTCATATAGAATGTTTTGTAGTATTCGTGCCATCTCTCTGCGCTCTTGAGTTCAAATCCCACTGAGGTCAACTTTGCCTTTCATCCATTGAGGTTGATAAAAAAAAGTACCAGTCATGTACTGGGATTCATTCTTCCTCTTATTTCCTCCCTCAAGAAATCGACTGTATTCAAACCTGGAGAGATGGGCTCCATCGGTGTTACGACCCTTTACTCTTAAACAATTATTATATACTTATATAGGGCTGTGGATTGGCAATATCGGTAGAGTGTCAGACAACATGCTTTGTGCGTTCTGAGTTCAAATCCTGCTGAGGTTAGCTTTGCCTTTCATCCTTACTGGGTCGATAAAACAAAGTACCAATAATGCACAGGGTGGGGATTTAATCAACTTTCCCCTCCCCCAAAATTATTGGCTTTCTGCCTAAA
Source organism: Eledone cirrhosa (assembly GCA_964016885.1). NCBI lineage: Eukaryota > Metazoa > Mollusca > Cephalopoda > Octopoda > Eledonidae > Eledone > Eledone cirrhosa. The sequence continues at coordinate 14,310,371 of OZ024753.1, read as the reverse complement.
TCAATTTATATCTACCTCTTTTATTTCCCAGGGAACTCACCAGTTTCAACATTCTGGAAAAATATATCAATTTATATCTACCTCTCTTATTTCCCAGGGAACTCAACATTCTGGAGAAATATATCAATTCATATCTACCTCTTTTATTTCCCAGGGAACTCACCAGTTTCAACATTCTGGAAAAATATATCAATTTATATCTACCTCTCTTATTTCCCAGGGAACTCAACATTCTGGAGAAATATATCAATTCATATCTACCTCTTTTATTTCCCAGGGAACTCACCAGTTTCAACATTCTGGAGAAATATATCAATTTATATCTACCTCTCTTGTTTCCCAGGGAACTCAAAATTCTGGAGAAATATATCTATTCATATCTACCTCTTTTATTTCCCAGGGAACTCAACATTCTGGAGAAATATATCAATTTATATCTACCTCTTTTATTTCCCAGGGAACTCAACAGTTTCAACATTCTGGAGAAATATATCAATTTATATCTACCTCTCTTGTTTCCCAGGGAACTCAAAATTCTGGAGAAATATATCTATTCATATCTACCTCTTTTATTTCCCAGGGAACTCAACAGTTTCAACATTCTGGAGAAATATATCAATTTATATCTACCTCTCTTGTTTCCCAGGGAACTCAAAATTCTGGAGAAATATATCTATTCATATCTACCTCTTTTATTTCCCAGGGAACTCAACATTCTGGAGAAATATATCAATTTATATCTACCTCTCTTATTTCCCAGGGAACTCAACATTCTGGAGAAATATATCTATTCATATCTACCTCTTTTATTTCCCAGGGAACTCACCAGTTTCAACATTCTGGAGAAATATATCAATTTATATCTACCTCTCTTATTTCCCAGGGAACTCAACATTCTGGAGAAATATATTAATTTATATCTACCTCTTTTATTTGCCAGGGAACTCAACATTCTGGAGAAATATATCAATTTATATCTACCTCTCTTATTTCCCAGGGAACTCAACAGTTTCAACATTCTGGAGAAATATATCCATTTGAGAATTGTTGATATTAGTCACAACCAATTCACAGATCTAAGTCCTCTCAACTTCTTGCCAAATTTATTATTCCTGAAAGCAGACAGAAACAGCATTGAAAAAATTGCTCTTGAGGCCCATTCCTATTTACAGTATATTTCCCTTGGTTCTAACAGGATTGTGGACATTTCTGAGGGATTAACTCACCCAATTATTAAGTTTATTGACATCAGTGGTAAGTATGAGTTCATATTTTTTGTTTCATTTCATGACAATGTGGGAGGTGAATATTGTGAAATTTTTTTTTATCTTCACTACTCACCTTCTTGTATAGGTATGGAGGTGCAGGTGTTAGTGGTTGGTGCAAAATTGTTGAACGGTAAAGATGTTCACTTGACAAACATTGGGTCCCGAGTTTGACTCCACTGTATGGCAGCTTAGGCTAAACCAAGACATGTGTGTGAAATTTGGTTGACCTGAAACTGTTTGAAAGCCTGCTACATGGACTATGCATGTAATTCAAAGGGCCAGCTTTGTCAACCACTGTGCCACATTCAGTCTTCCCTGAAAAATATTGCATTACAGTTACATGTATCTGTGGAATACTCAGCCACATTAATTTCAGAAGGTTGTTGTATTTATCAAACAACTGGAAGAAAGACTTGTCGTCGAAACTACCATGGGGTCCATTCAAGACACCAATGGTGGGTTAAGAATATGTTGGTAGGTGGTCAGGGCGTTGCTCTTGCTGTGTGCGTAAATTTGCCATTTGTGAAAGCATGTGACTCAGTGGTTAATGTGTTTGGTTCACAGTTATAAAGTCGTGAGTTTGATTCCAGGTTGTTGTCTCCTTGAGCAAAATACTTTACTTCATGTCCCTCCAGTCCACACAACTTGGCAAAAATGAGTTATATATGTGTAAATTATTGAAAGGGCCAGCCATGTCACATGGCGTGTCACACTGAAAACTCCTGAGAGAGTGACTGTAACAGTGATGTGTCTGCAGAATGCTCAGTCACTTGCACGTTAATTTCACGAGAATGCTGTTCTGTTGTTCAAACAACTGGAACCCTGAACATCAGAACCAAGAGAGGTCTAACATACTCACACACACACACATCCACATATCCCCACACACATACACACACTCCCCACACACATACACACAAACACATCCACATACTCCCCCCCCCTCCTCCAACACACACACAAATCAATTTGCTGACTTTCTTCCATTCCAGGCAATAAAATCAGGGACCTGTCCCAGTTAAAGGGATCTCCTCATCTCACAACTCTCAAAGCTTCATCAAATCTTCTTGAGTATATTGAAAAAATCAACATACCAAGTCTGACAACACTTTCACTGGTTAGTACCTCCTTATGCCATGCCTTTCATTGGTCACTGGTCAGTACCTCCTTATGCCATGCCTTTCATTGGTCACTGGTCAGTACCTCCTTATTCTCTGTCTATCATTGGTCACTGGTCAGTACCTCCTTATTCTCTGTCTTTCATTGGTCACTGGTCAGCACCTCCTTATTCTCTGTCTATCATTGGTCACTGGTCAGCACCTCCTTATGCCATGCCTTTCATTGGTCACTGGTCAGTACCTCCTTATTCTCTGTCTTTCATTGGTCACTGGTCAGCACCTCCTTATTCTCTGTCTATCATTGGTCACTGGTCAGCACCTCCTTATGCCATGCCTTTCATTGGTCACTGGTCAGTACCTCCTTATTCTCTGTCTATCATTGGTCACTGGTCAGCACCTCCTTATGCCATGCCTTTCATTGGTCACTGGTCAGCACCTCCTTATGCCATGCCTTTCATTGGTCACTGGTCAGTACCTCCTTATTCTCTGTCTATCATTGGTCACTGGTCAGCACCTCCTTATGCCATGCCTTTCATTGGTCACTGGTCAGTACCTCCTTATTCTCTGTCTATCATTGGTCACTGGTCAGCACCTCCTTATGCCATGCCTTTCATTGGTCACTGGTCAGCACCTCCTTATGCCATGCCTTTCATTGGTCACTGGTCAGTACCTCCTTATTCTGTCTATCATTGGTCACTGGTCAGCACCTCCTTATTCTCTCTTTCATTGGTCACTGGTCAGCACCTCCTTATGCCATGCCTTTCATTGGTCACTGGTCAGCACCTCCTTATGCCATGCCTTTCATTGGTCACTGGTCAGTACCTCCTTATTCTGTCTATCATTGGTCACTGGTCAGCACCTCCTTATTCTCTCTTTCATTGGTCACTGGTCAGCACCTCCTTATGCCATGCCTTTCATTGGTCACTGGTCAGCACCTCCTTATGCCATGCCTTTCATTGGTCACTGGTCAGCACCTCCTTATGCCATGCCTTTCATTGGTCACTGGTCAGTACCTCCTTATTCTCTGTCTATCATTGGTCACTGGTCAGTACCTCCTTATTCTCTGTCTATCATTGGTCACTGGTCAGTACCTCCTTATGCCATGCCTTTCATTGGTCACTGGTCAGCACCTCCTTATGCCATGCCTTTCATTGGTCACTGGTCAGCACCTCCTTATTCTCTGTCTATCATTGGTCACTGGTCAGTACCTCCTTATGCCATGCCTTTCATTGGTCACTGGTCAGTACCTCCTTATTCTCTGTCTATCATTGGTCACTGGTCAGCACCTCCTTATGCCATGCCTTTCATTGGTCACTGGTCAGTACCTCCTTATTCTCTGTCTATCATTGGTCACTGGTCAGCACCTCCTTATGCCATGCCTTTCATTGGTCACTGGTCAGTACCTCCTTATTCTCTGTCTATCATTGGTCACTGGTCAGTACCTCCTTATTCTCTGTCTATCATTGGTCACTGGTCAGTACCTCCTTATTCTCTGTCTATCATTGGTCACTGGTCAGTACCTCCTTATTCTCTGTCTATCATTGGTCACTGGTCAGTACCTCCTTATTCTCTGTCTATCATTGGTCACTGGTCAGCACCTCCTTATTCTCTCTTTCATTGGTCACTGGTCAGCACCTCCTTATGCCATGCCTTTCATTGGTCACTGGTCAGTACCTCCTTATTCTCTGTCTATCATTGGTCACTGGTCAGTACCTCCTTATTCTCTGTCTATCATTGGTCACTGGTCAGTACCTCCTTATTCTCTGTCTATCATTGGTCACTGGTCAGTACCTCCTTATTCTCTGTCTATCATTGGTCACTGGTCAGTACCTCCTTATTCTCTGTCTATCATTGGTCACTGGTCAGCACCTCCTTATTCTCTCTTTCATTGGTCACTGGTCAGCACCTCCTTATGCCATGCCTTTCATTGGTCACTGGTCAGCACCTCCTTATGCCATGCCTTTCATTGGTCACTGGTCAGCACCTCCTTATGCCATGCCTTTCATTGGTCACTGGTCAGTACCTCCTTATTCTCTCTTTCATTGGTCACTGGTCAGCACCTCCTTATGCCATGCCTTTCATTGGTCACTGGTCAGCACCTCCTTATGCCATGCCTTTCATTGGTCACTGGTCAGTACCTCCTTATTCTCTGTCTATCATTGGTCACTGGTCAGTACCTCCTTATTCTCTGTCTATCATTGGTCACTGGTCAGCACCTCCTTATTCTCTGTCTTTCATTGGTCACTGGTCAGTACCTCCTTATGCCATGCCTTTCATTGGTCACTGGTCAGCACCTCCTTATGCCATGCCTTTCATTGGTCACTGGTCAGCACCTCCTTATGCCATGCCTTTCATTGGTCACTGGTCAGTACCTCCTTATTCTTTGTCTATCATTGGTCACTGGTCAGTACCTCCTTATTCTCTGTCTATCATTGGTCACTGGTCAGCATCTCCTTATTCTCTGTCTTTCATTGGTCACTGGTCAGCACCTCCTTATGCCATGCCTTTCATTGGTCACTGGTCAGCACCTCCTTATGCCATGCCTTTCATTGGTCACTGGTCAGTACCTCCTTATTCTCTGTCTATCATTGGTCACTGGTCAGCACCTCCTTATTCTCTGTCTTTCATTGGTCACTGGTCAGCACCTCCTTATGCCATGCCTTTCATTGGTCACTGGTCAGCACCTCCTTATGCCATGCCTTTCATTGGTCACTGGTCAGCACCTCCTTATGCCATGCCTTTCATTGGTCACTGGTCAGCACCTCCTTATTCTCTGTCTATCATTGGTCACTGGTCAGCACCTCCTTATGCCATGCCTTTCATTGGTCACTGGTCAGTACCTCCTTATTCTCTGTCTATCATTGGTCACTGGTCAGCACCTCCTTATTCTCTGTCTATCATTGGTCACTGGTCAGCACCTCCTTATGCCATGCCTTTCATTGGTCACTGGTCAGTACCTCCTTATTCTCTGTCTATCATTGGTCACTGGTCAGCACCTCCTTATGCCATGCCTTTCATTGGTCACTGGTCAGTACCTCCTTATTCTCTGTCTATCATTGGTCACTGGTCAGTACCTCCTTATTCTCTGTCTTTCATTGGTCACTGGTCAGCACCTCCTTATTCTCTGTTTTTCAGGGTTTCAATAAGATTCTCCACACTGAGTGGATTTCAGACCTGGTCAATTTAGAAGTATTGGAGCTAAATAACAATATGATTGATGATCTGGAAGGCTTTCATTCCAAGTTAAAACAACTGAAGTACATTGATCTCAGGTAGGGTTTCCATACATTGATCTCAGGTAGGGTTTCCATACATTGACCTCAGGAAGGGATTCCATACATTGATCTCACTTAGGGTTTCCATACATTGACCTCAGGTAGGGTTTCCATACAATATTTCGTTGGCTTTCATTTTCTTCTTCTACTTTTCCATCATTTATAGCACAACTACAACCTACACCACTACTAATAACACCTCCAACACCACCACCAATACTACTACTAACACCACCACCAATACTACTACTAACACCACCACCAATACCACTACTAACACCACCACCAATACCACTACTAACACCACCACCAATACCACTACTAACACCACCTCCAATACCACTACTAATACCACCACCTCCAATACCACTACTAACACCACCTCCAATACCACTACTAATACCACCACCACTAACACCACCTCCAATACCACTACTAACACCACCTCCAATACCATTACTAATACCACCACCACTAACACCACCTCCAATACCACTACTAACACCACCTCCAATACCCCCACTAACACCACCTCCAATACCACTACTAACACCACCTCCATTACCACTGCCGCCAACTACACTACCACCACCACTTTACAGAGTGTACTTGGTGCATGTTATCACAACACAACCCTTGCCACTTTAAATATTTACCATTAAGTCAGTTTATTTTCCTTTTCTTTTCTATTTCAGAGAGAATATCATTGAGGAAATGTCTGAAGTGATCAAACTGTCCACTTTGCCAAGTCTTACAATTTTGTTTTTAAATGGTAAGCCACCTAGGGCCGCTGCTACAGTTAACCCAACTGGGTAGCCACATTAGATACAGGCTTCAGTGTGTCCCATTATAGAAAATTAAAGGGTCATAGTTTTATAAAAATTTTATATGACTGTGTCTTGCTCATACAGAACTGTTTCTGGCCTGATTACTATAGCTGAATGCCTTTCCTGCCAACCACATTTACAATGTGGACTGGGTGCTTTTTATTGTGGGAACAAATAAAAGAAAAGCACTCTATGTAATGTGCAGAGACAAAATATATTATATGAATAAGATCTCAACACAAATGCATGCTACCTAAGATTTCAAAGTTCAACCAGTATAGGACATAGATATTCTATGTCTGCTAGTTTAGTTATCATCAAACATATATATATGTCATATATGAGATCTTGTCTAATATCCCCCCTCCATACACACGCTGATCATTTTCCTGACATTTGTACATTATTCTATGTACTGTACATGTACCTTTGATGAGTTGTAGTGCACCTGAGCACTGTACACAATAATTTCATTATTATTATTTATAATGTGATAATTTGGTCTTCTTGTTGTACAGGGGAAATATGTCAGAATGGAAGTGATAGACTATTACTCACCAGAGTACTCAATACTTGGGGTAGTAGAGTGGGTATATGAAAAGTTCAGTTTCAAATTTGTTTATATATATATATATATATATATATATATATATCATCATCATCATTTTACGTCCGCTTTTCCCTGCTTGCAAGGGTGGGATGGGAACTGATTCTGGCTTGATTTCTACAGCTGGATGCCCTTCCTAACACCAACCTCATTTACAGTGAGTTCTGGATGCTTTTTTTCCGTGGCGCCTACACGTCCACTTTACAGTGTGGGTAAAGTGTGTGATAAAAGCCGACCTTACCCAATTACACCTCTCAAAGGCGATGACACAGGACCGTTACCTCTGACATCACGCAGTAATACAGAAGACCCAACCCCCCACAGGTACAAGCTGAAGCATATAGACAATATGCCCCCACACCCTCAAACTGCAAAGTGGTCGTGTAAGTGCCACAGGAAAAAAGCACCTTGCCCACACTGTAAAGTGGATGTGTAGGTGCCACAGGAAAAAAGCACCTTGCCCACACTGTAAAGTGGACGTGTAGGTGCCACGGGAAAAAAGCACCCAGCCCACACTGTAAAGTGGACGTGTAGGTGCCACGGGAAAAAAGCACCCAGCCCACTGTAAAGTGGACGTGTAGGCGCCACGGAAAAAAAGCACCCAGCACTCACTGTAAATGAGGTTGGTGTTAGGAAGGGCATCCAGCTGTAGAAATCAAGCCAGAATCGGTTCCCATATGAGCAAAGACAAGGTCAGCCGACCAGACACTGCCCACAACAGGACAACCCATCTAACCCATGCTAGCGTGAAAGAATGGATGTAAAACGGTGAAGATGATGATGATGATGATATATACAGAGAGAAAGAGAGGGATATGTATGTGTGTATATATATATATATATACACAAAGCTGATTCTGCATCAACCAACCAAATTTCACTCATATATGAAAAAACAACCTGAAGGCAAATATAAGAACTTTGTAATGCGAACTGGCGCAAAATTTATTACACTTATTCACCAACCAACCAAATTACTTCTCTAAAAACCTAGCATTTCAAGCCACTTTTTTCCATATAAAACAGAAGTAACATTCAAACACCAACCAGATGTGAGAAAAACCACAAACCCTCCATCTCAAATCTACTTTTGAAAAGCAGAAGAACTGCTAAACCGGTAGAGGAACCAAATAAATATATATTTAAAAAAAAAAAGACTCCAGTTGCATTTTCAATTTCATCTTTTTTCCTTATACTTTCACTCGTGTAGGACACCTTGTTTTTTTTTTCATTTTGTAAAAAAACCTCACTTTCTAATATATATATATATAATTGAATAAACAAGAGACTGTTTTGGTAGGGTGAAACAATACTAACTACAGCAATATGGTTTGTCAGACTTAATTTTAAGTAGTAAATTAATAATAATTTACTACTTAAATTTAAGTCTGACAAACCATATTGCTGTAGTTAGTATTTTTTTACCCTAGCAAAACTAGTCCTTACGATTCGAACACATGTATGTTTATATTAGTGTTCATCTCTCTTGTTTATTCAATTATATTACACAGCTCAGAAAAGATTTTTTCTTAGAGCTGTGAGAGACTACTCAGAGTTTCTAACTCACTATATATATATATTTTAAGCTTCATATCATGTCTCCCTATTTTATCTGATGAGAACAAAAAAATATTATCCCATGATGATATTTGTTTTTGAAATGCACATAATAAAATACATGGAACTCTTTTAACCATCTTTTGATCTTATATATATATATATATATATATCACATATTTCGCATAACCTGTTGCCATATATATCACATATTTCATAAAAACTGTAGACATATATTTCACAATACTTTATGTAAACTATACTAGATTCTTTAACCTATTTCTAGTTATTCCTATTTTTCATCAATACAGATACTCCAGTATCTCGAGAAGAGGAGTTCCGTATAGACGTTCTCTGCAGCTTGAGATATTTAGAATCTTTAAATAATACTGAGGTTACAGACGAGGAGAAACAAGATGTAGAAGAACTTTTGAAACCTACAGATAAGGTATTGTATTGGTTTGGTTTTATGACACATAATAAACCTCGTTCACTCACTGACACTTGGTTCTACTGTTTGGTCTAGAAAGCTGTTTAAATAGGAAAAGAAGTATGTAAAGTAGTAGTGCTAATGTACACTCTGTAAAGTGGTAGTGCTTGATGCCATGATAAAGCACACCCAGTGCACTCTGTAAAGTGGTAGTGCTTGATGCCATGATAAAACACACCCAGTACACTCTGTAAAATGGTAGTGCTGATGCCATAATAAAATGCATCCAATACACTCTGTAAAATGGTAGTGCTGATGCCATAATAAAATGCATCCAATATACTCTGTAAAATGGTAGTGCTAGTGCCACCTTAAAAAACACTCCTTCCACCCTGTTAGGTAATAGTGGAAGTGCCATAATAAAACACACACACTACATGTTCTGAAGTGGTTGGCATTAGGAATGGAATCTAGCCATAGAAACAATGAGAGAATGGAAGGTATGAGAAAAATATAGCCCTCCACTGTATAGATGCTCATGTAGAAGACCTGAAACATGTCCACTAGACCAACAGTACAATACTCCTGCAGTGATATACCAAGCAGAGGTTACCTCCACCAGCCAGAAGCCTGGACCTATGTTGTTATGTCCAAAAGCCGGTTTAAAAACCAGTACCTGAATCATGAAACAACCTTCAGATATCCTGACAAAAAACATGCCACCCAGCTCACAAATTAAGGCATACCTTTTCCCATCAAGTGGAGGTTATTAGAAAGATCTACCACCTACGTGAATAGGTCGAGATTTTGTCAACTTTGTAATTCTGAAAAATGGTATGTAGTTCAGATAAACACTACTTCAACACACAGCTTGATTGCCTTGGCGGTTGTCTCCATGAGAAGAAGTATATTTTGAGTAAATGGTTTAGGCCTGACTAAAAGTAAACTTGGCCAGTTTTGAACAGAAAGAGGTGAGAGAATTCTGGCTGGATAAGGCAGGTTTAAATAATTTGAGACATTCCTGCCAGCTTATCACCACAATTCCTTTAGATAGAATATCTTTGACACTTAAGTAATTAACAACAATAGACTGGTCTTTAACCCTTTAGTATTTACATTACTCTATATTTACTATGTATTTTCATGGAAAACACTTGCATTATCTCACATAATGTTGAACTTATTTATTTTGAGAACAATACCTTAACATCAGTAGCCAGTTATTACAGCTGGTTTGAACAGAAAGAGGTGACAGAATTCTGGCCACATATGGCTGGTTTAAATGCTAAAGGGTTAAGGGCTGCGAATCAGCTATTTAATTTAGCTGCTGGCAACTTCTTTTGTCTTTAAGAGTCTTCACCATATTTTAGAAGCTCTTTTATAACATCTCCATGCTTTATATTAACTATAACTTGTTTTTTATTATTCAGAGTGCAAATGATGAAAGTCCATAAGCCAGCTGTCCAGGTGCCAACAAAATTTGGTTTCACCGATGACATCAAACATAGCACCAAGAATAACTGACGTGATTTTATTCTGTAGTATTGATGTAACAACTGGCTGGACCCATGGAAATTCCACAGTGAATGATAATGATGTAACATGAAGCAATATTAGCTGGGCCCTGGGTCCATGGAAATTCCTCATCGAATGGTAATGATGTAATATTAAAACAATACCAGCTGGAACCACAGAAATTATAGTTTTTTGGTAACTATGAAACAATAACTCTGCTCTGACATAATATTTGTATCATCATCATCATCATTTTACGTCCGCTTTTCCTTGTTTGCAAGGGTGGGACGGGTCCTTTTTCAGCACAGCATCTCTATTCGTCATCTCCTCTACTACGTCTTCCTTCCACCATTACTTGTGGAGAGATGAGAAGGTCAATGGAATTAATTTATTTGGCTTTAAAAATTAATTAACCCTTTAGCATTCACATTACTCTACATATACTATTATATTTTCATGGTAAATGCTTTATCTCACATAATATTGAATCTATGAGATTTTGAAAGTGTTTATTTTGAGAACAATACCTTAACATCAGTTTGAGTGACCAGTTACAGCCAGTTTCAACAGAAAAAGGTAGAGAATTCTGGCTGGCTTTGGCCGGTTAACAGTACAATCTGTTATATCAATATATTTATTATATCATTGTATTGTTTCATTATGCCATTATTAGTGTATATATTCAAATATAAACCAAGGAATATGTGACCCCTTAAAATAATTGATGGTAGAAAGGGTATCGGCTTATATTCGGAGTTAATATTTTGTCAATTTTCACCAACTTCAAATTCTATGTAAATAAGGTTTGGATTGTTTGCCCATTTCTCTGACATAAAATAGGGGTCGGTTTGTATTCACATCGTCTTATATTCGAGTATACACAGTAATATAGAATATTTTACTGATTATGTTTTCTCTTGTTTTTATTGATATTAACTACTTTAACAAAAATATAAAATAATTCTTTAGCTTGAGGGTATACAACATAAAAACTGTCCATGACTGGTTGTGGATGGTAAATTTCTATTGTATTCAATGTTAACCCCCAGCTAATTACTGAATGAGGTAAGTAAATCTCTGTACTAAATTGTTAAACCCCTATATTAAATAATGGTTGTGCTATCCTATTAAATGTTTAACCCTGTGCTAAATACAGGTTAGGATACCCTTATTAAATGTTTAATTTGAAAATTGTTTTGCTTTTAAGACTTCTGGCAAAAAGTATTTCCTCTCTGAATTCATTATCATTCATAAAGTGAACATATGCCAATAATAAAGCGAACATAGCTTCATTATTTCTCAGGATAGACTAATCAAATTGAAAAGCAAATACTTTTACTCACAATTTAGCTGACAGTTGTTTTTCTACATCTTGTGTCACGACACTGAACTGCTATTATCTAAGAAATTTTATAAGATGCCATAAAACCAAATGAACAACAGTGGGCATACCAATAACTAAAGCATTGTTTACACTTTCAGCAAGTCTGATGACAACACATTAAATAATTATTACATGAGGACATTTTAATGCCTTTAAAATGTACATAATAGGGGTGATGTAAGACAATAAATTGAAGTTGGATATGTAGAACCGGCTCTCTTCTTCTTATTTCATGTATATCATCATCATCAACATTTAATGTTTATTTTTCCACATTTGCATGCTGAATGAGAAGAATGTGACACAATTTCTTGGTTTCTGATGTATACAGTCACTTCAAGTAACTTAAAGAGGGTTTATTAATTCAATTCTTCAGCAGTGCTAAATATTTTCTAAAACTGTAATCACAATTTAATATTGTTATTTAGTCGGCAATTATCTTGTTGACTTAAATCTCCAAAGTATGTGGAGAAAGAGGTGAAGGTTCTGTGGTCAGTACAAGACTCTTCCCTGGACAGGACGCCAGTCCATTACAGAGTTAAACCCCTACTGGTACTCATTTTCAGCTGAATCATATGTAAAAACTAAAACAATTGTAAATTCATTGTTCATTCGATTCTTCAGCAGTGTTAAGTATTTTCTGAAACTGTTGTAAATTTTGTATTCTGAAGCTGCTTCTACGGTCACTTAATCTGGATGGAGATCGCCCTCTTCTACTAGATCCACTCAGTTAATCAGATTTCATAAGATTGTAGGCAGATATTTCTACCAACCCTCCCACTCCAGCCTGTGAGTTGAGAACTTTGTTCTCTGCAGTAGCGTGCAGATGGGAGGGTGGAGCGATGGTGCATTGCCCCGAGCATCCTTTGATATGTATGGGCATCATTTGGGGAAACTTAATAAATTTGATTGATTAAAATTGAATAAAGCGTTTATATGCCCTGGGCATCACGAGAGCTCTCGTTCTCTGATCTGTCACGAGCCCGAAGCTTCTCCCGTAAAGTGACTAAGAATACAAGACACCCCAACTCCTTTGTATGATCTACTATTTACTGCGAATATAACAAAATTTAACATATATTCTCATTAATTGTTCCTATTTCTGTCAACTATTTCTCCCAATCACTGTGTGGTTGGGAGAAATAGTTGACACTGTCCACCACTGTAACCACAATGGGAAGAAATATTGAAGTTTCACAAGGTGTCCATCTTACAGGCTTCCTTTAATGTCTACTAAATTTCACGCATCACAGAAGGTCAACAGGAGGTTATAATGATATGAGAAAGTTCTTTAACAAGTAGGTTTCCAGGTCAAAGTTCTCACCCCACAGGCTGGTAGAAATATCTGCCTACAATCTCATGAAATATATCTGAGTAACTGGCAGAGAGGTGTTCCAGGTGTTTCTAGTTAACGATGGCCAGGTGGTTTTATTATTAAATTCCTTCACGGCTGTGTATCGGTAGAGAGTCGGACAATATGCTAAAGCATAGAGTTACGGCCATTTACGTTCTGAGTTAACATTCTACCGAGGTTAGCCTCGATAAATAAGGACTGCCGTCGATAAATAAAGCACCAGTAAAATGTTTTCTCAAGAACACAACATACAACCCAGTCTAGGAATCGATCCCACCTACCTCTATTATGAAGGAAACTAAAAACAAACTATTTACCCAGAATGCATCAACGTAAACAAAGATTCCACATTATAATTGCCTGACCAGTTTATATATATAGATCTTAGTGTACGTGCAGGGTCGATGAGTAATTAGACTGCAGACCCTTTTGTTAAAACACCTGACAAACCTCATATGTGAACGAACATATCGAGTGCTTTAAAAGCTGAAATTAATTTAGATAATATTTAGCAACAGTTATCTAAGACCAATTTATGGCAACCATTTTGTTAGAGTGTAAAACTCTTGGACACGCTGCAGTCTGCTTTCACGACCCTCTCAGTAATATGTGGGTGGGGATCAGGTAATTGGGCTGTTGAGCCTATCTTTAAAACACCAGAAGAAAACCTCATAGAAGACACACACCCCATAGTGCGAGAGGTAATGTGTTGTGGACCTGTATTTTCAATAAAATAGGGAACATGTATTGATGTGGTATTTTTCAACCATGTTGCTATAATATCTTCTATGGTGTCCAACAGTCATCGTTGGATGAAATTTCAGAAATGTACGCATCTGATTCATTTGAAGATAAATCACTAACATTAAGGGCGGTGGATTGGCAGTATTGGTAGAGGGTCAGACATGCTTTCCAGCGTAGTTACGTCCCTTTACGATCTGAGTTCAAATCCCGCAAGGTTAACTTTGCCTTTCATCCTTACAGGGTCGATAAAATAAAGTGCCAGTACCAGTAATACACTGGGTAATTGCTGGCCTTGTGCCAAAAGTAGAAACAATTATCGTTTGTTTCTTGTTCATTTTGAATGTCATCGTGTGTAAAAATCTTCAAAGTCGGTATCGCTACTTTCATAGGCCATGTTGATACACACAAAAAAAATCTGTTGTACTTTTAACATTAAAATAACATGTTACATAACAGTTGTTCTGTTAACCCTTTAGCATTCACATTATTTTATATATACTGGCTGGATTGGCAGTGTCGGTAGAGGGTCGGACGCCATGCTTTCCAGCATAGTTACGTCCCTTTAGATCTGAGTTCAAATCCCGCCGAGGTTGACTTTGCTTTTCATCCTTACGGGGTCGATAAAATAAAGTACCAGTAATGCACTGGGTAATTGCTGGCCTTGTGCCTAACGTAGAAACAATTTTATATATACTGGTGGTGGATTGGCAGTATCGGTAGAGGGTCTGACGCCATGCTTTGCAGCAAAGAGTTATGGCCCTTTATGGTCTGAGTTCAAATCCCGCCGAGCTTAACTTTGCCTTTCATCCTTACGGGGTTGATAAAATACCAGTAATACACTGGGTAATTGCTGGCCTTGTGCCAAAAATAGAAACAATTATATTTTTATATTAATTATCTCACATAATATCGAATCTATGAGATTTTGAAAGTATTTATTTTGAGAACAATACCTTAACATCAGTTTGAGGGACCAGTTTCAACAGAAAGAGGTAGAGAATTCTGGCCGGTTTGAACACTAAAGGGTTAAGTGGTCATTTTCGCGGTAAGTGCTTAATCTTGAAGTAATCTCGTCAATTGGCCAGTTTGAAAAAACAAAGGGGAAATAATTGCAGCCAGTTTTAGTCATTTTGAATACTAAAGGGTTAAACCTGTGCTAAATACAGGTTGGGGTAGGTAAACCCTTATTAAATGTTTAATTCTTTGAAAATTGTTTTGCCTTCTGGCAAAAAGTATTTCTTCTCTGAATTCATTATCATCCATAAAGCGAACATATGCCAATAGCATAGTGTCATTATTTCTCAGGATAGACTCATCAAGTTGAAAGGCTCACAACTTTGGCTCACAATTGCAGCAGTTGTTTTTCTACATCCTGTGCAGCGACACTGAGGAGTTGCTTAAAGAAACACTTCCAGTAATTTCCTCATAACTGATGAAATTACAACAGATACTGCAGGTAAAATTAGTTACACCAATATTATGGTGTTTTCCTGCCTTTGCTATTATCTAAGAAATTTTATAAGATGCCATAAAACCGAATGAACAACAGTGAGTATACCAAAAACAAAACCAAAACATTGTTTACATTTTCAGCACCAGTCTTAAAAAACTATTACATGAGGACATTTTAATGCCTTTGAAATGTACATAATAGGGTGATGTAGACAATAAACTGAAGTTGAATATGTAGAACCGGCTCTCTTCTTCTTATTTCATGTATATCATCATTTAATGTTTAGTTTCTGATGTATCCAGTCACTTCAAGTAACTTAACTCTTAACATCGTGTAGTGATTTAGCAGAAAAATATCTAAAAATGGGTTTGTTAATTTAAATGTTTGTAGTATCTCTACTAGTGGACAGATTGTTGTGGAAAATTACAAGATCAGCAGAGAGACTTTAATTTTTCATCTGATGTAGTCATGGAGCTGTTTATACTTTTCCTGAATGTCTTGCTAATGTGGTTTCATGCAGTACAGGATGTTGCATCTTTCTGCCACAGAAAAAAATCTTTGAAACAGTATCACAAAACCATTAATTAACTAGTTGGTTGCCTTCATGTGGCTGAGAGAAGATCACGCAGCTCAGAATGGTCAAATTTCCTGGAAATACAAAGAATATATATTCAACAGAACTCTTTACAATTTCAGACACAGAACCAACATTTTCCACAAAATTCTCCATAAAATTATGGAGAATTATACATAAAAATCAACATGAAATACATTCCACCTGACCTGTGACCCCAGCTTCTTAGGAGACAAAATCCACATGGCTGATCATAATCAACCTCATATACACATCCTTCTATTAATACAAGGAGTTAAGGAACCCAACAGAGACCCGAAGCAGCAGTCGGTGAGTGATATGTCTCCTGGCCCTTCGACCACAGACACAGCCATTCATGAAGTATAATATATTCTAGGAATAGGCACACACACACACACACACATACATACATATAGTAAGTTCATTCTAATCTTCCTGTCATATTGTATTTGTAAGATTCAATACAACTTTTACTATATCGTTTTCTCTGATACATGCATTCATGCTAGCTCGTAGCAGCTAGCAGATTAATGTACGGATTAAATATTATATCATAAATAGTATTGCTTGACATTCAAAGTAAATTATTATAAAATAAATATTAACAACTCAATCATAGCATTATTCTTTTCATCAAAACACCCATCAAAAGAATAATATTTAGCACTGCTGTAGAATTCTTGAAAGAAACATTTAAATCCACCGTGAGCTGGGAAAACAGGGAAAACTAGGAACAGTTGTAAATCAAAATACACTTGATATATTTTCCGTGAATAATGTTGAAATTTATTATTAAATCTCTACATTTTATTGTTTATTTAGCTGTTGTGGGCAGTGTCTGGTCAGCTGACCATGCCTTGCTCCTACAGTAACTGATTCTGGCTTGATTTCTACAGCTGGATGCCCTTCCTAACACCAACCTCATTTACAGTGAGTACTGGGTGCCTTTTTACCATGACACCTACATGACTACTTTATAGTGTAGACTGGGTGCTTTTTGTCGTGACACCTTCACGACCACTTTACAGCGGAAGGGGTGTGGGGGCATATTGTCTATACATTCCAGCTTCAGCTTGTACCAGTGGGAACTCGGGTTTTCTGTATTATTATATCATATATAATATGCGTATATCATATCATATATAAAATATATAAACTATACAAATATATATATATATATATGAATGAAGTATTTCCGTCGGAAAGGTACAGGAAAAAAGAGTGCTCTATGTAGGCTACAGAGCTTATTAGAATGAATCTAGTACCTTTATTAGCAAAGAGTAGTGTTTTCCATTCTGACGACTGAAGACAGACATAACATCTGCCTTCAAGAAACCACTGGTAAATGAAATAATTATCTTATGTTGTTTATTACATAACTAAATATATATGTATTATATATATTATATATAATATATATATCTATACTATAAACCTGACGGCCGTATGTAGGTAACAAACTTTCCGCCAAACGACTGGACCAAACAGCACCAAGTTTGCAGCATAGATATAACTTTTTCCAAGTAAAAAAATGAGGGTATTTTTGTCTACTGAATTTTGTTAAAAGATTAAAGACGTTATTTAAATATTCACTTCTTTAAAATTTCAAATGTCAACACTTCCGGTTATACGTCATTCCTCACTTTTTCTTATGACGTCGCACAACATTCCCCTCTTTCTCTTAGTCTGTCTTTTTAGATAGATACATAGCATTAGATAACGTTTTTCGACATATTTACTTCTGCGTTCACAGACTGATTTTTTTTAGTTAAGGGTAAAAGCAGCAATTCTTTGCTTAAACTTTAATCTGTAATTTTAATATATACATTCGTGTAGAGATATTTTTGCATACACAAAAACAAAAACCTATTTATTTCACGAAAGTACAGACGGCTTATCATCATTGTTACTGTTTGAGGTTAGAGGACCAGTCTTTCCATGATCTGAGAACCATCAATGTTCCACTTTCCGTTTGGCTTGCAAGATGCGTGGTATGTTACACAATGGCAGCAATTGGCACCTCACCCTGCAAGAAGCAGCAACTGCTAAAGTCCCTTCTCAGCTGCGAACACCTTTTGCTATTATGCTGCAAAACTGCGATCTTGCCGACCCTCTCGCAATGTGGAACAACCACCGTGAAAGTCTAGCTAAGGACAACCTCCACCGCACATGCAGACACAATCTGAACGTAGCATACGATGTCGTTTTCAATGAGGCGATCATTTGTCTTGAAAACAGTGTCCTGGAGATTGGTGGTAGGCCTCTAAGTCATTAGAGCTTACCTGCTCCTGACAGGAGTGTCCAGAGGTCAACGTCTACAGAGCTTCTCCCATGGTCAATTGTATGTAGGATGCTCTAGGGTGAGCTCGCCAAACAATCTTTGCTCAGGAGGGCCGAACAAAAAATATTGTATACTCCAAGGCTCTAACAATGTAATTTAAATATTTTCTGTTACTTGGAATTTCCATTATGGTTGTACAAATTATTGTTTGTTAAGAAATGTGTTCTCTGTTCAGCCTTTATTGTTGTAACTATCAATTTTCTTTAACGTACTGGCTGCTGAACTGGGGAATCCTAAAAACTGTTCAAACCCAACATCAGAGCAAGTTAACCCCCCCCCCCCCCCTCGCTGACTTGAGAGGGTGTGCGGTATCTTTGCACTGGAGTGTAGGGGGGAATTCCTGAAAAGATAAAATGCCGGTATACCTAGCCCGGCGCCAGCGGGACGGGCCAGCTAGTATTATATATTTTCCACAGAATGTTCTAGATATTCATACAAAGTTGGGCTGGTCACTAGTGTAACATAAGTACATCATTTGTACAATAAGGGAAATGGATGACCTAGGGTAAACAACAACCATATGATAAACTATACACTAGTGTTGGTATATCACTTACTTGGCCACTTGAGCTCCATAGTTGTCTCTGATTACAGTTCGAGCCTCTTTAGTGGTGGTGGTCATCGCATGCACAAGATACAGGTAGGCATTGCTGTATTCCACATCAATACTGACCTCTTTAGAAGAGAGAAACAAAACAATTTCGAATCCGGCATTAGTATTACTGTAGGAGATTTTATATTTATATATATATATATTAGAAAGTGAGGTTTTTTTTACAAAATGAAAAATAACCGAGGTGTCCTACACGAGTGAAAGTATAAAGAAAAAGAGATGAAATCGAAAATGCAACTGGAGTCTTATTTTTAAAAAAAATATATATATTTATTTGGTTCCTTTACCGGTTTCGATATATATAGAAGTGGTTACACAACAGTTAGTTCACCATACCGAGAACAATTGTTTCACCTTAGCGGATCCTCAGCTCGTAATGGATCCTCTAAGGTGAAACAATTGTTCTCGGTATGGTGAACTAACTGTTGTGTAACCACTTCTATCTAACTCGTCCCATGGACTGAGTGCTCTACCACTACGGATATTACCTTCCAGTGTACTACTCTCTCTCTCTCTCTCTCTCTCTCTCTCTCTCTCTCTCTCTCTCTCTCTCTATATATATATATATATATATATATACGAACCTTATTAATCTTTGGTTATATATATATATAACCAAAGATTAATAAGGTTCGTTGATTAATCAACAAATACAATTTTACAATAGATTAGAAGCACTCGACAAGAGATTTTCCTGGAGTATTTAATATTATTCAAAATGTTAATAAATGAAAAATATTCTCATAATCAAAATATATATTTTATTATACATATTTCAAAGGACTGCCAATACTGGAATTGAATAATCAAAACCGTAGCAGTATGTCACATATCAAATCTTATATTTTGTCTGATGAAAACGTACTTAAACACCATTGTACCTTTGAAATATGTATAATAAAATATATATTTTAATTATGAGAATATTTTTCATTTATTAACATTTTGAATAATATATATATATATATATAGAGAGAGAGAGATATTTATATATAGATATATATATATAATATAAAATAACAAGGAAGTTTCATTTGCATCATCATCATCATCATATTACGTCCACTTTTCCCTGCTTGCAAGGGTGGGACGGGAACTGATTCTGGCTTGATTTCTATAGCTGGATGCCCTTCGTAACACCAACCTCATTTACAGTGAGTGCTGGGTGCTTTTTTTGCCGTGGCGCCTACACGTCCACTTTGCAGTGGAATGATAGGGACCCCAGTCCTATCATCTCATTTCTACAGCTGAGTAAACTGGAGCAATGTGAAATAAAGTGTCTTGCTCAAGGAAACAACACATCACCCGGTCTGAGAATTGAACTCACAACCTTTCGATTACAAGGCCAATGCTCTAACCACTAAGCCATGTGCCTCCATTCATATAAAAAATATTTATTGTGTTGCGCTATCTTTGGCTATCATGACTACCGATTGGAAAATTGATGGGTGACGTATTTGTGTAATGGTTAACATAGTGGTCATGATAGCCAAAGATGAGGGTTTGTGTCTCATGTAGATCAATGCTTATCCTTTTTCCAATCTGTAGGTTTTTATAACTCCAACTATTAGGCTAATTTACTTAGTCAAAAAAATACGGCTGAAGCTCTATTTCACTATCTAATTTTAAAATTCTCCGCTGTTTGTAAACAAAGCTAATTTTCAAAACAACGCTAAGCTCTGTATCTTATATATATATATTTATCATCCTCATCGTCATTTTACGTCCGCTTTTCCCTGCTTGCAAGGGTGGGACGGGTCCTATTCAGTACAGCATCTCTCCACTTGTCACGGTCCTTTGTCATCTCCTCCGTGAGTTTCAGTGATCTGAGGTCTGCTCTCACCACCTCCGCCCATCTCTCCACTTGTCACGGTCCTTCATCATCTCCTCCGTGAGTTTCAGTGATCTGAGGGCTGCTTTCACCACCTCCGCCCATCTCTCCACTTGTCACGGTCCTTCATCATCTCCTCCGTGAGTTTCAGTGATCTGAGGGCTGCTCTCACCACCTCCGCCCATCTCTCCACTTGTCACGGTCCTTTATCATCTCCTCCGTGAGTTTCAGCGATCTGAGGTCTGCTCTCACCACCTCCGCCCATGTTTTTCGTGGTCTACCTCTACTGCGTCTTCCTTCTACTGGGATTTCTTGGCACTTCTTTACCCAGCAGTATATATAATGTATATATAATTATGTTATGGTAATTCCCTTATTGAATATAGTAGCTGAGCAGTGAAGAAACAACACCTAAGAGAAGTACTTAGCTAAAAGTAAACCTATGTACCTAGCATTTGTGGATATTTTAGGCCAAAATATAAGCTGTGTTTAATCAATGTTATCAACACTGACATAACTTGTAACACTATAAGTGTTAAACAATCCTATTTCCTCTTATGGAATCTAGGGTAGTACAGCATCAAATGATGTCCCTCATAATGTTGTTCCATTCCTTAAGCAAACCTACTGTCCCCTCCTGGGGTCAATGATAGCACAGCATCAAATGATGTCAGTCATAATGTCCCATTCCTTAAGCAAACCTACTGCCCCCTCCTGGGGTTAATGATAGCACTGCATCAAATGATGTCAGTCATAATGTTGTCCCATTCATTAAGCAAACCTACTGTCCCCCTCCTGGGGTCAATGATAGCAGAGCATCACATGAAATAAATAAGCAATACTTACTCTGGACTTCAGCAAGAAGTTTCAATAAACGAGGAATCCATCCAGTTTGTAATAAGACTGTAGTTGTCAGTTGTGGGTGACTACGGATACATTTAGTCAATACTACAAGAGAAACACAGAGTACACTTTAGTTTCTAACCACATTTAACCCACTGTAGTAACAGCCTAGAGAGGCGTTTCTCAACCTTTTTAGTCTTATGGAACTTTGAAATAGTTTTCATGTCTCAGAGAACCCCTGCATAAAAATCATTATATACCATTATTAGTTTACGACCTAGTTTTAAATAATATTAGACCACCCGTGACCCGTTGGGTCAAGTTCACTTCAAAATATTTTTTTTAAATGATGTTCACTTAAAATAATTTTTAACCCTTTAGCATTCACATTACTCTATATATACTATCATATTTTCATGGTAAAGGCTTTATCTCACATAACATTCACATTACTCTACATATACTATTATATTTTCATGGTAAAGGCTTTACCGCACATAATTATTTCACATAATATCGAATCTATGAGATTTTGAAAGTATTTATTTTGAGAACAATACCTTAACATCAGTTTGAGTGACCAGTTACAGCCAATTTCAACAGAAAAAGGTAGAGAATTCTGGCCGGTTTTGGCCGGTTTGAACATTAAAGGGTTAAATAATTAAAATATATACAGACATATATAATGTGAAATGAAACTGGTAGGCCCATATATATATATATATACATGTGTGTATGTATATATATATGTGGTTGGTGTTAGGAAGGGCTTCCGGCCGTAGAAAACCTGCCAGACAGTCCTATACGAGCGAGACACGGTCTCCCGACCAATCTTGCCTCAAGTGGGACAATTCCTGTCTAAACCCATGCTAGCGTGGAAGATAGACGTTAAACGATGATGATGATGATGATGATGATATATATGTATGTATGTGTGCCTACATATATATATATGTGGGTGTCAGTGATCTATATACACTGGTCATAGACACACACACACTCACATATATATACACAACACCACCACCAGCTCTATCTTTCTCTCTATTTATGAAGGTACCTAGAAAAAACCCCATATCTCGGGAACACGGGCTCCGATTTACATGAAACTTATTTTATTCCATTTGTATTCCCATTTCAGGGTCAACTTCCTTTCAAAGTATTTTCCCATTTTGCACCCTTTTGGTTGTATTACAATGCAGGCAAGCAAGCAATCACAGAATTTTAGTATTATATAGATAGATAAGAGGTTGAAGCCTTTATTATAATAACAAAGGATTTTCCAACAATATTCCGTATGTGTCTAGTGAAATTACAAATATAAGATTACATAAGAATTACGCATTAGATTATTTATTACTGTTTCTCATAGAACTCCGAGTGACCTCTTGTGGAACTCTAGGTTCTGGGGAACACTGGTTGAGAAACACTAGTCTAGTGAGTCAAATCATGGAATTCTGATGGAAACAGCAGCTAAATCTCCCTCAAATCTCACCTTACCGTCTTATAAGAAAAAGTTAGTTATATTATCAAATCTCAAAAAACTTATGATTATGTTAAAAATTATTTGAAAATTTCTGGCAGTGTATTTCATTAGAAATACACTAACAAAAGAGTTAACAATAAGGAAGTTAGTTATATGAATAAATCCTTCTAAATTCGTGATTATTTCCAAAATTGAATGTATGTATAGAATATTTGATAATATACTGTATGTTTAATTAAAAACATTTTCAAGATCATTCACTATGAATTTTAAAGTAGTGACTACGTCACTTAGTCTTGACAAAAGCAAAGGGGAGTAATCAACGGTCATCATTTCTCACTCATAAGTGGTTGTCAAGACTACATACCCCTTTGCTTTTGCTGAGAGTTATAGAAGCTAGATTTTTACATAATTCCAGTTATGTTTAAGAGGTGTTTAAACAGAGAAGTTGCCGGCCCAGCAAAAATTAGGAATTAGTATTGGTGCTCTGAAATAGCGATGTATACATGAATGTATGTATAGTATATTTGATAATATTGTTGTTCTGAAATAAACATACAGTATATTTGATAATATACTGTATGTTTATTTCATAACACCAATACTAATTCCTAATTTTTGCTGGCCCAGCAACCGTTGTTTCAACAGCTATTAAACATAACTGGAATTCTATAAGAATCTAGCTTCAAAATTATTTGAAAAAAAATAGGCAGTGTCTTTCATTAAAAATCGGGTAAAAAAAAGAGTTGAAATGATGACAAATAAAGATGTGGAGGTTACCTTTCATAGTGGACAGCCAATAACCAGATATAGAGTCCCATTGGGCACTATAGTCTTCACTAATGACCAACAGCTTGCCCTTTCGACCCCCTTGACAGTCTAAAAGATGGGCCCTACTGAGAAATGTTATTGTTGATTTTAGCAAGGTTCTTTGTTTAGTTTCTTCCACTTCTATAGAAATAAAGGCAGACATTTATGTATTGTGTAATACAGGATATGTGGTGTCTATACAAACATACATACAGACAGACAGACATACACACACAAACATACATGCATATAGACACACACAGACATACATACAGACATACAGCTATACACAGACAGACAGACAGACATATATATATACAGACAGACATACATACAGACATACAAACACAGACATACATACACAAACATACATGCATATAGACATATACAGACATACATACAGACATATACAGACATACATACAGACATACACAGACATACAGCTATACACAAACATACATACATACACAGACATACAGACATACACATACATACATACAGACAGACATATACATATACAGACAGACATATATATATACAGACAGACATACATACACAAACATACATGCATATAGACATACACAGACATGCATACAGACATACACAGACATACAGCTATACACATACATACATACATAGACATACAGACATATAGACATACACAAACATACATATATACATACGCATACATACATACATACAGATATACACATACATACAGACAGACAGACATATATACACACACACATACACAGACATACAGCTATACACAAACGTACATACATACATACAGACATACATACATACATACACACACACAGACAGACATACACATACATACAAACAGACATACACACACATACAGACATACATACATGCACAGACATACATACAGAGACACAGACATAATTACATACACAGACATACATACATAGACACACATACATACATACATACATACATACATACATACACACACATAATTACATACACAGATATACATACATACACAGATATACATAGAGACATACACAGATATACATACATACACAGATATACATAGAGACAAACATACATACATACATGGTGGCTGCCAACTCGTTTTCGAGTATGTCCACTACTTTATATCCATGTAGGAGAACCTCTACTGATGCACTGAATAAGTGTGACTTTTTAGTCCAGCCAGTGACTTGAAAACACTGGTACAAACACTACACTTGTGACAATTACTGACACATAGTGCTGGGCCCATGGTACCATGTGACGACAAGTGCAGAGAGATCTCCAGATATAAAGCAATGCCTGTGCCGTGAAGCTTTTATAGTGAGCAAAGGCACTGCACAAAGCCAGTCCCACTCTCTTAATCAAGATGATATTTACCAAAAAGAAGAACAAGTCAACATCATTGGATACCATCAGAGTTGCAGGTGTTATATCAGAGTTTTCCTTCTCCTAGAATTCTGCCTTGACAAAGGCTAAGGGGTCATCTCTCCCGGTGATTTTGGATGGCCATTGACTCTTAAGAGCTCCTTTGCCCTTTGACAGGTTTTGTTTTTAGTCCTGCAGGATGTCCAAAGTCACCCTCCTCACCAAGAAACACTGGTGGGGTTGCCAGTTTAGTCGCCAACGACCCGACCATGGGACACGTTGTACTGGAATACATGTTACCAGTAGCACAGACATACATAGAGACATACATACATACACAGATATACATAGAGACATACATACACAGATATACATAGAGACATACAGACATACACAAGGTCCCATGTAAACTCTCATATCTGAAGTATCAATTAAGAGTTGGGATCTGATCACCTGATCGATATCGAAACAATTGTAATATGTAATAATTGTTTCTACTTTTGGCACAAGGCCTGCAATTATTCAGTACATTACTGGTACTTTATTTTATCAACCCCATAAAGATGAAAGGCAAAGTTAAACTCAGTGGGATTTGAACTCAGACCATAGAGGGCCGTAACTCTTTGCTGCAAAGCATGGCGTCCGACCCTCTACCGGTACTGCCAATCCACCGCCCTTATGTAATAATTGTTTCTACTTTTAGCACAAGGCCAGCAATTACCCCAGTGCATAACTGGTACTTTATTTTATCGACCCCGTAAGGATGAAAGACAAAGTTTGTTTCATAACAAGCTGCAAATCTGACTTCTTATTGTCACTATAAATATATATATATATATATATATATATATATATATATATATATATATATATAAATATATGTGTGTGTGTGTGTGTGTAAGGCTGTTTTGTAGGTTTGTGTATTTAAATGCAATAAATGACTCAATACTGTATCTCATCATCATCACCGCCTTACGTCCGTTCTTCCACGCTAGCATGGGTTAGACAGGTTGTCCTGTTGTGGGCAGTGTCTAGTAGGCTGACCTTGTCTAGCTCATACAGGAACTGATTCTGGCTTGATTTCTACAGCTGGATGCCCTTCCTAACACCAACCTCATTTACAGTGAGTGCTGGGTGCTTTTTTGCCGTGGCACCTCCACGACCACTTTCCAGTGGAATGATAGGGACCCCAGTCCCTATCATCTCATTTCTACAGCTGAGTAAACTGGAGCAATGTGAAATAAAGTGTCTTGCTCAAGGAAACAACACATCACCCGGTCTGAGAATTGAACTCACAACCTTTCGATTGCAAGCCCAATGCTCTAACCACTAAGCCATGCGCCTTCAATACAAAATAATATTTATTATTAAGAGTGAGGGCGGTAGATTGGCAGTATCGGTAGAGGGTTGGAAGCCATGCTTTGACGTATAGAGTTACGCCCTTGCCATTCTGAGTTCAAATCCCGCCGAAGTTAACTTTGCCTTTCATCCTTACGGGATCGATAAAATAAAGTACCAGTAATGTACTGGGTAATTGCTGGCCTTGTGCCAAAAGTAGAAACAATTATTAATAGTGACTGTTTTGGATGATAATGGCTTGTATCAGTAAAACTTAGGAGGGCTCGTTCTGTAAATTAACTATAGTTACTGAAAGTACATTCAAGTTTATTTACTCTGCATCACATTATCACTCTGTTGGTCTTAGCTAATGTGTCAACATATGTTTGGTCTTAGTCAACATCTATTGGTCTTAGCTAACTGTCAACATATGTTTGGTCTTAGCTAATTGTCAACATCTATTGGTCTTAACTAACTGTCAACATATGTTTGGTCTTAGCTAACTGTCAACATCTATTGGTCTTAGCTAACTGTCAACATCTATTGGTCTTAGCTAAGTGTCAACATCTATTGGTCTTAGCTAACTGTCAACATCTATTGGTCTTAGCTAACTGTCAACATCTATTGGTCTTAGCTAACTGTCAACATCTATTGGTCTTAGCTAACTGTCAACATCTGTTGGTCTTAGCTAACTGTCAACATCTATTGGTCTTAGCTAACTGTCAACATCTATTGGTCTTAGCTAACTGTCAACATCTGTTGGTCTTAGCTAACTGTCAACATCTATTGGTCTTAGCTAACTGTCAACATCTATTGGTCTTAGCTAAGTGTCAACATCTGTTGGTCTTAGCTAACTGTCAACATCTATTGGTCTTAGCTAAGTGTCAACATCTATTGGTCTAAGCTAAGTGTCAACATCTGTTGGTCTTAGCTAACTGTCAACATCTATTGGTCTTAGCTAAGTGTCAACATCTATTGGTCTTAGCTAAGTGTCAATATCTGTTGGTCTTAGCTAACTGTCAACATCTATTGGTCTTAGCTAAGTGTCGTGTCAACATATATTGGTATTAGCTAAGTGTCAACATCTGTTGGTCTTAGCTAACTGTCAACATCTATTGGTCTTAGCTAACTGTCAACATCTATTGGTCTTAGCTAAGTGTCAACATCTATTGGTCTTAGCTAAGTGTTGTGTCAACATATATTGGTCTTAGCTAAGTGTCAACATCTGTTGGTCTTAGCTAACTGTCAACATCTATTGGTCTTAGCTAACTGTCAACATCTATTGGTCTTAGCTAACTGTCAACATCTATTGGTCTTAGCTAACTGTCAACATCTGTTGGTCTTAGCTAATATGTCAAGATCCATGAGTCTTAACTAACTGTCAACATCTATATGCCTTAGCTAAATGTTGAAAGAAAAACTGGGCCTAAGAGGAATCAGTTGTGTTCAATAAAGAAGACTGTGATGGTAATTAGTTGTGTTCAATAGAGAAGTCTGTGATGGTAATCAGTTTAAAGTGTTCACATGAGAAGGGGAGCAACTTACCTGTTGTCAAATGATGTGAGTTAAAAAGTGTTAGACCAAGGAGTGACATCACAGCAACAACATTTAGACATTCTATTTCAAAAACTGTAAGAAGAAACATAGATAAAAAAATATATAGATAGTTAGATAGAGAGATATAAATATATACATACCCACCCATTTCTGTCCATACCACCCTTACACAACAAAAAGCACCCAGTCCACACTATAAATTGGTCATGTAGGTGTCACAATAAAAAGCACCCATTCCACACTATAAAGTGGTCATGTAGGTGTCACAATAAAAAAAACCCATTCCATACTCTAAAGTGGTCATGTAGGTGTCACAACAAAAAGCACCCAGTCCACACTGTAAATTGGTCATGTAGGTCATCATCATCATCATCACCGTTTTACATCCGTTCTTCCATGCTAGCATGGGTTAGACGAGTTGTCCTGTTGTGGGCAGTGTCTGGTCGGCTGACCATGCCTTGCTCATACAGGAACTGATTCTGGCTTGATTTCTACGGCTGGATGCCCTTCCTAACACCAACCTCATTTACAATGAGTGCTGGGTGCTTTTTTCTGTGGCGCCTACACGTCCACTTTACAGTGTGGGCTGGGTGCTTTTTTGCCGTGGCACCTCCACGACCATTTTGCAGTGGGAGGGTGTGGGGCATATTGTCTATTGCTTCAGCTTGTACCCATGGGAGGTCGGGTACTCTGTATTACTGCGTGACGCCAGAGGTCACGGTCGCGTGTCATCGCCTTTGAGAGGTGTAATTGGGTAAGTGTAGGTGTCACAACAAAAAGCACCCAGCCCACACTGTAAATTGGTCATGTAGGTGTCACAACAAAAAGCACCCAGCCCACACTGTAAATTGGTCATGTAGGTGTCACAACAAAAAGCACCCAGCCCACACTGTAAATTGGTCTTGTAGGTGTCACAACAAAAAGCACCCAGTCCACACTATAAAGTGGTCATGTAGCTGTCACAATAAAAAGCACCCAATCCACACTGTAAATGTGGTTGGTGTTAGGAAGGGCATCCAGCTATAGAAACGTAGCCAGAAACAGTTACATATGAACAAGACATGGTCACCTGACTCGACTTGCCTCTAATGGGACAACCCGTTTAACCCATGGTAACGTGGAAAATGGATGTTAAACGATGATGATGATATGAAATGCAAATACAAACATACAATACGTTTGTTTATTTGGAAGCCCAACAATCCTTATTTGGTAAAAATGCCAAGGTAATAAGACAGAAAAAAAACCCCGCAGTGAAGTAAAGTAAAAGATTGAAGACAATAGGAAGTAACCTTAAAAATTTTTTTCCTCGAGTTTGGTACATGTTATATACTCATTATGAGGTCCTTTTTTGTAATGAGATGGCTAGGTCATGTGTTTAGGAAGGATCAAGGTGACAAAAGAAGAGATAGAAATGAATGTAGAAGAAAGTAAAGGAAGACCAAGATAGACATGGCTGAAGATGAAAGAAGGAGATGAAAGCCAGGGATTTGTGAAGAGGGAATCAGATGATAAAACAAAATGGAGAAGGCCGTCATGCTTTAGCCAAGAAATTAGACTTAAAATGTTTGTTATGGTTGTTTCATTGCTTGGTACTTTTGAAGTTATCTCCCATATTTCATCATTTATTCAATATACTAAATCTCACAATATCATGAAAGGCCATTCATCATCATCCTCATCATTTTACATCCGGTTTTACCTGCTTGCATCTCTCCACTTGTCATGGTCCTTGGTCATCTCCTCTGTGAGCTTCAGCGATTTGAGGTCTGTTCTCACCACCTCCGCCCATGCTTTTAGTGGTCTTCCTCTACTATGTCTTCCTTCAACTGGGATTTCTTGGCACTTCTTTACCCAGCGGTCATCCTCCATACGCATTACATGTTCATACCATCTCAAGTCTTCTCTCCTGTAGACTACAACTTATCCCTCTTTTACCCAGTTTCTCTCTCAACTCATCTATGCTTGGTCATTCACGCACATCCAACAGAGCATGCTTGCCTCATATCTCTCCACCTGTCGCATATCCTCTATAGTTGCTGTCCATGTCTCACTACCATACAGCATCGCGCATCTCACACAGGCATCATATAACAGGCCTTTCATACGCAGGGAGAAACCCTTCTTTGTCAACAGAGGAAGCAGCTCCCTAAACTTCTTCCAACCCGTCCTTATTCTAGGAACACCCCCTCTCCCATGCTAATCTGATCACCTAGGTACCGGAAGCTATCAACCACTTCTATAGAATCCACCTGCATTTGAAAAATGTGTCTATCATTGCGACCCTACTGTCATATTTCCCTGTACATCTACTGCATATTTTCCCTACCTGTTAGTTTGCCTGCTATCCGACTACATCTCTTGTGTACTCAAGATCTGCATTGTGTACATTTTATAGAATTTATGCCAGTTCCTTTTCTATATATTTAACATGGCCATTTCCCTGACGGAATCAGAGTTTTGTCCTCTTTTCTACTCATCAACACTTTTGTCTTAGCTATGTTCACTCTCAGGCCTCTTGATTCCAACTGCTGTTTCCATAGCCAGAATTTATTCTCTAGCCCCTCTACTGATTCTGCTATAAGAACCAGATCGTCAGCATAGAGAAGTTCCCATGGGCAGCTAATCTTAAACTCCTCTGTTATGGCTTGGAGGACTATAATGAACCAGAGCAGGCTGAGGACCGAACCCTGATGTACTCCTACTTGTATCTGGAATTCCTCACTAAACTCCATTCCTACTCTCACTTTACTGACAGCATCTCTGTACATAGCTTGCACTGTCCTCACAAGCCATTCCTCTACACCTAGTTTCCTTAGGGACCACCAGATGACAGATTGGGGTACCCTATCAAAGGCCTTCTCTAAGTTAACAAAAGCTAAGTATATTGGCTTATTTTTCTCTAAGAACCTCTCTTGTAATTGTCTCACCAAGAAGAGGGCATCTGTTGTACTTTTCCCAGGCACAAAACCAAACTGCATCTCATCTAGTTTGACCCTTTCTCTAATTAGTTGTGCTAATATCCTTTCTGCCACTTTCATAACCTGATCCATCAGTTTTATACCCCTATAATTGCTCCTCTCCAGAGCATCCCCTTTAACTTTGTAGCGATTTATGAGAATACTGCTGCACCAGTCTTTGCGTATGACACCACCATATATAGCCCGATTGATGATGCGTCAACGAGTTTAGTGCCTATGTTCCCTGATGCCTTCAGCATCTCAGCAACTATCTTCGACAGTCCAGCAGCCTTACCATTTTTCATTTCCTTAATTGCCTCTTGGACCCTATATTCATCAATCTTAATAGCTGGTCCCTAGTTTGGGTCTACTGGGGTAATTTCTCTCTCTTCCATTCCATTCATTCTTCACATTCATCAGTCTCTCATAATGACATTTCCAGGCCTCCTTTTTCTGATTATTCGTGACACTAAGTACACCAGCATCATTTTGGACACACTTATCTCCAACAACATCCTGATTTACACTGACACACTGCCATTGATGTTATATAAACATAGTTGAGCATCATCTACTAAATACAAACATTTTCTTGAAACACCTGATGAAAGAAGTCAGGTTTCTAATTGTTCCTTCATGCATTCTACAAGTAGAACATATATATATGTTTGTGTGTATGTATGTGTATATATCATCTTCGTTGGTTAACATCTATCTTCCATGCTAGCATGGGTTAGACGGGTTTGTCCCATTTAGAAGCAAGTAGGAGAGCTTCTGGCTGGTTTTCTACGGCTGGATGCCCTTCCTTGACAGTGTGTGCTAGGTGCTTTTTGCCGTGTCTTTTACACGTCCACTTTACAGTGTGGGCTGGGTGTTTTGGGGCTGGCTTTCTATGGCTGAATGCACTTCCTAACGCCAACCACATTTACAGTGTGCTGGGTACTTTTTGTCGTGACACCTTCACATATATATATATATATGTGACACCTTCACATATATATATATGTGAAGGTGCATGGCTGAGTGGCTTGAGAATTGGATTCGCAATCTTGAGGCTATGAGTTTGATTCCTGGACCGGGCGATGCGTTATGTCCTTGAGCAAGACACTTTATTTCACGTTGCTCCTTCTACCTGGAGTTGTGACCGATAGATAGTATTAGCAATTGGAAAGACCAATGAAAACATTGTTTCCTCGGTCCGATTTGACGAAAGTCAATCGACTGTCGATAGATATATAGTGACCTGGAAGAAGTAGGACAAAATAATTGTTAAAAAACTTACCAGTATTTTGTAGAACTTCTGCTAGTCTGTTGAATAAACAGACATATATTGAGTCTGAGTCCAAGAACTGAACATCTGTCTCAGTCAGTTGATATAGAAGATCACAGAGGCTTTCGATACACAACTGGAAATAACAACAACCTTGGTATTATTTACATATAACAACACAATAATAACAACCTTGGTATTATTTACATATAACAACACAACAGTAATAACAACCGTGGGATTATTTACATATAACAACACAACAGTAATAACAACAACCTTGGGATTATTTACATATAACAACACAATAATAATAACAACAACCTTGGGATTATTTACATATAACAACAAGAACATCATCATCATCATTTTATGTCTGCTTTTCCCTGCTTGCAAGGGTGGGACGGGAACTGATTCTGGCTTGATTTCTACAGCTGGATGCCCTTCCTAACACCAACCTCATTTAGAGTGAGTGCTGGGTGCTTTTTCGCCGTGGCACCTCCAAGACCACTTTACAGTGTGGGCTGGGTGCTTCTTCGCCGTGGCACCTCCACGACCACTTTGCAGTGGAATGATAGGGACCCCAGTCCCTATCATCTCATTTCTACAGCTGAGTAAACTGGAACAATGTGAAATAAAGTGTCTTGCTCAAGGAAACAACACATCACCCAGTCTGAGAATTGAACTCACAACCTTTCGATTGCAAGGCCAATGCTCTAACCACTAAGCCATGTGCCTCCAATAAAATCTATAACAATTTCAAGTAGAAGAAATGCAGGAGTTGATGCAGTAGTACAGCAACTTCAGTATTCTGTGGTCAACAGAGGTAGGTGTGAAAGCCAAATTTTCTCTCTTTCATTCTGTATCTGTGTTCACGAGTGATGGAAGGCAGGAAGCTGAATTAGGTGCAAGAATTGCAGGAACTGGTGCAGTAATGCGCCAGCTTCAGCATTCAGTCATCAGAGGATGGGAGGTAGATGTAAAAACCAAACTCGCTACCTTTATTTAACCCTTTAGCATTTATTTAAACCGGCCATATCCGGCCAGAATTCTCTCACCTCTTTCTATTCAAACTGGCTGTAACTGGCCACTCATACTGATGTTAAGCTATTGTTCTCAAAATAAATAATATCTAAATCTCATAGATTCAATATTATGTGAGATAAAATGTTTACCGCAAAAATAAAATAGTATATATAGGGTAATGTAAATGGTAAAGGGTTAATTTTGTATTTGTGTCCACCTTTACCTATTTGTCATGAATCAACATTAGGCGATTTAGCGATCTCTCTCTATAATTCTTAGTCTTTCTCTTTTTAGATAGATACATACATATAACGTCGCGCCCTTATAATATCTGTCTGTATGTCTAGCTGTCTGCATTACGTCACTTCCTACAATTCTCTCTGCGTCCAGAACGCGCCCTTATAATATATCTGTCTGTATGTCTGGCTGTCTGCTGTCTCTGGTTATTCTGCCATCCTTGCTCAAGACAAATCTCACACTCATTCCCCAAACAGTTGGTGGTAAGTGCACAGAACTTCTTCCTCACGTTTTAAGCCACAGTGTTGCTTACTTACGTACCACCAGACCCTTACTTCTTTGCCAGCCGTGGTTGTGGCAATACTAAGCTTAGCTAAGGCGGTTATATATTTCACAATACCTTACCCCGTGCAACGCCAGGTACCACTGCTAGTTATTAATAAACTATGAGAACTTACCAGAATATTGCCGTCCTTCTGTGGAAGCTGGCTAAGAGCGTGTAACAAATACTGTGCAACTGGGATGTAAGCTTCATGTTGTAATAACTGTTCCCTGCCATTAGTGTCGGAGGCCAGTTGACAGAACCCTTCAAAAAGAGGGGATAGAACACCAGAACAACTCACCACGGGGTTCTCAACTTCAGCTGTACACAGCAGGTTTTTACTAGAAAAATATAATTAAAATAAGAATTTCTTCAGATGCCCTTTCTTACAATATTAGTTTTTAACCCTTTTCTTACTATATTTCAAATGAAAGACTGCCTTTCAAATCATTTAAAAAAATAAAATCAAGAATTTGGAGAGATTTAGAATTTTATCTACCATATATACTTGGCAGATTTTCATTGTTATGTTGGTGTTTAGAAGATAACAAAGGTTTCTTACATAAAATTATGGTAGAAAGTTTAATGATAAATATAAATACTTTAAAACAAACAGTTTTGTACCATTGAACCAGGGTCAGTGTTGGGCAGTTTGGTAGCAAAAGGGTTATGAGGAGACATGAATAGACTTTCAACAGATGTACTGTATATACTCAAATATAAGCCGACACATCCCTATTTTATGCCTGAGAAATAAGCAAACCCTATTTATAAGCTACTATAAATACTATAAACCAGTCATGGGCAAACTGCGGCCCGTTTGGCTTTCTGAATGGCACGTCTAATTCCAAAATTGCCTTGAATTTTTTAGTAAAGTGGCCCATCATATGATAAGCCACACCCTATGCGGCCCACTGCTCGAAAAAGGTTGACCATACCTGCTATAAACATTTGAATTAACAAACAAGCTTTTAGATATTTTCTGCTAAATTATTATGATAATGACAAAGTATAATGACTGTGATAAAAGGTTTTTTTACCTGAATGTCAGCAAGACTGGCACTAAATCATTGATCTCATCATTGAGAGCTTCACTATCTTCTTTCATCCATACACCAACCAGTCGGACACATGCTTGCAAGAGAGGATCACTAGCCTGCCATATCAAATATATTTACATACATTGTTAGAAAAAAAGTAGCTAAGACCAACAGATGTTGACACTTAGCTAAGACCAACAGATGTTGACACTTAGCTAAGACCAATAGGTGTTGACACTTAGCTAAGACCAATAGGTGTTGACACTTAGCTAAGACCAACAGATGTTGACACTTAGCTAAGACCAACAGATATTGACAGTTAGCTAAGATCAACAGATGTTGACAGTTAGCTAAGAACAACAGATGTTGACACTTAGCTAAGAACAACATATGTTGACAGTTAGCTAAGACCAACAGATGTTGACACTTAGCTAAGACCAACAGATGTTGACAGTTAGCTAAGATCAACAGATGTTGACAGTTAGCTAAGCCCAATAGGTGTTGACACTTAGCTAAGACCAACAGATGTTGATACTTAGCTAAGACCAACAGATGTTGATACTTAGCTAAGACCAACAGATATTGACACTTAGCTAAGACCAACAGATATTGACACTTAGCTAAGATCAACATATGTTGACACTTAGCTAAGACCAACAGATATTGACACTTAGCTAAGACCAATAGATGTTGACAGTTAGCTAAGATCAACAGATGTTGACAGTTAGCTAACACCAACAGATGTTGACAGTTAGCTAAGGCCAATAGGTGTTGACACTTAGCTAAGACCAACAGATGTTGACAGTTAGGTAAGACCAACAGATGTTGATACTTAGCTCCGCCCATGATTTCCATGGTCTTCCTCTACTGTGTCTTCCTTCCACCGAGATTTCTTGGCACTTCATCACCC
Source organism: Eledone cirrhosa (assembly GCA_964016885.1). Lineage (NCBI taxonomy): Eukaryota > Metazoa > Mollusca > Cephalopoda > Octopoda > Eledonidae > Eledone > Eledone cirrhosa. Next base: position 14,274,292 of record OZ024753.1, on the reverse strand, counting down.
AGTGGTCATCTTCCATGCGCATCACATAGCCATACCAATGCAGTCCTCTCTCCCGCACACTACAGTTTATCCCTCTTATAACACAGTTTCACTCTCAACTCGTCCATGCTTGTTTGTTGGATCAAAGACATAACAACCTCTCCTGTACACTTGGTAGAATGAATGAAACTGTATGTTGTGAGATGCAGATCCCTGGCCTGGGAGACCAGTAGCCCTGCTTCAGTACTGACTGTCTCTATAGACCTGTCCAACCCTATCATGCACATCACATGTCCGTATCAACACTGGACTGATATTTTTTCATCGACCCTGTAAGGATGAAAGACAAAATTAACCTGGGCGGGATTTGAACTCGGAGAGCAGAGAGAGGAGAATCATCATCATCATCATCCTTTAATGTCCATCTTCCACACTAGCATGGGTTGAACAGATACTGTAAATTGTTCTGTCTAATGTTCTAACTGCCAATTCACTGCCTTACACACACATATATATAAATACATATATATAAATACATACATATATATATATATATATATATATATATAAATACATACATATATATAAATACATACATATATATATATCATCATTTCATCATCATTTCATTTTACGTTCACTTTTCCCTGCTTGCAAGGGTAGGACGGGAACTGATTCTGGCTTGATTTCTACAGCTGGATGCCCTTCCTAACACCAACCTCATTTACAGTGAGTGCTGGGTGCTTTTTTGCCGTGGCACCTCCACGACCACATTGCAGTGGAATGATATGGACCCCAGTCCTTATCATCTCATTTCTACAGCTGAGTAAACTGGAGCAATGTGAAGTAAAGTGTCTTGCTCAAGGAAACACATATAAATACATACATATATATAAATACATACATACATATATATAAATATATATATATAAATACATACATATATATATATATATATACATACATATATATAAATACATACATATATATATATAAATACATACGTATATATATATATATATACATACATATATATATATATAAATACATACATATATATATATATACATACATATATATATATATAAATACATACATATATATATATATATACATATATATATATAAATACATTAATATATATATACATACATATATATAAATACATACATATATATATATATATATATGCATATATATATATAAATACATACATATATATAAATACAAACATATATATAAATACATACATTCACATACACACATACGTTATATAAATACATACACATGTACACACACATATATATAAATACATACACATGCAGACACAGATATGTTATATAAATACATACACATGTACACACACACACATACGTTATATAAATACATACACTCACTAACAGACATATACATACATTCACACATGCTATATACATAAATACATACATTCACACATACACACAGATACACTAACAGATACATATGCATACATTCACACACATACATTATATACATAAATACACACACACACACACCCACACACATTCTATACATATTTACATTTTGTTCCTGGAAAGACTGCATATATACACACACATGTACAAAAATACTTACATTCACACACATACAGATACACTAACAGACATATACATATACATACATTCACCCACATATGTTATATACATCATCATCATCATTTTACGTCCGCTTTTCCCTGCTTGCAAGGGTGGGACGGGTCCTATTCAGCACAGCATCTCTCCACTTGTCACGGTCCTTCATCATCTCCACCGTGAGCTTCAGTGATCTGAGGTCTGTTCTCACCCATGTTTTTCGTGGCCTTCCTCTACTGCGTCTTCGTTCTACTGGGATTTCTTTACCCAGCAGTCATCCTCAATGCGCATCACATGTCCATACCATCGCAGTCTTCTCTCCCGCACACTACAACTTATCCCTCTTATACCCAGTTTCTTTCTCAACTCATCTATGCTTGGTCGTTCACGCACATTGACATTGCACATCCAACGGAGCATGCTTGCTTCATTTCTCTCCAGCCATCGCAGGCCTTTCATACGCAGGGGGAAACCCTTTTTTGTCAACAGAGGAAGCAGTTCCTTAAACTTCTTCCAACCTGTCCTTATTCCAGATACTATGGCCTCGGAATACCCCCCCCCCCCCCTCCTACGCTAATCTGATCACCTAGGAACCAGAAGCTATCAACCACTTCTATAGAACCCTCCTGCATTTGAAAAATGTGTCTATCACTGCGATTACTACTGTCTAATTTCCCTGTACATCTACTCCATACGTATTTCTCCCTACCTATTAGTTTGCCTGCTATCCCACTACATCTCGTGTACCCAAGATCTGCATTGCGTACATTTTATAGAATTTATACCAGTTCCTTTTCTTCATATCGAACATGGCCATTTCCCTGATGGAATCAGAGTTTTGTCCTCTTTTCTACTCATCAACACTTTTGTCTTAGCTAGGTTCACTCTCAGTGCTCTTGCTTCCAACTGCTGTTTCCATAGCCAGAATTTATTCTCTAGCTCCTCTACTGATTCTGCTATAAGAACCAGATTGTCAGCATAGAGAAGTTCCCATGGACAGCCAGTCTTAAACTCCTCTGTTATGGCTTGGAGGACTATAATGAACAAGAGCGGGCTGAGGACCGAACCCTGATGTACTCCTACTTGTATCTGGAATTCTTCATTAAACTCCATTCCTACTCTCACTTTACTGACAGCATGGTTAGTGTTGTTGCTGTTTACGCAGTTGTTGCAATTCTCATTGTGCTCATAGTTTTTGGCAGTGGTATATATACTGGTTAGATGCCCTTCCTAACACCAGCACCACTTTACAGCATGGACTGGGTGCTTTTATTCGTGCCACCAGCACCAGAGAGGTCGTCTTACTGGACTCAGAGGACCTCTCTACCCCTCCATTTTACAGCATGGACCGGGTGCTTTTATTCATGCCACCAGGACTAAGAAAGTTGTCTTACTGGACTTGGGGGACTTCTCTACCCCACACCAATTTATTCGAAGTAGCAGCTCACACACACATTATATACATAAATTCTTATTTACATTCTGGTCCTGGTTAGATGGCATATACACACACACACATGTACAAAAATACATACATTCACCTACACACTAACAGACATATACATAAATACACACACACAATTATATACATACCTGGAAAGACTGCATATATACACACACGTACATATATTCACACACACACATGTTATATACATAAATACACACACACATTTATATACATACCTGGAAAGACTGCATATATACACACACGTACATATATTCACACACACACGTTATATACATAAATACACACACACAATTATATACATACCTGGAAAGACTGCATATATACACACACGTACATATATTCACACACAAACATATGTTATATACATAAATACATACATAAATACACACACACAATTATATACATACCTGGAAAGACTGCATATATACACACACGTACATATATTCACACACACACGTTATATACATAAATACACACACACAATTATATACATACCTGGAAAGACTGCATATATACACACATGTACATATATTCACACACAAACATACGTTATATACATAAATACATACATAAATACACACACACAATTATATACATACCTGGAAAGACTGCATATATACACACACGTACATATATTCACACACACACGTTATATACATAAATACACACACACAATTATATACATACCTGGAAAGACTGCATATATACACACACGTACATATATTCACACACACACGTTATATACATAAATACATTCACACACATTATATACATACCTGGAAAGACTGCATATATACACATACATATATTCACACACACACGTTATATACATAAATACATACACATGCATTATATACATACCTGGAAAGACTGCATATATACACACACGTACATATATTCACACACACACGTTATATACATAAATACATACACACACATTATATACACACCTGGAAAGACTGCATATATACACACATACATATATTCGCACACACATGTTATATACATAAATACATACACACGCATTATATACATACCTGGAAAGACTGCATATATACACACACGTACATATATTCACACACGTTATATACATAAATACATACACACGCATTATATACATACTTGGAAAGACTGCATATATACACACACATACATATATTCACACACACACATTATATACATAAATACATACATAAATACATACACACGCATTATATACATACCTGGAAAGACTGCATATATACACACATACATATATTCACACACACACGTTATATACATAAATACATACACACGCATTATATACATACCTGGAAAGACTGCATATATATACACACATGTACATATATTCACACACATATGTTATATACATAAATACATACACACGCATTATATACATACCTGGAAAGACTGCATATATACACACACATACATATATTCACACACACACGTTATATACATAAATACATACACACGCATTATATACATACCTGGAAAGACTGCATATATATACACACATGTACATATATTCACACACCACACATTATATATATAAATACATACATAAATACATACACATGCATCATATACATACCTGGAAAGACTGCATATATACACACACATGTACATATATTGACACACACACGTTATATACATAAATACATACACATGCATTATATACATACCTGGAAAGACTGCATATATACACACACATGTACATATATTCACACACACACATATGTTATATACATAAATACATACACACACAATCATATACATACCTGTAAAGACTGCATGTATACACACATGTACATATATTCACACACAAACATATGTTATATACATAAATACATACATAAATACATACACACGCATTATATACATACCTGGAAAGACTGTATATATACACACACGTACATATATTCACACACACACGTTATATACATAAATACATACACACGCATTATATACATACCTGGAAAGACTGCATATATACACACATGTAGATATATTCACACACAAACATATGTTATATACATAAATACATACATAAATACATACACACGCATTATATACATACCTGGAAAGACTGCATATATACACACACATACATATATTCACACACACATTATATACATAAATACATACACACGCATTATATACATACCTGGAAAGACTGCATATATACACACACGTACATATATTCACACACACACGTTATATACATAAATACATTCACACACATTATATACATACCTGGAAAGACTGCATATATACACACATACATATATTCACACACACACGTTATATACATAAATACATACACATGCATTATATACATACCTGGAAAGACTGCATATATACACACACGTACATATATTCACACACACACGTTATATACATAAATACATACACACACATTATATACACACCTGGAAAGACTGCATATATACACACATACATATATTCGCACACACATGTTATATACATAAATACATACACACGCATTATATACATACCTGGAAAGACTGCATATATACACACACGTACATATATTCATACACACACGTTATATACATATATACATACACACGCATTATATACATACCTGGAAAGATTGCATATATATATATACACACATACATATATTCACACACACGTTATATACATAAATACATACATAAATACATACACACGCATTATATACATACCTGGAAAGACTGCATATATACACACATGTACATATATTTACACACACACGTTATATACATAAATACATACACACACAATTATATATATACCTGGAAAGACTGCATATATACACACATGTACATATATTCACACACACACACATTATATACATAAATACATACACATGCATTATATACATACCTGGAAAGACTGCATATATACACACATGTACATATATTCACACACACACGCACACGTTATATACATAAATACATACACACACAATTATATACATACCTGGAAAGACTGCATATATACACACACACATATATGTTATATACATAAATACATACACACGCATTATATACATACATGGAAAGACTGCATATATACACACACGTACATATATTCACACACACACGTTATATACATAAATACATACACACGCATTATATACATACCTGGAAAGACTGCATATATACACACACGTACATATATTCACACACACACACACACGTTATATACATAAATACATACACACGCATTATATACATACCTGGAAAGACTGCATATATACACACACATGTACATATATTCACACACACACACACACGTTATATACATAAATACATACACACGCATTATATACATACCTGGAAAGACTGCATATATACACACACATGTACATATATTCACACACACACATATGTTATATACATAAATACATACACACGCATTAAATACATACCTGGAAAGACTGCAATGATTTATTTATCTCTTGTAGAAATAAAATGACACACTTGAGTGTCTCTGTAAGGATTGAATATAGTTGAATAATTTGGTTGGGATCAAATGGAGGCCCTTCTTCACTGCTTACCAAAAACTTGATAGTGTTCTCTATAAGACTGAAATAGGCTGACAACTGACTGGATTTCTCACGAACCTACAATGGTAGTTAATATATATTAACCCTTTAGCATTCAAACCAGCCATATCTGGCCAGAATTCTCTCACCTCTTTCTGTCCAAACAGGCTGCTCATACTGATGTTAAGGTATTGTTCTCAAAATACATAATATAAAGATCTTACAGATTTGATATGTGTGATAATTATGTGAAATAAAGTGTTTACCATGAAAATACAACAGTAAATATTGAGTAATGTAAGTGTTAAAGGGTTAAGTTGGTGTTTAGCTTATAACTTAATGAAAGTTTTTACATAAAATTATGATGGAAGATTTTTAGATAAATCTAAACACTTATATCAAATTTCATAAATTCGATATTATGTGAGGTAAAGCCTTTATTGCAAAAATATAATAGTAAATATAGAGAGTAGTGTAAATACGAAAGGGTTTGTAGTGAATACATGTGCAAGGGCTCGGTGACATCACTTCAAATCAAGTGTGATTAGCACGAATATTTAAAACGTACAGTTCAGTTGCAGCTAGTTTTTCCATCCCGCCAAAGCCTGTCCAGTCCTTCTCCTATTGCCATTAGCAACTCAGGACATTATTCTTATATACGAAGCAAGGACTTTACTTCTTCAATGTGAGTAACTAAAAGCTAATATTTACAACACTTATGGACTTGGACATTATTTCTCACTGACCTGCTCACATACACCTTTGTCACCTTTTCTGCATTAGACATGCTTGTCACATGACTTAATAAATTCCTACTTTTGTTTTCAATCAAAACACCTGATTCCTTATACACCTTTATGTTTCTCTGATGACCGCCTTGCTACAGGTTAAACATTTTCATACCAAAATCTCTGAAACCATCATTGTATGTCTGCTTTCCATACTGGCGTGGGTTCACCAGATCCTCTATAGTCCATGACTAGAGAGATCAGGGCACCACATCTTGTTCATATGTTCCATTCTGACATGGTTTCTCCAATAATGCCCTTCCTAATGCCAGCCACTTTAGAGACAATAATGTATACAGTTTATCATGACATAAGCTCTACCACTTTACAGAGTGTACTGGGAGTATTTTATTAAATAATCAGCACTATAACTTCCATTATAATTTCATGTAAGATCTTTTTGTTAAGTTATGTCCCAAACACCATATCTTTTTGATACCAAACCACTTGAAACCACCTCTGGTTTTATGATACAAAGATGTATATTATAAAGTGTTTATATTCATCTAAAAATCTTCCATCATAATTTTATGTAAAAACATTCATTAAGTTATAAGCTAAACACCAACTTAACCCTTTAGCATTTACATTACTCAACATTTACTATTGTATTTTCATGGTAAAAACACTTTATTTCAGATAATATTGAATCTGATTTTGATGTTATGTATTTTGAGAACAATACCTTAACATAAGTGTGAGCTGCTGGTTACGGCCAGTTTGAACAGAAAGAGGTGAGCAAATTCTGGCCAGATATGGCCGGTTTAAATGCTAAAGGGTTAATGAGAAAATGATATTACTAAATCTCTTCAAATTCTTCATTTTCAAAGTGATCTGAAAACCATTTTTACAGTTTCTAAAGTGGTTGGCATTAGGAAGGGCATCTACTGCTTTTTTTACCATTCCAAAGAATTAGTCTCTTGAAAAACAATCTAAACAAAAAACCAAGTGGTCCCTCACATCATCATCATCATCGTTTTTCCATGTTTTTCCATGCTTGCATGGGTTGGACGTGTCCTTCTCAGTATGGCATTTCTCTACTTGTCACGTTCCTTCGTGAATTCCTCTGCCAGTCTTAGCAAATTGAAATCAGGCTCTCACAACCTCTGCTCAGGTCTTTCTTGGACATCCTCTACAGCAGCCTCCTCCCACCGAGATGACAACCTCCCTAGTGTTGGTGTCAAAATAAAATGTACCCAGTACATTCTGTAAAATTCTTGGTGATAAGAAGAATATTCAGCTATAGAAACAATACCAACAGCAGGACTGAGGTAGGCTCCCCTACCTCAGTCCTGCTGTTGGAGGACAGTACAAGGGTCAACTGAAAAGTTCATAGGCTGACTATGAAGGAGTGATATTAGTGCTGTGAAATCCTGCATACATTAATTTCAACTCTTCTTATTAATAGCTGCATTGTTTCTTTCCAGGGATTATATTGAAAAATAAACCTCATTTGGTCATTCCATGAGAGTATCTTGCTCAGCCTATGAAGTTTTCAGCCGACCCTCGTAGCTTTGATTAACCTATGGTAGTAGAGGGAGGCTGCTTGGAGTAAAATCAGATATTAAAGAATAATGATGAAAATGGAAGCAAGTAAAATCTTACGCCACAGTGGAATGTCATCTAAAAATTTAACCTTCGGCAGTTGCTAAAATTAAATCTCCTACCCTCACCTTGGATGCTGAGGTAAATGTGAGGGTCACTACTTCCGTAGTCGAATGGAATGAAATTTTAAAATACTAGGAATTATCAACAAACTATTTTTTCCAGCCTGTTACGTTCGAGGTGTTTGGAATAGTTGGGCTATTCTTGTCACCGCTGGCAGCTCGCCATACAGGTGTCATGTGATGCCCATGTAACGCTTGCCTCAAAAGGTAGTAGAGGGAGGCTGCCAAATCTACTTCCGTTATCTAAAAAATGGTAAACCATTGCTAAATGTAGTTAAACAGTTAACAAATATCAATATCTTACCTGTCCTAAAGGTGAATATGGGATGATCATTCCAACTTCGACTGAATTCAAGTTAATGGCTAAAAGAAATGGTTTGGCATCTGCAAGATTTGGGGGCAGTAAAAATTCTGGTCCCAAACTCTCAACAATTTCAGCAATCAACATCAACACAGATTCTCTTTCTTTCTGTTCTGAAAGTTTAGAATTACTCAATAAATCATTCAATAACTTAGTGAGACTTAGTCAAGAGTGCTTAAACTATACGGTCATATCAAAAGATCAACTTGTGGTGTGAGTAATGCCTAGAATGACAGTTGGCTAGTAAGAGAAGCAGAGGCTGGCATCCAAAACGATGGCTTGATAATGTCAGCCTATGGAATGGACTTGATCTTTGCTCTTGAATCTCTGCTGTTGTTGATCAAAAGGTATTATATATTCCTGGAAGGAAGGTTGGCTAGTAAGAGAAGCAGAGGCTGGCATCCAAAACGATGGCTTGATAATGTCAGCCTATGGACTGGACTTGATCTTTGCTCTTGAATCTCTGCTGTTGTTGATCAAAAGGTATTATATATTCCTGGAAGGAAGGTTGGCTAGTAAGAGAAGCAGAGGCTGGCAGCCAAAATGATGGCTTGATAATGTCAACTTATGGACTGGACTTGATCTTTGCTCTTTAAACTCTGTTGTTGGTGATCAAACTTTGTGGAGAAAAATATCTCATGTTGATGTGCAGTCTGTAACTGGTGGAGTTTAGCATCTGGATGATGTGTGTGTATATATATATATATATATATATATATATATATAAAATGTATACACCTTATCTAACCACCCCAAATCTGTATTGAGCTCAATCATTAAAGGGTATCTAATAGAATCTCTAATCTTTCTTACAATGAGAATATGTTTAACCGTAACTCCCAATACTATAATGAAGCCTTAGCTCATTTGGGCCATAGAGATAAAATTAAATTTAAACCTAAAACGTCATCTATTCATAAACAATCTAATATAATTTCACATAACATGACCATGAATAAAATTAAATATAATCATAGTATTGAAAATCCCGACTCCAATACCAAGGGTATCAAAAAAGTTAACTCACACCACAACAATAATCCTAAGAAAAACCACAGAAAGAAAAATTATGTTAAAAACAAAAATATAAATAATAAGGTACCTAACACCACACAAAACAATCATATAACAATCATAAAAAGAATAGAAGAAGTAACACATTTTTTTAATCCTCCTTTCAACTTAAATGTCTCCACCAACATACCTAAAGCTTTCTTCTCTATTTTAGATAAAAACTTCCCAATTAACCATAAATACCATAACCTATTTAACAAAAATACCACTAAAATCTCTTACTCCACCACACCTAACATCGCAGACCATATAGCCAGCAGTAACAAGAGGAAGATTAATAAGTACTTCAGATTACACCAAGTTAATAATGTCCAACATAGAAATAACCTTAATAATAACTCAGTACAGGATTATACTGCAAGTAATAGTAATAATACCAATAATAATACTTACCATAATCTTAATACTAGAAGTATAAACAGTAATAACCGCTCAACTTCATACCTCCTTAACCAGTATACTAGTTACCAAAACAATTGTAATTGTAGACCTAATAGAACATGCCCATTAAGTAACAACTGCCTTATTAAAGACATCATCTACTCCTGTACTGTCACTGCTAATCAAATTTCTAAAGTTTATATAGGTTCAACATCGAATAGTTTTAAGACTAGATATAACTCGCAACTTCATTCGTTTAAAAACCCTACACTTAGTAATGTAACTTCACTATCCACATACATACACTCATTAAAATCAAGTAATACCTTAGAATGGGGAGTGATAGCTAAGGCCCCTTCATATAAACCACCTAACAAATGTTTACCAAACACATTTTTAAACTGTACACATCACAAAAACATTACATCTAAAACTAAGAAAATTCCATGGTTAATACATTTATGTTACACCCAACATATACATTTATATACAAACTCCAATATAAAAATTCTTGAATGAAAATTACCTATCTAATCATGTTTTTTGCATTACATTTTACATAACATCTATCCATTTTATCACCACATATCTCTCTACCATAAACATTTCTAACACTTGTAACATGCTTTTACATTCTATATGAAATATGCTTGTTTCATTTATTATATAACTCTTACCTCATGCATGCCTTTATTAATTTTATTAACTTTTGCATTATATACCCTTAACATTACCTGATTTCCAATGCTATGAAATCTTTTATCTTTCTTATCTTACATCTTTTGCACATGTATTACCTTAAGCAATATCTTTTTATACATAATATGCTTAATATTTCACTTTTCACCATTGCTCCTTATAATGTTTTCTGTGGCATAACATCTTTTTATAACTCCTGATTTTCTATATGATGTCACTGACACTGACAATAGTTATGTATCTATCTAAATGTTCTGAAGACTAGGATTTTAATTATCTGTTTAAACATTCTATATGCTCTGATGGATACAGACATCCGTCTGGAAGAAACAATTGTCAGCAATTAAATGTATTAAACTAAGATTTGATTGTTTTAATATTTTATATCTCGGCTCTGTAATACATTTGATAATTTGCATTGAGCCTTTTCTCCTACCGGTAACTGGCTAGTGCTAAGTACTACCCTGCATATTTATAATTGTATATAAAACATATATAACTATAAATATTATTATTACAATATATATATATATATATAAATATATATAAGTATAACCCATGCTAGCGTGGAAAATGGACGTTAAACGAAGATGATGATGATGATAAGTAGTTCCACAACAGTTAGTTCACCATACCAAGAACAAATGTTTCACCATATTCGGATCATCAGCTTGATTTAAATGAGCTGATGATCCAAATAAGGTGCATTATATACTGGCATCAACATTACTACAATGCAGAGTGTAGTGGGTGCAAGAATTAAATGAGAAATGGTTTACAAACCTAGACGTGATTTAATCAAGTCCATTATTCCTTTTGGTATGTTTTTCTGCCAACTAAAGTTACCTTTTGGGATGTTCTCCTAAACAATAACAACAACAACAATACTATTAACATCCTTTTATAGATTTTCATTAAATTTACAACAGCTGTTGGTAAACTTCATAAAGTTGTCCCAGCCTGGATTCTACAAGAAGAGTACAAAGTATCTGTGAACTAATTTCACAATTTCAAGTAGTTTCTTAAATTATAACAGAGATATGGGAGGCACATGGCTTAGTAGTTAGAGCATTGGGCTTGCAATCGAAAGGTTGTGAGTTCAATTCTCAGACCGAGTGATGTGTTGTTTCCTTGAGCAAGACACTTTATTTTACATTGCTCCAGTTTACTCAGCTGTAGAAATGAGATGATAGGGACTGGGGTCCATATCATTCCACTGTAAAGTGGACGTGTAGGCGCCACGGAAAAAAGCACCCAGCACTCACTGTAAATGAGGTTGGTGTTAGGAAGGGCATCCAGCTGTAGAAATCAAGCCAGAATCAGTTCCCGTCCCACCCTTGCAAGCAGGGAAAAGCGGACGTAAAATGATGATGATGATGATGATGATGATATATAATATATAGAGTGTTGTGGGGGGAAAAAAACCCTGAATATCCGTGCATAACTAAAAGTGGACTAGGCCAAAAGTCTATAAGAACTGAAGTGAACTGTCAGGTAAACTGTGTGTACAGAGTCTCGTAGTCTCTCGTTGGTAGTTCGGAATTACACCTGGTGAATACCTTGAGTGTTACCCTCGTTTCATACAGATATACAAAACAGGTGTGACACCATCATAAGACAGACACAGTTCTGGATGTGTGGTTTAGAAGTTCACCTCTAAACCGTGAAGTTCCGTGTTCGGTCATGCTGTTTGGCACCTTAGGCAAGTGTCTTCTCCTACAACCTCCAGCTGACCAATGCCTTGTGACTGAGTTTAGTAGATGGGTATATCTTCAAGTCCAGCTGCATAACGTATTGTTTATGAGGGACATAAACGAACAGCAATGCCAATGTGAAGACATGTTGTGAGAGAAAGTGAGACACACACACACATGCATATATCTATATATACCTGTATCTTTGAGGCCCCACTCGGTTACAAATGACCATGGTTTTCCACCTAGAAAGTTTCCCTCTGAGGCACAAGCCTGGGCAAGGTTTTGCCAGAGATCTCCATCCTGTGTCATCGCCTTTAAGAGGTGCAATTGGGCAAGGTCAGCTTTTATCACCTCATCCCAGGTCTCCCCACTCCAAGGCTTCCATCGACTTTGAGCATTCTGCACTTTTTTATTCAGCTGTCATCTTTCATCTTTCATATGCATCACATGTCCATGCCAACGCAATCTCCTCTCCTGTACACAGCATTTGATTCCTCTTATGCCTAGTTTCTCTCTCAGTTCATTTAATGCTTCACCATTCTCATACATTACTATTACACATCCAAGCAAGCTTCATTCCTTTCCAATCTACGCAAGTCTTCTGCACACAGCGCCCAGGTCTCACTACCATGCAATATTGCTGTACATATGCACACATCATACAGCCTGCCTCTCATTCTGAGGGAAAAGCCTTTTGTAGCCAGCAGTGGTAGTAGCTCCCTCAACTTCTTCCATCCCGTTCTTACTCTGGCTACTGCACTTTCAGAACATACACCATCGCTGTTAATTTGTTCCATGAAATACAAAAAAGGAAGAAAATACCAAGACTAACTTTTAAAATACTGCTGAAGATATTGGCAAGGATGTCACAAAACTGGAACTTTTCAGCTTCCTGCAAAATAAATAAATAAGTAAATAAATGAGTGATGGAAGGAAAGGAGGACTGAAGGAAGGAAAGAATAAATAAAGAAAGAATGACAGAAAGAAAATAAAAATTGGAAGGAAGCCGAGTAGGTGAAAGACAGGAAGAAGTAGTAAGAGTTGTTCTTAAAATGGTAGACACCAATGAAAAGGTGAGCAGGGATGACAACAAATGTCATAACATTATGTGGGAGAAGACCGGTGGATTGGCGGTAGATTGGCAATCCCGCCGAGGTTGACTTTGCCTTTCATCCTTATGGGGTCGATAAAATAAAGTACCAGTAATGCACTGGGTAATTGCTGGCCTTGTGCCTAAAGTAGAAACAAGTATTGGTAGAGGGTCGGGCGCCATGCTTTGAAGCATTGAGTTACCTCCCTTTATGATCTGAGTTCAAATCCTGCCGAGGTTAACATTGCCTTTCATCCTTACGGGGGTCGATAAAATAAAGTACCAGTAATGCACTGGGATAATTGCTGGCCTTGTGCCCCAAAAGTAGAAACAATTATTTGGGAGAAGACCTGGCCAACCCATACAAATATGGAAAAAACACTCATGCACACATACACACATACTTACGGACACTTGTACACACACACTGACACGCGTGCCTGCACTCATACACTCATGCATACACACACACACATCATGCATGTGCACACACATATATATATATCAGGTTAAAATTTCTTTAGTCAAAAAAATACAGTGAAAGCTTCTATTTTCTAATTTCAAACTTGCTCACTGTTTCAAAACATACTTACATATATTTATATATATATAGGCACATGGTTTAGTGGTTAGAGCATTGGGCTTGCAAACGAAAGGTTGTGAGTTCGATTCTCAGACCGAGTGATGTGTTGTTTCCTTGAGCAAGACACTTTATTTCACATTGCTCCAGTTTACTCAGCTGTAGAAATGAGATGGTAGGGAGTGCGGTCCCTATCATTCCACTGTAAAGTGGTCGTGGAGGTGCCACGGCAAAAAAAGCACCCAGCCCACACTGCAAAGTGGACGTGTAGGCACCACGGAAAAAAAGCACCCAGCACTCACTGTAAATGAGGTTGGTGTTAGGAAGAGCATCCAGCTGTAGAAATCAAGCCAGAATCAGTTCCCGTCCAACCCTTGCAAGCAGGGAAAAGCGGACGTAAAATGATGATGATATACTTACTTTTGACTGCAAAAAATTCTCTCCTAGATAAGCCAATAGTTCTTGGAGACCCTTCACATTCTTTGTCCAAATTCCGGCACCATTTGTTGAGATAATCTGCTGTATCACAGCCAAAGCCCGTTGATTACCTGGACAGAGAAACATCATGGGTATCATAAGGTATTACATATATGGTATCAAGATATTACATATATCATAAGATATTACATATATTGTATCAAGATATTACATATATCATAAGATATTACATATATTGTATCAAGATATTACATATATGGTATCAAGATATTACATATATCATGTATCATAAGATATTACATATATGGTATCAAGATATTACATATATCATAAGGTATTACATATATCGTATCAGACAGAGTAACAATATTAAGAAAACAAAAAGAGACAGTTTCACATATTCAACTTAATTACATCAAAACAGTTTTAATCCTTTTCTATTTAAATTACTCTATATTTACTGTTGTATTGTCGTAGTCCAGTAAAGGCTTTATTTTATATAATTATCTCACATAATATCGAAGACACGAGATTTTGATGATTTTATTTATTTTGAGAACAAAAGCTTAACATTGGTATAAGTGGACGGTTACAGCAGGTTTTAACAGAAGAGAGAATTCAGGCTGGATACAGTTGGTTTAAATGCTAAAGGTTTAATGCCTTTGAAATATGCATAACAGGTGTAGAGTTATTAACTAAATTTCAATATGTGAAACAGTCTCTTCTTTTATATATATATCTATATATATATAAAACTGAGGATGTCAGTCTGTGTGTGTATGTGTGTGTGTGTCTGTGAGTTTGAATCCCTAAAACTCGAGATGTACCCAACCGATTGTTTTCAAACTTTACATGTGTATTACTTATGTTTCAGCTTTTCAACTTTTTGATCCCCTAGGGCCCGCATTAGATGAAAACCTGCATTTTTCCTGCTTTATCGAGGAAAATCTTAAAGATTATCCAGCCATCAGAGTATTCGGTTTATTTTCTTTACATATTGTCCACGCATGCAGTTTTTCCACGATTAGGTCTGTTGGCGGCCTGCGTTCCAAAGTACCTTATCCCGTGCAACGCCGGGTACCACTGCTAGTATATATATATATATATATATATATATATATGTGTTAGGTAATTCCAAAGGAAAAGCAAAGGAAAAAAAGAGTGCTCTATGTATAGAACAGAGCTATTTAATTAGAAAGTGAACAACACAAAATATATCTACTCCAGTACCAAAGGTTTCTGGATTACAGATGATAATAATATACGTCTGGATCGTTCATCAGACAGAGATGTTATAGATAAAAGATATGAAATGAGATTTAAAATCTGTTAAAAATTGGAAGTGAGGCTGGAAAAATAAGGGGAAAATAAGAAGAGAAGGGTAAGAAAAATAATATATAAAAGATAAGAAAATAAAAATATATAGCAATATAAAAAAAGACGCGTGTACATACATATACACACATTCAGATAAAAGGAAAAAAATATATCTATGTATATATACATACATGCATACACACACACATACACACATTGAGATAAAAGGAAAATATATATATATATATATCAAGTGGGAAAACCCCCGTCCAAACCCATGCAAGCGTGGAACACGGATGTTAAACGATGATGATGATGATGATGATATACATACATGCATATACACATATATATATATATATATACACAAACATACATGTACACGGACATACACATATATATAGATACGCACACTCATATAAAAACGTATAGACATACAGACATATATAAATACATATACACACTCACATATATCACATACATATATATATATACACAAACATGCATGCATATATACATATATATGTTTATATAGCACAGTCTGCAAAAACATACATACGCGAACACACACACACACACACATATATATATATACGAAATGATACGGAGACGTCACACACACAGAGTTATACATGAATACAATCACATACGCAAAACTACAAATAGATACATGCATGTATGTGTCCAGTGGAAGTATAAGCAGCTTGGAGCATGTAAAAATACAAATGAACACACGCAAATAACCACACACATAAATACATATTAGTGTATATATATATACATACGCACGCAACCACATATATATCATCATCATCGTTTCATTTTACGACCACTTTTTCCCTGCTTGCAAAGGTGGGACGGGAACTGATTCTGGCTTGATTTCTACAGCTGGATGCCCTTCCTAACACCAACCTCATTTACAGTGAGTGCTGGGTGCTTTTTTGCCGTGGCACCTCCACGTCCACTTTACAGTGAGTGCTGGGTGATTTTTTGCCGTGGCACCTCCACGACCACTTTGCAGTGGAATGATAGGGACCCAGGTCTCTATCATCTCATTTCTACAGCTGAGAAAAACTGGAGCAATGTGAAATAAAGTGTCTTGCTCAAGGAAACAACACATCACCCAGTCTGAGAATTGAACTCACAACCTTTCGATTGCAAGGCCAATGCTCTAACCACTTAGCCATAAATAAATAAAAATAGATTCTATCACTTTCTCTTGATATGCACACACACTCTTTTACCCACATATACACACACATTTCTTCTTAGCTTTGTATGGATCTATAATAACACACACACACATGCTTATGCACGTGCACAAAACGTTTTTTTTTTTTCATTTCAGGTAGACGCGCGCCATCATCCACTTTTCTAAAAAATAAATCATACATAAAACACCAGCACCAACAGTTTTGCAAGAGATGTCAACATGAATGGACCTGTTATTTTTATCTAAAGACATCTTTTCCAATTCCATCCCGCCCGTCCCTTCAATCTATTTTATTTTTCATTCTTTCTTCTGATGAAGGACTAGCGTCCGAAATGTTAAGACCCTCTTCCTGCTATATCAAGCGTTAACCTAATATATCCCTTCCATATACTGTACCGATTGTGTTGTTATTCCTGTTTACCTTTTACATACATATATATATATATATATATATATGCACACAAGCTATGTTTGTACCGCACATACAGTAAGCTATGTTGGTACCACAACATCCAGTCCTAAATAAATGAGGGCGTGTAGGTGTCACAACAAAAAAACACACAGTCCACGCTGTAATGTGGCCGTGTAGGTAACACGGTAAAAACCTCCCAGTCCACACTGTAAACGTGGTTGGTGTTAGGAAGGGCATCCAGCCGTAGAAAACCCGCCAGGCAGTTCCGAGCAAGACAACCAATCTTGCTTCAAGTGGAACAATTCACGTCCAGACCCATGCTAGCATGGAAGATGGACGTTAAACGATGATGATGATGATGATGATGATGACATACATACACAAATACATATATATACTAATACAATTAACAACAAAGAACGCTTAGAACATAGGTATATCTTTAATTGCTAACAGTGTTTCGTCCACACTAGAAGTGGGACTCTTCAGAGCATAAAGAGTGAATACATAGTATACAAGCATTGACAAAACCAAAACAGAAGAATATATGTGGGGATACCATAAGTTGGGAGGATAAAAAATAAAAAATAAATAATAAAAAATAAGAAATGTTATCACTCACAGTTGGGCAGGGTTACGTTAACATACAGCTACATACAATTATATGCATAAGCATGAGCACCCGCATGCACCTACACACAAGCATCTTATCTATTTTTTATCTATCTCTACCTCTTAACTTGTGCCCATCCGTCTATGATATGTTATTTGTATTAGTGTATACTGTATGTGTTGCATACGGGTGCTTGTGTGTAGGTGCATGCGGGTGCTCATGCTTATGCATATAATTGTATGTAGCTGTATGTTAACGTAACCCTGCCCAACTGTGAGTGATAACATTTCTTATTTTTTATTATTTATTTTTTAATTTTTATCCTCCCAACTTATGGTATCCCCACATATATTCTTCTGTTTTGGCTTTGTCAATGCTTGTATACTATGTATTCACTCTTTATGCTCTGAAGAGTCCCACTTCTAGTGTGGACGAAACACTGTTAGCAATTAAAGATATACCTATGTTCTAAGCACTCTTTGTTGTTAATTGTATTACGGCTCTGTCCTCTGACATTGAGCTAACCATATACTGCCTATTTGATAAGTGGAGTGTTACACACTCCCAATTCTCTCCCTTATATATATATACTAATATGCATTTATGTGTGTGGTTATCTACGTGTGTTCATTTGTATTTTTGTATGCTCCAAGCTGCTTATGTATATGCACACACATACACAGGTATGTATATAGAAGTACACACATACACGGGTATGTACACACATACACAGGTATGTATATATACACACACATACACAGGTATGTATATAGAAGTAAAAAATCCCACTATACCATAAGTAGCATGTATATAGCAAGTACACAGATGTGACACAGATCTGGAGTCTATCAATGTTGTCCTTCCTTTGTCTGTTGTACAAACAGATGTCAAGCAATCATAACAACTGTCAACCATGGATTTGAACTCCTCTTCTGTCAGTTCAGTCTCATCCAGCATTTCATCAATACTGTGAAAAGAAAGATTACAACATAAATGTTTTCATTAGTATATGGAGGCACATGGCTTAGTGGTTAGAGCATTGGGCTTGCAATCGAAAGGTTGTGAGTGCAATTCTCAGACCGGGTGATGTGTTGTGTCCTTGAGCAAGACACTTTATTTCACATTGCTCCAGTTTACTCAGCAGTAGAAATGAGATGATAGGGACTGGGGTCCATATCATTGCACTGCAAAGTGGTCGTGGAGGTGCCACGGTAAAAAAGCACCCCACACTCACTGTAAATTCACAACCTTTCGATTGCAAAGCCAATGCTCTAACCACTAAGCCATGTGCCTTAATATATATATATATATATACATACATCTATATATAGAGAGAGAAGGCTTTTGATAGGGTACCCCGATCTGTCATCTGGTGGTCCCTAAGGAAGCTAGGTGTTGAGGAATGGCTTGTGAGGACAGTGCAAACTTTGTACAGAGGTACTCTCAGTAAAGTCAGGGTAGGAATGGAGTTTAGTGAGGAATTCCAGATACAAGTAGGAGTACATCAAGGTTCGGTCCTCAACCCGCTCTTGTTCATTATAGTCCTCCTAGCCATAACAGAAGAGTTTAAGACTGGCTGTCCATGGGAACTTCTCTACGCTGACGATCTGGTTCTTATAGCAGAATCAGTAGAGGAGCTAGAGAATAAAATCTGGCTTTGGAAACAGCAGTTGGAAGCAAGAGGACTGAGAGTGAACATAGCTAAGACAAAAGTGTTGATGAGTAGAAAAGAGGACAAAACTCTGATTCTGTCAGGGAAATGGCCATGTTTGATATGCAGAAAAAGAACTGGCATAAATTCTATAAAATGTACACAATGCAGATCTTGGGTACACAAGAGATGTAGCGGGATAGCAGGCAAACTAACAGGTAGGGAGAAATATGTATGCAGTAGATGTACAGGGAAATTAGACAGTAGAAGTCGCATTGATAGACACATTTTTCAAATGCAGGAGGGCGCTATAGAAGTGGTGGATAGCTTCCGGTACCTAGGAGATCAGATTAGCATGGGAGGAGGGTGTTTCAAGGCCATAGTATCTAGAATAAGGACGGGTTGGAAGAAATTTAGGGAGCTGCTTCCTCTGCTGACGAAAGGCCGGTTGTATGATGCCTGTGTGAGGAGCGCGATGCTGCATGGTAGTGAGACATGGGCAGCAACTGCAGAGTATATGTGACGGCTGGAGAGAAATGAGGCAAACATGCTCCGTTGGATGTGCAGTGTAAATGTGCGTGAACGACCCAGCATGAATGTGTTGAGAGAGAAACTGTGTCTGAGAGGGATAGAATGTAGTGTATGGGAGAGGAGACTGAGGTGGTATGGACATGCGATGCGCATGGAGGATGACCGATGGGTGAAGAAGTGCCTGGAAATGCCAGTTGAAGGAAGACGTGGTAGAGGTAGACCACGAAAAACATGGGCGGAGGTGGTGAGAACAGACCTCAGATCGCTGAAGCTCACGGTGGAGATGACGAAGGACCGTGACGAGTGGAGAGATGCTGTGCTGAATAACACCCATCCCACCCTTGCAAGCAGGGAAAAGCAGACGTAAAATGATGATGATGATATATATATATATATATATATATATATATATATATATATATATATATATGTGTGTGTGAGTGAGTGTGTGTATATATTAAATTTCTGCAAAGAAACAAGTGTATAAATATGACTTACTTGAGACAAGAGATGAGGACATCAATTATAAGTGGAATGGAGGTGAGCATTCGAGGATCTTCCTTCTGGAATTATAGGATGCATATATATACCGTATTTCCTGACATCGAAGACGCTACTTTTTTCCATAAAATAAGTCTCAAAAATATACCATGCGACCTGGAGGCCGATAGTTGTTTATTATCTTTTTTCAAATTTTTGGATATCAAAATTAGGGTGAGTCTTCGAGGACAAAGTGTCTTCAGCGCCGGGAAATACGGCAATAAAGTTTCATAAAAAGTTGCAAATCTGACTTCTTAATGTCACTATAAATCTATATATATTTGTGTGTGTGTGTGTGTGTGTGTGTGTGTGTGTGTGTAAGGCTGTTTTGTAGGTTTGTGTATTTAAATGCAATAAATGGTATATATGGTATATATATATATATATATATAAATGGTGATGTGTTGTTTCCTTGAGCAAGACACTTTATTTCACATTGCTCCAGTTTACTCAGCTATAGAAATGAGATGATAGGGACTGGGGTCCCTATCATGCCACTGCAAAGTGGTCGTGGAGGTGCCACGGCAAAAAAGCACCCAGCCCACACTGTAAAGTGGAGGTGCCACGGCAAAAAAGCACCTAGCCCAGACTGTAAAGTGGACGTGTAGGCGCCACAGAAAAAAGGCACCCAGCACTCACTGTAAATGAGGTTGGTGTTAGGAAGGGCATCCAGCTGTAGAAATCAAGCCAGAATCAGTTCCTGTCCCGCCCTTGCAAGCAGGGAAAAGTGGATGTAAAATAAAAATAAAAATATATATATATATCATCATCATCGTTTAATGACTACCTTCCACGCTTGTATGGGTTAGACAGGTTTGTCCCATTTAGAGGCAAGTTGGGTTGGGTGACCGTGTCTCGCTCATATAGGACTGTTTCTGGCTGGTTTTCTATGGCTGGATGCCCTTCCTAGCGCCAACCACATTTGCAGTGTGTGCTGGGTGCTTTCTGAAGTTATTTCAAATATCGAGTTTGAAGCTTGAGTGGATTAGAATTCGTAGAATAATGGGAAGAACTCAGCGCAAGGAAGCTGTTAAAACAGCAAAATGCCGTCAATGACAGTGTTGGGTAAAATTTACCTCAAAAGACAGAAATCAGTGGCTAGATATGTGTTGGCCCACAGAAGTGATAGGAAGAAATGAGAAAATGGACAAGAGAAGATAACACAAACATTTAAATACTCTTAACTTGTAGACCACCTGTGGTTTCAACGATTTAACTAAAAGTACCATGTAAAACAGCCGGCTCGTGCAACAATGAAATAAATATTTCTGTTGGTATGATGTTTGTCTGAGGAATGAACAGATTAGATAAACAGACAGAGAGAGAGAGAAAAATAAAGTACATCCACTCGGCCTGAGGAGGCTGTAAGAAAAGACAACAACAAAGCCCCTGGCTGCAGAGGTGGTTGTAAGCGGAAGTGACAAGCAAGAGTGGTGGGTAGAAGGGAGAAGAAAAGAGTGGGGAAGAGACAGAAAGAATGGAAGAAGGGGAAAGAAAGGAAGAGGGAAAGAAATAGCTAAGAAACTTCAGACCTGGTTTCCTTCCGAAATAGAAAGATATAATATATACATATTAAAGAAAGAATGATTAAGTTCCGTTTACGTATATTTAGATTCTTATTGTGTATCAACATGTTACATGTGTTTCACAGAGGATTGGTTCAGGGTCATCCGTAGAAGTTATGGACCCAACTCCATTATCGATCTACTCTTCAGACTGGCGATGCGAGAAAAATATAGAATCATGTAAATGAAACTTCCTCGTTCTTAATATATACTCTGTCGGAGTATCGAGGGCTTGTTTTGGTACCACTACCGGTAATTCACTGAATCACCTACACTGTATATATATATATAGCTTTGTTTTTCTTTTAGGGTAAAAAGGTAAAGACCCCTTTGGTCATGAATGACCAGGGGATTTGCACCTAGGAAGTTCTCTTCAAAGGTACAAGTTTGGGCAAGGTTGTTTGGGGAAGATCAGCAGTGACCCACATGTTCCAGCCTCCCCTCTCCACACCACTGATGTTGCCCAAGGGAAAGGCAAAGCCCAATACAGCTTGGCACCAGTGATATCACAACTCATTTCTACAGCTGAGTGAACTGGAGCAATGTGAAATAAAGTGTCTTGCTCAAGGACACAACACACAGCCCAGTCCAGGAATCAAGCTCACAACCTCACGATCGTGAATCTGACATTCTAAACACTAAGCTTTAAGCATATATATATATATATAGAGAGAGAGATTCAATAAAAACACCAGGATTTTTTCATTCTGATGACTGAAAGCAGATTTGTTTGCTTTCAAGAAACCACTGGTAAATGAAATAATTATCTTATGTTGTTTATTACATAACTATATATATATATATATATGAAAAAGTTTGTCCTCATCAGTGGCCATCCAACCGTCGTAGGCATTTCGTCGCATTAAAGGCCATATACCTCAGGTTGGTGCGAGCAACGGCTAAAAAAAAGTCGTTGGGACACGTAAATAAGGGGGACGCTAGGGTAAACGAACAAAATGGTTTAAGCAGCAGAAAGTGATGAAGAAGGAAACAAGTCCCAGATTTCTATAAATTTAAATTCGGTGGAATCGTGAACGAGAGAATAAAGACCATCAAACCTGGTTGAAATGTGAGCAAGGAAGGAATTTCGCACAGGTCTAACGGGAGGAAGAAGGGGTCTGGTCTGCGAATTCGGTAAACATAAGTTCTGTGAAGTCGCAGACGAGAGAGAAAGAAAAAAAATTCATACCGGCTTGGCCAAGTGCCCGCGAGAAAAGGATTACGGACAGGTCAAACGGGAAGGGGAGGAGGAGAGGTAGTGACAGAGAGTGAGTGAGTGAAAGGTGAGGAAGAGGCTAACAGAGAGAGAGAGACTGCTAGAAAGGGTAAAGACACAAAGAACGAAACAGACTGGTGGCAGCGGAGGAAAAAATATATGTGTAAATATGATAATAATGGAGCTGCGGCGCTGCAAATGGGTTACATATGAAAAAGTTTGTCCTCATCAGTGGCCATCCAACCAATATATATATATATATATATATAAAAAAAAAGAAGGTTATTCAGTAATTTTGTTGCTTACTGGAGATGACCCCAATATGAGCACTCAATGCTATAGCAGAGTGTATATATTATGTATGAGATAACGAGGTTTCACTTTAAAATGTTTTTATTGCATATTGAACATTACATAAGTTTCATTGATGATTAGCTCCAGGTCTTTATTGATATGATTGACTGGATTCCAGTATTGATCACCAAATAACATTTGATAGGCAATAACATTTTTAAATGAAATTTCGTTATCATCATCACCGTTTTACCTCCGTTCTTCCACGCTAGCATGGGTTAGACGGGTTGTCCTGCTGTGGGCAGTGTCCGGTCGGCTGACCATGCCTTGCTCATACGGCTTGATTTCTACAGCTGGATGCCCTTCCTAACACCAGCCTCATTTACAGTGAGTGCTGGGTGCTGTTTTTTTCCGTGGCACCTTCATGTCCACTTTACAGTGTGGGCTGGGTGCTTTTTTGCCGTGGCACCTCAACGACCACTTTGCAGTGGGAGGGTTTGGGGGCATA
The DNA here is from genome assembly GCA_964016885.1 of Eledone cirrhosa. Lineage (NCBI taxonomy): Eukaryota > Metazoa > Mollusca > Cephalopoda > Octopoda > Eledonidae > Eledone > Eledone cirrhosa. Next base: position 14,249,044 of record OZ024753.1, on the reverse strand, counting down.
TTGTCTATATGCTTCAGCTTGTATCCGTGGGGGGTCGGGTCTTCTGTATTACAGCGTATCTCAAACATAATATACAGACTCTGCTGTAGTATTGAGTGTGAATATTGGTGCCATCTCCAGTAATCAAAGAAATTACTGAACACATTAAGAGATATGATAGACGTAAAAATACATTTAGTCAAGTTAACCCTTTAGCATTTAAACTGGTTGTATCCGGTCAGAATTCTCTCACCTCTTTCTGTTCAAACTGGTTGTAACTGGCCACTCATACTTATGTTAAGGTATTGTTCTCAACATAAATAACATCAAAATCTCATAGATTCGATATTATGTGAGGTGTAATCTGGAATGACATTCTATAATTACAAGACTCTCTCTCATATTTAGTACTTCACTACCTTCTTACAGACAACTGTCGCTGCACACCAGGTCCGAACACAGAAGAGCCGAACTCCCACTGTCATCGCCTCCATCTCTCTCACCCTCCCCATCTCTCTGTATTATGAGCAAATGGGGTCCCATGTGCTGGCCGCCCCAGGGCCCCGGCAGACAGAATGGAGAAGGTGTTTCCCCCAGAAGATGGTAATGGAGATGTGCTGGAAGAGCTATTCCATCTCGCGAGGCTTACAACTGCAGCTAGCCAGCTCAGCGCCTATGGTGGTGAGTAGGGAGGTAGCCCTAGGGCCAAGGACACCAGAAGTCTCCACTGCTAGAAAAATATGGAACGCTTCATGAATTTGCGTGTCATAGGTAAAGCCTTTACCACAAAAATACTATAGTATATATAGAGTAATGTAAATGAAAAAGGGTTAAACATATAGGGATCAATAACTTTGACCAATTAAAGGTTTATCAATCACATTTCGTATTTTGCCGTAAAGTCCTTTCAGTCCTTTTGGTATGGGTTCTAAAAACAACAATAATTGTAATTAAGGTGAGAATGGCTAAACAGGTTAGAGAAAGAATCACAGAATTTAGAAACTTTAATTCTGACTTACCACATGTTGTAATCCTGAGAAACTGGAGAGAATGGTGAGAGATAATGACTTGTATATATATTTACTGCACCCTTCAGGGACTTTGGCTGGAAATGATGAGAGAGGGAAAGTCTTAAATATGGGGTTATTTTGGTGTTGAAGTAGTTTAGAGAGAGAGAGTGAGAGAGAGCGAGAGACAGACAGACAGACAGAGAGAGAGTCTTAAATATGGGTTTAAATTGGTGTTGAAGTATTTTAGAGTGAGAGAATGAGACAGAGAGAGAGAGAATATCTTAAATGTGCTTATTTTGGTGTTGAGGTAATTTAGAGAGAGAGATTTATTCAATGTAGTTTTGAAATACTTTAGCTGGTAATATAAACATCATAACTGAAAATAAAAAAGAAACACAAGTAAAACTAAGACCAACAGAGAATATTTCAGAGGAATATGGTACTTACAAGTGTGGTACTGCATAGTTACCTTAGATATATGGATGTCATATCCAGAGTAATATTTACCGTATTTCCAGGCATCGAAGATGCTACTTTTTTCCTAAAATAAGTCTTAAAAATCTATCATGCGTCCTGGAAGTCGAAGGTTGTTTATTATTTTTTTTTCAATTTTTGGTTGTCAAAATTAGGGTGCGTCCTTGAGGACAAAGCGTCTTCGGCACCGGGAAATACAGTATTTCTTCTCTGCTTCATACAATGAAGACAAAGCAAAACACCACCATCCCATAACACTTTAGCATTAACATTACTCTATATATACTATTGTATTTTCATAGTAAAGGCTAAAGGTTTTATCTCACATATATCGAATCTATGACATTTTGATATTATTTATTTTGAGAACAATACCTTGATGTAGGTATGAGTGGTCAGTTACAGCCGGTTTGAGCAGAAAAAGATGAGAGAATTCTGGCCGGATACGGCCGATTTAAATGCTAAAGGGCTAAAAGAATTAAACAGTAGCTTGTAAAATCGACTTCAGTCTTAGCAGATATTTACACAATACAGCCAGTAACTAACCACACAACAGAGATGTTAAGTTTGTTGTCTTACTTGAACGCAGTAACCTGACAAGAAACTTAAAGCCTATGGCATCAAACAGTAACTTTTGGCTCTGGGAATCACATTTGTCAGCTTTGATTAGTTTGGTTACCTAAAAATATAGAACAAAAGACGTAGCCATGTTGACAAATGAACTCAAAGAGGCTGTCAAGAGAACTTAGAGAGGTTGACAAAAGATCTGAGAGAGGTTAACAAATGAACTGAGAGAGGTTGACAAATGAACTGAGAGAGGTTGACAAATGAACTGAGAGAGGTTGACAAATGAACTGAGAGATGCTGTCAAGAGAACTTAGAGAGGCTGTCAAGAGAACTTAGAGAGGCTGTCAAGAGAACTTAGAGAGGCTGTCAAGAGAACTTAGAGAGGCTGTCAAGAGAACTTAGAGAGGCTGTCAAGAGAACTTAGAGAGGCTGTCAAGAGATCTGAGAGAGGTTGACAAATGATATGAGAGAGGTTGACAAATGATTTGAGAGAGGTTGATGAAAGAACCAAGACAACAGAGGGTAGAGTAGACATGTATATGTGTGTTTGTGTATTATTTACATTTGTAAATGTATTCTTTTGCTGGTTTCAGTCATTGGACTGCAGCCATGTTTCAAGTGAACCTGTAATGATGGAAATTTCTGCCGTTCTTGGTCCCTGAACCACCTCCCTACTCATGGCTATCAGGGCATCCACAAGATCGAATGGTTATTACAAAAAGAAGCCATAGAAGGAGGTGATAAAAGCTGACCTTGCCCAACTACACCTCTCAAAGATCTTTGGCATTAAGCAGTAATACAGAAGACCCGACTTCCCATGGGTAGAGACCAAACTTGAAGCATATGTATAGTATACACCACCCCACTGACTCCCATGAGAACAAGCTGAAGTATAATCCAGTGAAGCCTTCAACCCACACTGTAAAATGGTCTTGATGGTGACACAACAAAAAGCGCCCAGCCCACACTGTAAAGTGGTTGCATAGGTGTCACGGCAAAAAGCACCCACTCCACATTGTAAAGGGGTCATGTAGGTGTCACAGCAAAAAGCACCCAATACTCACTGTAAAGGGGATTATGTAAGTGTCATGGCAAAAAGCACCCAGTACTCACTGTAAAGGGGTCATGTAAGTGTCACAGCAAAAAGCACCAAATACTCACTGTAAATTAGGTTGGTGTTAGGAAGGGCATCCAGCTGTAGAAATCAAGCTAAAATCAGTTCTGTAGGAGCTAGACATGGTCACCTGACCTGGCATTGCTCACAACAGGATAACTCATCTAACCAAAGTCTGGGTGGTAAAGGTGGATGTTAAATGGTAATGATGATGATGACATCTCCCTTGCTATCCTCTGGGGTAACACTTTCTCCAAGCAGTCCACTGGAACCATGAGGCATCTTGCCCCTGTGTTTCTGCAATGC
>OZ024753.1:14173094-14240594 GCA_964016885.1 Eledone cirrhosa | reverse complement strand
TCTGTTGTAAACACTAAATCCCTCTCCCATGAAGAATGCACCTCCCAACATAGACTGATAATTAGCGACCTCATAGTCAGGACGAGACGTACTCGACAACAGAAGAGGACTATCCTCAGGAGGAAAATATGGAAGCTAAAGGACCCCACAGCCAGGAATAAATTTCAAAGCATATTGCTTGATGCTTTCGACAGTAAGGAAGAACATTTAGAGTCGGACAATATAGAGGGAGAGTGGGAATTTCTGAAAGCAAACCTGCTGTTGGCGACAGACGAAGTCTGTGGCTGGAGCAGGCCTGTAGGCAGGAGGAGAGTAACATGGTGGTGGAACAGTAAGGTGGAGGGGTCAATTAAGGCCAAAAAGCAGGCTTGGAAAGTATGGCGGGATGGGGGAAGTAGAGAGGACTATCAAGTGGCCAGGAGGGAAGCTAGGAGACAAGTGTACTTAGCAAGAAGGGAAGCTGAGGAAAGAAAGTTCAAGCATGTTCTACAACGCGATGACCAAAAACGTGAGGTGTTCAGGATTGCTAGGCAATGCGTCAAGGAAAACCGTGATATTGTCGGGGAGAAGTGTGTACTAAACGACGATGGCACACTTGCCATCACCGACGCTGATAAGAAGGTAGCTTGGAAGTGTCACTATGAAAGGCTACTAAATGAGGAGAATAATTGGGAGAAAGGCAGTCTCCCCCATATCGACCCAATACAGGGACCAGCAGTGTTAGTCGAGGGGAGTATAATAAGTAAGGCAATCAAGGATATGAAGACTGGTAAGGCGGCTGGGCCTTCGGAAATAGTTGCTGAGATGCTGAAGGCATCTGGCACGGTGGGACACACCATGGTCACCCGCATAGTTAACCAAGTCGTACAGAATGGGGTTGTTCCGAAGGACTGGCATAGCAGCATCATCGTTAACTGTTATAAGGGTAAAGGAGACGCCCTAGATAGGAGCAACTATAGAGGCATTAAATTAATCGACCAGGTCATGAAGGTCACGGAAAAAGTAATAGCGCAACTAATCAGAGAGAGAATTGACCTAGATGAAATGCAGTTCGGGTTTGTGTCAGGCAAAAGTACCACAGACGCTCTTTTCATAGTACGACAACTACAGGAGAAGTACCTAGCTAAAGGTAAACCCCTCTACTTAGCTTTTGTCGACTTGGAGAAAGCCTTCGACAGAGTCCCCCGCTCCATTATCTGGTGGGCTCTTAGAAAACTAGGCGTTGACGAATGGCTTGTGAGGGCTATACAAGCCATGTATAAAGAAACAGACAGCAAGGTTAGAATTAACAACGAATATAGTGAAGAGTTTAGCGTAAAAGTTGGCGTCCATCAGGGCTCTGTTCTCAGTCCACTACTATTTATTATTGCCCTTCAGGCTATAACAGAGGAGTTCAAGACAGGCTGCCCATGGGAACTCCTATACGCAGACGACCTGACACTCATAGCGGAATCAATGGCCGAGCTAGAGAAGAAATTCCAAACATGGAAGCACGGCCTAGAGTCAAAAGGACTTAAAATTAACCTGGCTAAGACCAAAGTACTAGTTTGTAGGAAAGAAAACAAGGCGGCGGTCCCTTCTGGGAAATGGTCGTGCTCGGTGTGTAGGAAAGGCGTAGGTAGAAACTCCATTTTATGTCCTAAATGCAAAGTATGGGTGCATAAAAGATGTAGTGGGATCACAGGTAAGCTAACTAAGAACATAGATTTTACATGTGGCCGGTGCTCTGGTGCAATAAGTAGCAGCAAGTGCCCACAAACTACTAGCTCTTTCAATTGCGCAGAGGGTTCTATAGAAATAGTGGACAGCTTCCGTTACCTGGGCGATAAAATCAGCAGTGGGGGAGGGTGCTCTGAAAGTACTGTAGCTAGAGTCAGAACTGGTTGGAAAAAGTTCAGAGAGCTTATACCACTATTAGCTGCTAAAGGGTTCTCACTAAAAATGAAAGGCAGGTTGTACGATGCCTGCATACGAACAGCAATGCTGCATGGCAGTGAGACCTGGGCATTGTGTGCAGAGGATATACGCAGACTAGAGAGGAACGAAGCTTGCATGCTCCGCTGGATGTGTAACAGTAATATACGTGAACGGCAAAGCATAAACGAACTAAGGAAAAAAATTAGAGATAAGAGGGATCAGATGTTGTTTACTCGAGAGAAGGCTACGTTGGTATGGACACGTGATGCGCATGAAAGTCGATAGCTGTATAACAAAGTGCAGGGCAATAAAGATAGACGGTAGTCACGGAATAGGCAGACCTAGAAAAACCTGGGACGAGCTGATAAACTCCGACATCACACACTTACACCTCTCCAAGACAATGTCACTGGACCGAGACCTTTGGCGGTACTCAGTAACAGAGAAGACCCGCCTTACCTAAATATATAGTAAAACCTACTCCAGCCAGTAGGCATCTCTAACAAAATACACCCCGTCCCACCACCACCACCCCCACCCGATCCACACCACCCCGTTCTATGTAAAGTTATGTTGGTGCCGCGCCATCGAGGCCGAAACAAATGAGATCGTGTAGGTGTCACGACAAAAAAACACACAGTCCACGCTGTAATGTGGCCGTGTAGGCAACACGGTAAAAACCTCCCAGACCCACACTGTAAATGTGGTTGGTGTTAGGAAGGGCATCCAACTGTAGAAAACCTGCCAGACAGTCCTATGCGAGCAAGACAATCACTCTTGCCTCAAGTGGGACTACCCCCGTCCAAACCCATGCAAGCGTGGAACACGGACGTTAAACGCTGATGATGATGATGATGATGATCTATATGTTTTTCTATTTGTATATGTATGTGTGTATAGGTATATACCTTTCTCTTTGTATGTCTAAGTTGTGTGATAGTGTAGTGGTGTTTGTATGTATATACCGATATATAGATGCGTAAGTATTTGTCTGTATGTATGTATGTAAGTCTGTATATATTTGTGTGTATATATAGCTATGTATGTGTATATCTGTATGTATATAAGTATGTAAGTGTTGTATATGTGCGTGTATGTGTGTGGTTATATATATGTGTGTCTATATAGTATGTGTGATTATATGTATATGTATGTGTGTATGTATGTGTATATACATATATATGTATATATATATATATATATATATATATATATATATATATGTGTATTTATATGTATATGTGTATATGTATGTATGTGTGTATATGTATATGTTTATATATGTGTGTATGTATGTTCTTAGTGTGGATGTGTGTATATGTATGTATGTGTTTGTATATGTGTGTATATATATGTATGTGTGTGAGTGTGTGTATGTATATATATATATATATATATATATATATATATATATATATATATATATATATATATGTATATATATATATATATATATATATTTTCTTGATATATTTCTTTTTTCTTTTTTCTTTCTATTCTTTCCTCTTTAATGTTTATTTATTATTTATTATTTTTTATTTTCTTAGTTTATAGATACATCTATATTAAGCAGTCTGCCCAGACCGTTGAATACTGACCTCTCCCCCCCCTCCCACCTAATTTCTGTATCTTGATCTAAATGTGTGTGCCAGTGTTTATGTGAGTGAATTAATATCCATGTGCTTATGATTTTATATCCACATATATAAATGTGAGTGGGGGTGTGTGTGTGTTTGTATGTTCGTGGTTATGTGTATATTTATGCATATACGCGCGTGTATGTGTGATTGTACGGATATATGTGAGTATGAAAAAATATATTTATATACTTAATTTCATATTTGTGTGTCTATACGCATCTTATCTGTGCATTATAAACTTACAGAGACATTAACCTTGAAATTTTGTATCTGCATCCATCCTTTTAGTATGCGTATACAAATTATACATACATTTTTGTAAAATATGTGTAAGGGTTTTACATGTATATACACACACCGAACTGCATTTAACCTTTTGTGTTTTCATTGGTCAATTTTGTTCCCAAACGGACCTGAAATTTTGAATTGTTGTTATTATCAATAAATATACTTCATTATTTCTGAAGACGGCGTATATATGTGTTGGTATGTATATTTAATCTTGATAGTTTGTATAATTTTGTATAATTTTGTACATAGATCTGTTGAATATGCATGCCAATTCTAACACATATATATCCTAGAAACGATCGTTAAATAATGAACTTTTTTTGTTTAATATAAGGAACTGTCTCATTGTTTATTCATTATTTGTTTAATATTTTATCTTGACTCTGTATACCGTTTATCTTTCACCGAAAGTGATTTTTCATTACATCTCTTCTTTCCATGATATCCGGAATACATTGAGTTCTTCATACGGATTGGACACTACCGTAAACTCTTGGTAGATTTATCTACATATATATATATATATATATATTGGCCTTGCAATCGAAAGGTTGTGAGTTCAATTCTCAGACCGAGTGATGTGTTGTTTCCTTGAGCAAGACACTTTATTTCACATTGCTCCAGTTTACTCAGCTGTAGAAATGAGATGATAGGGACTGGGGTCCCTATCATTCCACTGCAAAGTGATCGTGGAGGTGCCACGGCAAAAAAGCACCCAGCACTCACTGTAAAGTGGACGTGTAGGTGCCACGGAAAAAAAAAGCGCCCAGCACTCACTGTAAATGAGGTTGGTGTTAGGAAGGGCATCCAGCTGTAGAAATCTAGCCAGAATCAGTTCCCGTCCCACCCTTGCAAGCAGGGAAAAGCGGACGTAAAATGATGATATGATATATATATATATTATATATACGAAGTCCGGCTGAGCGGTTCATAGGCTGACCAAGATACTCTCATTGAATGACCAAATGAGGTTTATTTTTCAACATAGTCCCTGGATAGAAACAATAGTTATTATTAAGAGTCGAAATTATTGCATGCAAGATTTCACAGCTCTAGCATCATTCCTTCATAGTCAGCCTATGAACTTTTCAGCCGACCGTCACCCTCGTATTTATAAAATAAGAGTTTTGAGTTCGATACCCACGCGTGCTGGTATCCATTTTTTCTCAGTTATGCCCCATTATTAGACTATATTCTGTTGTAAAAATATACGGTGAAAGCTGCTAATTCAATTCAAATCTGGGTTGTCCAGAGGTGAAGGAAAAAGACCTGACGGCCTTACCCTGTGCCAGTGGGCGAGAGGCAGGTGCCTTGTCTGGGACGTCACTGTTAGTGACTCTTTTGCTTCTTCCCACATTCTGGATGCTGCGTTTAGGACGAGAGACACAGCTTCTGCAGCCGAGCGGAGTAGGACCCTCAAATTGTTGGCCAGCTACATTTTTCAGCTTGTGGCTTTCGAGACGTTTGGCGGAGTCGGGCCGCTCACTGCGAGGTTCCTCTCTTCACTGGCGGCTCGCCTAATAGAGGTGACTGGCGAATCTCGCGAGGGTGCTTAGCTGTTTCAGCGCATCAGCCTCGCCATCACCCGAGGCAACGCTGCGAGTGCTGGCTTGCCTAAAAAATCATTAGAGAGGTTGCTCAGTACTCGCGGCGTCGCTGTCTTTTGTTCTGGTGTTGACTCCGTTGTTCACCCCTTCTTTTACATTTTCTTTAATATTGCAACATTAAAAGAATATATCTTTCTGAATGAATCGTGAGCTATTTATAATGTTATCGAAGCATTTGTAATCTTATTTATGTATATATTTAAAACATATTTGTTATGTTATTCTACTGTAAATTTTATGTAACTATATCGTAAAAATAAATTAAAATATTCTTTAAAAAATAAAAAGAATTTCAAATTCAAATCGCCACCGTCTTCTCAACTCCACGTGACTTGTTTATTTATATATATATATATATATATATATATATATATATATATATATATATATATATATATATATTATTGTGCAGTTCTTGTTTCTAGAAATGACATTACGTTCCTCTAGAAAATCAATGATATTATACTGATTGGTATTATCGATTAGCCAAATTAAATTGGAGAGTTTTCGATTGAAAATCTCCGAGACTGGAAAGTTTTCAGTAAAAAGGACTATATACAAAAATGAAAGTATTAGCATATTAAACTAATTATTATCATTTTTTTTTTCATAAACATAAACATAATTGTAATTTACATGATTAGAAAGTGTATCTCGGGCAAATTTCATTAAGAAATATTAATTAGCAAGAAAGTTACGAGTATACAAAGTCGGGGAGAGGGGGGCGTGCGAAGCAGGGTGAAAGAAAAACTACAGGAGATAAAATGTACATAAAAAGTCCTCTACACAAACCATCATTAGTCCTGCCAGCTTCTCGTTGTCCGTTCCAGCTTTCTTCAAAATATAAACACATTTTTCGACTTGTTTAGTGAAATCTTCCTCCGTGAGAGACGACACATCTGCCATCGTTGTAAGTTTCACAACAGACTAACAGGAAGAACAATTAGAGTGATCTCCCCTTATGATTCAGTGAACGATGTTTTTGTGTCTAGAAACAGGTTTAAAAAAAGCAGTATAGTTATATGTGTGTGTATATATATATATATATATATATATATATATATATATATATACGAGGGCAATCCCAAAAGGAAGATCTCCTTCCGATATTGCAACTTTTCCGTTAAAATCCTGTGGATGGTGCTTCGGGAAACCTCAGGAACCAAAATGCAGAGAGCATCCAGAGTGATCCGCCGTTCTTTACGTATGTTTTCGTCGGAAGGAGACTTACTTTTGGGATTGCCCTCTATATAATAACTGCGCGAAATTTGTACTTGGCGGTAGCGTTCAACGGGAGCTCCATTCTCAACGGCTGCCACGCCAAAATTGTGCATCCTAGCGAAGCGCGCGCATGCTTCTTTGGGAGTGAAGGAAGCACCAATCACAACAGTGTTGCCAACAGCCGTACGAACAGTTTCTCTGGGTCCCCATTGCTTTGGAGACGGTACTTTTGGGATTACCCTCGTATATATATATATATATATATATATATATATTCAAAGGAACATAACAGACACAATCCATGGCGCTGAAAAGCCAGAGAGACGAGAAGGCGGCCGACCGGACTAGAAACTGCTAAATGTTTGGCCCTCTTCTCGTCTCTCTGGCTGTTCAGCCCCATGGATTGTGTCTATTATATTCCTTTGTTAAATTTAGAATACCTGATGATGTCACCGGATTCATACTGAACTCAGTCATTGAAATGTTCATAGTATAATAAACCTTTTAAGGAATTACACCAGTCCAGCCTCCTGTTATTTTATAATAATTAACTCCGTACTCGCACCACCAACAACACAAACGAAGGGTGAGTTGCATTACGTCGAGTGCTCTCCCTAATATTACATCAAGGTTGACTATACGGAATGACCAGTTCTATCCAGTCGTGAACCAACAAACCTAAATGGATATATATATTACCTAACATATATATATATATATATATATATATATATATATATATATATATACACACAGTTCAAGAGTAACCAATCTTAAAGAGAGAGATGGAGATAGGAGAGGAGAGATTGGTGAATTAGTTAGAAGCCAAAGCGTAAAGGCATGTGCTCAATGTGCAATATGCAGTAGAAAGCAGCTAGGTGGCTGGGTTCATGCAGAAGTTAGAAGTGCAGAGCTGGAAATATTCATTAGTTAAGCAAAACAAGACCACTAATTTCACAAGGAAGACATTATTAAAAGATTGTCAACATATTTTAGTTTGATGTAAGGAATGTAGAGAATAATAATAATAATAATATTATTATTCTCTACATTCCTTACATCAAACTAAAATATGTTGACAATCTTTTAATAATGTCTTCCTTGTGAAATTTGTGGTCTTGTTTTGCTTAACTAATGAATATATATATATATATATATTTGAAAAAAGGAAAAGAATGACTTCACTTCACTAGTTCTAAACAATCTAATTTTATATTATAATTTTACAATTTGGTTTTGTAGATCTAGTAAGTTCTTTGTTAACTTCAGTGGTGAGATTTTTAAAAGATTCTTGGTTATCTTTCATGGAGAATTTTCTTGCATTCATCGGTGGCGATTGTCAAACTTATCTCAGATTGTGTGACTCTATATATAAGAGATTTGATTGAGAGTGTTTAAGGAGTGTTTTAGAAATGTATTGTGAAAGTACCCTCCTGCTGGTTCCTTAAAATACTAGCGAAATATAATGAACAGATGCTTTTCAAATTCTTTTTTTTATAGCTGAATAAACTATCTTAAATTTATAAAGAAAAACTTCAACAATTTTCTATATTACCAGTCGCTCTCCGACACTTCTGGTGTCCTTGGCCCTAGGGCTACCTCCCTATTCACCATTATAAGCACTGAGCTGGCCAGCCACAGGTGTGAGCCTTGCGAGATGGAATGGCTCTTCCAGCGCATCTCCCTTACCATCCTCTGGGGAAATGCATTCTCCATTCTGTCCGGTGGGCAGCCAGCATGTGGAACCCCATTTGCTCACTATATAGAGAGATGGGGAGGGCGAGAGAGATGGAGGCGATGACAGTGGGAGTTTGGCTCTTCCGTGTTCGGACACATTGCACCTGTCAAGAGTGTATTCTCATACTTGTGACGAACATTGTGAATTCCTATTTATAGTTTGAATCCTTAGAAAGCAAATATAACTTACAGGAACAACCCACATGCTGTGGCTATGTTGTGGTACAACCATTAATTAAATACAACTATTGATTAATTAAATACAACCATTAATTAATTAAATACAACCATTAATTAATTAAATACAACCATTAATTAAATACAACCATTGATTGAATACAACCATTGATTAAATACAACCATTGTTTAAATATGAGTACAGCACCTCTGTTTCTTATTTTCTATATTAAAGATGAATTTGGGTGTGTGTTGGGTTAATGAGGTGTAAGATACATGTCTTTTGATAAAAAGGGGATGACAACAAAGAGAAAAATAAGGTTAGTTTTGAAATATTTGTTGATAGAAATGTGTGTTGTTGATATTGGTTTGGGAGAGGAGGTGGGGGAATCATACTAGCTCACATATTTACTTCCCTACATATAAATATACATACAGCCCATATACATATTCTAGTTCATACATACCCATATATTTACACATGCACATGCTCTCACACATATATACTTATACACACACATACACACATATATCCATATATATATACCTATACACACACACATACATATACATCTACACCACAGGTTCTCAACCCATTTAGGCCAAACGCCCCCTTTTGTCCCTTGAAATCACGAACCCACCCCCCACCCCCACCCCCCACACACACCCTATTTTTCCATTTTTCAATATACTACTGATTTTGATATCAGTAGATTACTAAAAAATTGATTAACAATATTCAGGCAGCTGAGAGTATAAATACATTCCTTGAAAGGAAATATATAAATTTCAAAAAAAAGGAACATAAATGTTCTTTTTTATGAATAAGGACCAGTTGAATTTGTTATATTCCCACCGGGTGATACCAGCTATTTTGAACATTTATACCAGAGCAACTCTGTCTATCCCAAGAGTGCTCTTATCTGGAAGAAAGTGGCAATTATATCATTTCAAAGCTTTCCAATTTTCCCTTTAATGAAACGGACAGAATAAATGTTGATATCAAACTTGATGTCCCTCTGCTTTGTGAGCTTAGAGACCACGGAAGAGGGTTTTCATGACCATGCGGGAGGGTATATTTATTAATAAATGGTAAAATATATACCACAAATGAGTAAGTGAATTGTAGTAGATGGTTTCCAGTCCAGTCAGACTGCAACTACAAATAAAAAAATTGTTAGTTTGCTTTGTAACAATAGCATATCCAAGTTTTCGGATAAATCAACTTACTTTAACTTTGACTCATTTCAATGGGACCCTTGAGCTTCATGGAGTCTAGCTAACTCTTTGACATGAGGCTGAATTTTCCTAAGATGTAGCCAGAGATCTCCACGTGTAATTACATTGTAGCGGTTGCGAGCCTTACTGTGTAGTCTGGAAACAACACCAAACCTCCTCTCGACTAAGTATGAGCTTGGAAAAGGCAGAGCAAATCTCTTAGCCTCTGCATATAGGTGTGGAAATCAATGCTGAATTTCCTCTTGCATCCCAAAAAGGGGTTCACCTATTTTGGGAAATCTAATTTTGATCATGTCATCTGCTTGAAGTTCAATGAATTCTTCCTGAAATTTAACGTCCAAATCGTCTTTTATGACTGCATTTATTTTAGGGGACTGCTGGAGAATCGAGAGATATTGTTTAGCAGCTTTCACAATGTTGAAGTTCCTTGGATTGTGAGTGATGACAAAATGCTTTTTTCCTTTTATTTTGTTGGTTTGTTTTTCTCAGTGTTGTAACTGAGATGTTCTGGGCTTTGGAGATGGTCGTATTGATGATGTTCACCAGATATTCTTGTCTTTTAAGGAACTCTTTTAGTTCATATAATTTTTTTTTCTATAGTGTGGGGTGTTTTACTATGGTGCAAATGCATCTTGCCATGTTAAAGGGAATGTTCCTTTCAGTATGTGAGGGGTGTGCTGATTGGAAATTCAAGTGGTGTGTGTCTGTTGGTTGGTAAAATAGGTCTGTTTTGATATTTTCCCCTTCATCATCATCATCACCGTTTTACGTCCGTTCTTCCATGCTAGCATGGGTTAGACGGGTTGTCCTGTTGTGGGCAGTGTCTGGTCGGCTGACCATGCCTTGCTCATACAGGAACTGATTTTGGCTTGATTTCTACAGCTGGATGCCCTTCCTAACACCAACCTCATTTACAGTGAGTGCTGGGTGCTTTTTTGCCATGGCACCTCCACGACCACTTTGCAGTGGGAGGGTGTGGGAGCATATTGTCTATAAGCTTCAGCTTGTACCCATGGGAGTTCGGGTACTCTGTATTACTGTGTGGCGCCAGAGGTCACGGTCGTGTGTCATCCATCGCCTTTGAGAGGTGTAATTGGGTAAGGTCAGCTTTTATCACCTTATCCCAGGTCTTCTTGGGTCTCCCCACTCCGCGGTTTCCATTGACTTCTAGTGCTCTGCACCTTTTTATGCAGCTGTCATCCTTCATACGCATCACATGTCCATACCAATGCAACCGCCTCTCCTGCACACAGCATTTGATTCCTTTTATGCTCAGTCTCTCTCTCAATTCATTTATGCTTTGCCGTTCACGTATATTACACATCCATCGGAGCATGCAGGCTTCGTTTCTTTCTAATCTACGTAAGTCTTCCACCTTCAGCGCCCAGGTCTCACTACCATGTAACATTGCTGTTCGTATACACGCATCATACAGTCTGCCTTTCATTTTGAAGGAAAAGCCTTTTGCAGCTAGCAGTGGCAGTAGTTCCCATCTTTCATCCCGTTCTTACCCTAGTTATTGTACTTTCTGAACACCCACCTCCGCTGCTAATTCGGTCACCTAGGTAGAAGCTGTCTACTGTTTCTACAGAGCCCTCCCAGAGATTGATGGTACTTGTTTCCTGTGGCTGTTTGCTGCTTGCTGCCCCAGCACAGCTGCTACATGTGAAGCCTACATTCTTAATTAAGCTTCTTGAGATCCCGCTACATCTCTTGTGTACCCATTGTTTGCATTTGGGGCAGAGAATGGAGTTCCTACTTACACCTTTCCTACATACTGAGCAAGGCCATTTCCCTGGGGGGATCTGGGTTCTGTTTTCTAGTCTACTTACACAAGGACCTTAGTCTTTGTCAGGTTGACTTTGAGACCCTTTCTTTCTAGTCCCTGCTTCCAAGTTTGGAATTTCTTCTCTAGTTCTACCATAGATTCAGCTATAAGTGCGAGGTCATCTGCATACAGGAGTTCCCATGGGCATCCGGTCTTAAACTCCTCCGTTATTGCCTGCAGGACTATGATGAACAGGAGAGGGCTAAGAACAGAGCCCTGGTGGACACCAACCTGTACGCTAAATTCCTCGCTATACTCATTGCTAATCCTAACTTTGCTGACTGCTCCCCTATTCATGGCTTGTACAGCTTTCACAAGCCATTCATCTACTCCTAGTTTTCTAAGAGCCCGCCAGATTATAGCACGTGAAACTCTGTCAAAGGCTTTCTCGAGATTGACGAATGCCAGGTAGAGTGGCTTACTTTTAGCTAGGTACTTTTCCTGTAACTGCCTCACAAGGAAGAGGGTATCAGTGGTGCCTCTTCCTGGTACAAACCCAAATTGCATCTCATCTAGTTTCACCCGGTCCCTAATCTACTGTGCTATAACTCTTTCTGTTACTTTCATGACCTGGTCCATCAGCTTTATACCTCTATAGTTTCCTCTATCTAGTGCATCACCTTTACCTTTGTAGCAGTTGACAATGATGCTACTGCACCAATATTTTGGTATGACACCTTCTAGTATTACCTGGTTACAATACGTGTGGTTATAGTGTGAGCTACAGACCCAGATGCCTTCAGCATCTCGGCAGCTATACCCGATGGACCGGTTGCCTTCCCCATCTTCATATCTTATAATGTAATAAAAAGGAACTACCATTTTTGATATCCAGAAACAGTAGTTCCTTTTTATTACATTCCATAGGAAATTGTATTGCTTCGTGAAGCCTGTTTATGATGAAATGTAACTTTTTGAGGATAAGCAAGTCCTAGCAAACGAAAGCACTACACATCAGTATTTTATCTGATATCTGAGGTAGGTGATAACGAGTGACGGAGTATATATTTATCAAATAATGGTTGTTAAGACGGGATTAATTCACCATAATTGTTTATTGCATTATATATATTTCTGTTACATGATTATTCATGTAACTTTGTAAGGTGATTATGCAATCATTGGTGCAGTTATGCAATCATTGTGATATGCTGGTGGTCATGTACGTTTATCCAGTAGTGAAATGGGTCGGCATATGCCAATAGACATGCCACCGGCATATCCTAATGATTTCATAACTGCACATATGATTGCATACAAAGTCACATGAATAACCATGTAAACAATTATGGTGAATTAATCCCGTCGTAACTACCATGATTTGATATATATATATATATATATATAAACATAGTCCACGCTGTAATGTGGTCGTGTAGGTAACATGGTAAAAAGGCTCCCAGTCCACACTGTAAATGTGGTTGATGTTAGGAAGGGCATCCAGCCGTAGAAAACCTGCTAGATAGTCCTATACGAGCAAGATACGGTCACCCGACCAATCTTGCCTCAAATTGGACAATTCCCGTCTAACCCATGCTAGCATGGAAGATAGACGTTAAACAATGTTGATGATGATATATATATATATATATATATATATATATATATATATATATATATATATATATATATATAGAAGAGATATTTAATTTGTTGGAAATCCAACAAATGTAGATGTTTATAAGTGATTCAGAGCACTCAACAGTTTCTGGAGTAAGTATTCAATGATAGTTTTCCAGGGATAACTTGAACCATTAAGGTATATTATCTTTGGTCATGTCAAATATTTATAAAACATTTTGTATTTTATCTGATGATAGCGTACCAAAAGTTTTCGTACCCTTGAAATATATATAATAGAATAATATGGTTTTATAAATATAGTTTCCATTTATTTAATATCATTGAATTATATATATATATATATATAGGAACGAGTAGGACCCCAATGGCTGAGCTCAAGCCGTTTCGACGGCTAATTCTGGACAGAATTAGCCGTCAAAACGGCTTGAGCTCAGCCGTCGGGGTCCTACTCGTTCCTATTACCCACTCTACTACCTTAAGTATTGAGTACTTTGGTGCGTTATGGTCCACCTGGTTCCTTACCACATTTCCTTTGTTATATATATATATATATATTTCATCATCATCACCGTTTTACGTCCGTTCTTCCACGCTAGCATGGGTTAGAGAGGTTGTCCTGTTGTGGGCAGTGTCTGGTCGGCTGACCATGCCTTTTCTCATACAGGAACTGATTCAGGCTTGATTTCTACAGCTGGATGCCCTTCCTAACACCAACCTCATTTACAGTGAGTGCTGGGTGCTTTTTTGCCGTGGCGCCTACACGTCCACTTTACAGTGTGGGCTGGGTGCTTTTTTGCCGTGGCACCTCCACGACCACCTTGCAGTGGGAGGGTGTGGGGGCATATTGTCTATATGCTTCAGCTTGTACCCATGGGAGGTCGGGTACTCTGTATTACTGGGTGACGCCAGAGGTCACGGTCGTGTGTCATCGCCTTTGAGAGGTGTAATTGGGTAAGATGTATGTATGGTCCCATAACTTCTGATAGAGTTGTAGTGGTGCTGTATTAAGATACAGCGTTTCTTTGGAATTTTAAGCGTGGTGGAGCCCATCCCTCTCCAGGCCTGAGTACAGAATATTTCTTCCAGAGAAAGATAGAAAGTGGGAGAGAGGAAATGTGAAAGAGACATAGAGGAAGAATCAACCCCAGTACTTGACTGGTACTTTTTTTATCGACCTTGAAAGGATGAAAGGCAAAGTTGACCTTGGTGGGATTTGAACTCAGAGAGCTGGAACGAATACTACAAAGCATTCAATCCGACGTTCTATATATGTGTGTGTGAGTGTGTGTCTTTGTGCATGTTTGTGTATGCATGTGTCTTTGTGTGTGCATGTGCGTTTATGTACGCATGTGTTTGTGTTTGTACGTATGTGTTTGTGTGTATATGTATATGTGTGTGTGTGTGTGTCTTTGTGCATGTTTGTGTATGCATGTGTCTTTGCGTGTGCATGTGCGCTTGCTGTACACATCTGTTTGTGTTTGTACGTACGTGTTTGTGTGTATATGTATATGTGTGTGTGTGTTTGTGTTTGTGTGTGTATGTATGTGTTTGTGTGTGTATGTGTGTGTTTGTGTGAGTATGTGTGTGTATCTATGCGTATGTGTGAGTGTGTATGTATGTGTGCCTGTGTGTTTGTGTTTGTACATGCGTGTGTATGTATGTGTTTGTGTGTGTATGTGTGTGTGTGTTTGTGTATGTGTGTGTATCTGTATCTGTGTTTGTGTTTGTACATGTGTGTTTGTGTGAGTATGTGTGTGTATCTATGCGTATGTGTGAGTGTGTATGTATGTGTGCTTGTGTGTTTGTGTGACTATGTGTGAGTGTGAATGTATGTGTGTGTGTTTGTGTATGTGTGTGTATCTGTATGTGTTTGTACATGTGTAAGTGTATATCTGTGTTTGTGTTTGTGTGAGTATGTGTGTGTGTGTGTATCCACAGTGCTGAACAATGTAAAAAAATCCCAGGGAAACTTTAAATTCATTGATTAATCAGTATAAATAAAAACAACAACAATAATAAAAAAAAACATTTAATATAAAGGCACTTTAAAAAATAATATACATGTGTGTATGTGTGTGTGTGTATATATATATATATATATATATATATATATATATATATATATATATAGTGGAGGCACGTGGCCTAGTGGTAAGTGTGTTGGACTTACGATCATAATGTCGTGGGTTTGATTCCTGGGTTGCATGTTGTGTTCTTGAGCAAAACCCTTCATTTCACGTTGCTCCAGTATACTCAGCTGAAAATGAGTACCAGCAATAGCTGGAGGTTTAACCCTGCAATGGACTGGCGTCCTGTCCAGGGGGGAGTCTTGTACTCTCAGTCGCTTCACGCCATGACACCAAATGATCCTTCTGGCTTAAGACAGACTTTTTTTTTAATATATATATAGAGAAAGAGAAAAATGCATACATACACTTAAAAATGTGATCTTACACACATATTCATACACACGTACCACACAGACACATATTCATATATATATACACACATACACACTCATATATATATCATATATATATATCATCATCATCATCATTTAACATCTATCTTCCACTATATATATATATATATATATATATATATATATATATATATATATAGTAATAATAATAAATTTGAAGACTAAAATCCAAAGAGGGCTCGATAAGGATAAATATATATCAAATATATAAGAACTGTAGAGCAAATATTTATTAAAATAACAGATTAAAGTTTAAGTAAAGAATTGCTGCTTTCACCCTTAACGGGATCTTCTGAGAAGATCCCGTTAAGGGTGAAAGCAGCGATTCTTTGCTTAAAATATAATCGGTTATTTTAATAAATATATATATATATATATATATACTTATATATATATATATATATATATATATATATATATATACACACACACACACACACACACACATATATATCTCCTATTCAACAATGCTTCAAGCAAACTAAAACACTCTGATATATATATATATATATATATATATATATATACAAGGGGGGATCAAAAAGTTCGCAGAATTTTTCAGAAAATATTCTATTTTTCAAAAAATATGATTTACCTTCAATTTATTTTTCTACATAGTTGCCATCCCGGTCAATACACTTCACAAGGGGATGCTTCCAGCTTCGAGAGCCGTCTCTAAAGAAAGTTGAAGGCCTTGTTCGAAGCCATGTGTTGGCATTGTTTTTAGCTTTTTCAACACCACTATAACGGGTTCCTTTTAGCATTTCTTTGAGTTTTGGAAAGAGGAAAAAGTCTGATGGGGCTAAATCTGGACTATAAGGCGGGTGAGGAAGCACTTCCCATCGAAATTCTTGAAGAACTTCTTTTGCAACCCATGCAGAATGCGCTGGTGCATTGTCATGGTCAAACAAGATCCCACCATGAAGTTTCCCTTTTCGTTTCTTGACTAATGCCTCTTTCAGTTTCCTTAAAACATTTGCATAGTAAGCTCCTGTCACAGTTCTTTGACCTTCAAGATAATCTATTAGTATCACCCCATCTGAATCCCAGAAAATGGTGGCCATCACTTTTTTATCCGATTTTTGAGATTTGAACTTGATTGGCCCCCACGCGGAAGCCACTGTTTTGACTGCTGTTTGGATTCAGGATCATACTGGTAGATCCAGGTTTCATCTCCGGTGATGATTCTGGTAAGGAAATGCTCTTAATCAACTTCAATTTTGTTTAATATCGCCAAAGACAGATCACTTCGAAGAATCAGCTGATCAGGGCGCAACGCTTTTGGGACCCATCGCATTGAAAGCTTGCTTAGTCCCAAATTATCGTGCAGAATTGAATTTGCCGAACCATATGAAATGTCTAGGGACTTAGCTAACTGATTAACTGTTATTCTTCGATCTTCTTCAATAAAAGTCTGAGCAGCCTCAACGTTTGGTCATTTTTTGATGTTCCTAGTCTTCCACTGCGATGGTCGTCTTCAAAGTCGTCTCTCCCTTGTTTGAATCACTGAATCCATTTGTAGACAGCAGTTTTCTTTGAGGCAGTAGTGCCGTAAACTTTAACTAAAGCCTCCATAATCTGTGTCCCTTTCCTTTTGAGTTTCACCAGAAACTTGATATTCGATCTCATCTCAAAATAACTATTTTCCATTGTTCCAAAAAGAGGTTTTTTAAAGAGTGTCAGTACTGTACAATAGTCCACGCATAACTGACTGCAAGTGACTAATAGCAAGGTAAAGACCCAGTGACAATGTTCTGACATGTTTAATATTGTTTTAACCTATTTTTTTCTTACTATGATAAAATTCCACGAACTTTTTGATCCCCCCTCGTCTATACCAGAGTGTTGTAGTTTGCCTGAAGCATTGTTGAATAGGAGATATAAATTTAAATAATTTTAAAAGCCATACAATGCACTAGAAAATTAAAGGTGCCAAGATAACGATAGAATTTTACCGTAGCTATATTTCCAATTCAACAATGCTTCAAGCAAACTACGACACATACACACACACACACACATATATATATATATATATATATATATGTCTGCCTCTCTGTTTTGTTCCCATCCAAATTTGTACTATATATATATATATATTTATATACGGTATATATATATATATATATATATAGGAACAAGTATGACCCCGACGGCAGAGCTCAAGCCGTTTCGACGGCTAATTCTGGACGTCAAGAATTAGCCGTTGAAACGGCTTGAGCTCTGCCGTCGGGGTCATACTTGTTCCTATTACCCTAAGTATTGAGTACTTTGGTGCGTTATGGTCTATCTGGTTCCTTACCACATTTCCTTCGTTATATATATATATATATATACAGAGTTCAAGAGTAATCAATCGTAAAGAGAGAGATGGAGATAGGAGAGGAGAAGAGAGATTGGTGAATTAGTGAGAAGCCAAAGCGTAAAGGCATGTGCTCAATGTGCAATATGCAGTAGAAGGCAGCTAGAAACATTATATGGAGTAGCGAAACAATTGTAAACAGACATTGGGCGGTGGATTGGCAGTATCGGTAGAGGGTCAGACACCATGCTTTCCAGCATAGTTACGTCCCTTTACGATCTGAGTTCAAATCCCGCCGAGGTTGACTTTGCCTTTCATCCTTACGGGGTCGATAAAATAAAGTACCAGTAATGCACTGGGTAATTGCTGGCCTTGTGCCTAAAGTAGAAACAATTATTATTATTATTATTCTCTACATTCCTTACATTAAACTAAAACTATGTTGACAATCTCTTAATAATGTCTTCCTTGTGAAATTTGTGGTCTTGTTTTGCTTAACTAATGAATATATATATATATATATATATAAATATATATATATATGTATATATATATATTGGAAAATGTTTGAAATTTTGGTACAGTTAGGTATATTTAAAAAGAAGGAAAAGAATGACTTCACTTGTAGTTTAAACAACTTAATTTAATTTTATAATATTATGATTTTATAATTTGGTTTGGTAGATCTAGTAAGTACTTTGTTAACTTCGGTTGGGAGATTAACTTTCCTGGAGAACCAAATTGTAAAATCATAATATTATTAAATTAAATTAAATTGTTTGGAACTAGCCCAGTAGTTAGTGACCTCATAGTCAGGAATAGAGGTACTCAACGACAGAGGAGGACTACCCTGAGAAGAAGAATATGGAAGTTGAAGGACCCCACAGCCAGTAACAAATTTGATGCTTTTGACAGTAAGGAAGAATAATTAGAGACGTACAATATAGAGGAACAGTGGGTATTCTTGAAAGTTAACCTACTGAAGGTGACATGAAATCTGTGGCTGGAGCAGACCTATAGGCAGGAGGAGAGTAACTTGGTGGTGGAACAGTAAGGTGGAGGAGACAATCAATGCCAAAAAGCAGGCTTGGAAAGTATGGCGAGATGGGGAAAGTAGAGAACACTATCAAGTGGCCAGGAGAGAAGCTAGGAGACAAGTGTACTTTGCAAGAAGGGAAGCAGAGGATAGAAAGTTCAAGCGTGTTCTACAATGTGAGGACCAAAAACATGAAGTGTTCAGGATTGCAAGACAATGTGTCAAGGAAAACCGTGATATTGTCGGGGAGAAGTGTGTCCGTAATGATGATGGTGTACTTGCTCTCACCCATACTAAGAAGGTAGCTTGGAAGTGTCACTACGAGAGACTACTAAATAGAAGGACCAGCGGTGCAAGTTAAAGGTAGTATAATAAGTAAGGCAATCAAAGATATGAAGACAGGC
Organism: Eledone cirrhosa; assembly: GCA_964016885.1. NCBI lineage: Eukaryota > Metazoa > Mollusca > Cephalopoda > Octopoda > Eledonidae > Eledone > Eledone cirrhosa. The sequence goes on along the minus strand of OZ024753.1, from coordinate 14,221,129 downwards.
AAGGCAGCTGGGCCTTCAGAGATAGTTGCTGAGATGTTGAAAGCATCTGGAATGGTGGTCACCCAGATAGTAAACCAAGTAATAAAGAATGGGGTCATACCAAATGACCTCCGTAGCAGCACCATCATTAACTGCTACAAGGATAAAGGGGATGCTCTAGATAGGGGAAACTATAGAGGCATTAACTTAGATGACCAGGTCATGAAGGTCACAGAAAGAGTTATAGCACAACTAATCAGAGATCGAATTGATCTAGATGAAATGCAGTTTGGGTTTGTACGAGAACTACAAAAGTACCTAGTAAAAGTAAACCCCACTACTTAGCTTTTGTAGACCGGGAGAAAGCCTTTGACAAAGTCCCCCACTCCATTATCTGGTGGGCCCTTAGAAAACTAGGTGTAGATGAATGGCTTGTGAGAGCTATTCAAGCTATGTATAATGAAACAGTCAGTAAGGTTAGAATTAACAATGAATATAGTGAAGAATTTAGTGTAAACGTTGGTGTTCATCAAGGCTCTGTCCTTAGCCTCCTCCTATTTATTATTGCCCTTCAGGCTATAACAGGGGAGTTTAAGACCGGCTGCCCATAGGAACTTCTATACACAGATGATCTAACTCTCATAGCTGAATCTATGGCTGAACTACAGAAGAAATTCCAAACATGGAAGAATGGCCTAGAATCAAAAGGCCTTAAAGTTAACTTGTCTCAGACTAAAGTTCTAGTATGTAGAAAGGAAAATAGGTGCCCTCTGGTAAATGGCCCTGCTCAGTGTGTAGGAAAGGAGTAGGTAGAAATTCCATTTTATGTCCCAAATGCAAACTATGGGTACATACGTTACCTGGGTGACAAAATCAGTAGTGGTGGAGGGTGCTCTGAAAGTACAGTAGCCAGAGTCAGAACGGGATGGAAAAAGTTCAGAGAGCTTATATCGCTGTTGGCCACAAAAGGTTTCTATCTAAAAATGAAAGGCAGATTGTATTATGCCTATATATGAGCAGCAATGTTACATGGCAGTCAGACATGGGCATTGTGTGCAGGGGACCTGCGCAGACTGGAAAGGAACGAAGCATGCATGCTCCGTTTGATGTGTAATAGTAATATACGCGAACGGCAAAACATAAATGAACTAAGTGAGAAATTAGGAATAAGAAGGATCAGATGCTGTTTATTTGTGATATATATATATGATATATATAGGTGATATATATATATATATATATATACACACACATATATATATATATATATACACACACACACATATATATAAATATATCATCATCATCATCATCATTCATCATCATCGTTTAACGTCTATCTTCCACGCTAGCATGGGTTTAGACAGGAATTTTCCCACTTGAGGCAAGATTGGTTGTCTTGCTCACATAGGACTGTCTGGCAGGTTTTCTACGGCTGGATGCCCTTCCTAACACCAACCACATTTACAGTGTGGACTGGGAGGTTTTTACTGTGTTACCTACACGGCCACATTACAGCGTGGACTGTGTGTTTTTTTGTCATGACACCTACAAACCTCATTTATTTAGGACTGGATGTTGTGGTACCAACATAACTTTACATAACTTTACAAAGGGGTGGTGTAGATGGGGGTAGGGGTAGTGGGATGGGGGTGTATTTTGGTTAAGAGGTGCCTACTGATTGTAGGTTTCGCTTTGTACTTAGGCAAGGCGGGTCTTCTGTATTACTGCGTAGCGCCAAAGATCTCGATCCAGTGACATTGTCTTGGAGAGGCGTGTGTAAGGTCGGAATTTATCAAATCGTCCCAGGTTTTCTGGGTCTGCCTACTCCGTAGCTTCCATCTATTTTGATCGCCCTGCACTTTTTTATACAGCTGTCGTCTTTCATGCGCATCACGTGACCATACCAACGTAGTCTTCTCTCGAGTAAACAGCATCTGACCCCTCTTATTCCTAATTTCTCACTTAGTTCATCACATAAGAAACGGAGAATCAGTGGTGCGACGAATTAGAATTTATTAGACATATTACAATCGTTTCTCTGGCAACCAGCTCGAGGTACGATCGAACCTGACTCTGAAATCGCAAGTTCTTCAGACACGTCTCAATCCTTCGAAGCAGAGTTTCCAAATGACCTGTTTATCCCGTCAGCCTTTGCTCACCAACTTCTATCCTGGTCTTGTCGGTCGATGAGTGGTCAAGAATTCTACACGTCATCAGTATTTCTGACCGTATATGTGTGTGGGGGTCTGCATGTATATGTGTGTGTCTCCATGTATATGTGTGTGTGTACATGTATATGTGTGTGTGTGACATGTGTACAGTTAAGAGAGTTCCGAGGGTGTGTGGGGAAGTGGTGGAAAGACATTAAAAAAGGGGGCGAGAGAAAAGGGAGGAGAAAAAAAAAATTTATGGGGTCTGTTTCTGCAAGCAGGGAAAAGCAGACGTAGAATGATGATGATGATGATGATATATATATATATATATATTATTCTTGAAGTGATTCTGTACCAACATTAATGAAATTATTTCTATACATGTATATATATATATATATATATATATATATATATATATATATATATATATATATATATATATAAGAATATTTTTGAAACAGCGAGTTGATTTGAAATTATTAGAAATGTTAGCTATCGGCGTATTTTGGCTAAAGAAATTAAAGAAATTATTTAGCCTGATAGTGGGGTTAAGAACCCTCGGAGAAATGGAAAAAGATGAGTATTGACGTACATGGGAGTTGAACCCACATCTTTAGTTATCCGGATCACTGTGCTACCATTTACGTTGGTGTAAATGGTAGCACAGTGGTCCGGATAACCAAAGATCTGGGTTCGACTCCCTTGTACGTCAATACTCATCTTTTTCCATTTCTCCGAGAATTCTTAACCCCACTATCAGGCTAAATAATTTCTTTAATTTCTTTAGCCAAAATACGGCGATAGCTAACATTTCTAATAATATATATATATATATATATATATTAAATTGTTAAACAATATTCAATGATTATGTCAAAGAGAGAGTTTTACAGTAGATTGGAAGCACTCAACGGAAAATAATTTTCTAGAGTTATTAATATTAAAATATAAGTATTAATAAAATAGATGTTCTTTTGATCAATTACATTTTATTATACATGATACATGACATAGCCTGAGATGTTAACATCTCAGGGTATGTCATGTATCATTATATTTTGTCTGATGAGGACGTACTGTTGTACATCCGAAACATGTATAATAAAATGTAATTGATCAAAAGAACATCTATTTTATTAATACTTATATTTTAATATATATATATATAAAGAGAGAGAGAGAGAGAGAGAGAGAGAGAGAAAGAGAGAGAGAGAGAGAGGGAGAGAGAGAGACACATGGCTTAGTGGTTAGAGCATTGGCCTTGCAATCGAAAGGTTGTGAGTTCAATTCTCAGACCAGGTGATGTGTTGTTTCCTTGAGCAAGACACTTTATTTCCCATTGCTCCAGTTTACTCAGCTGTAGAAATGATATGATAGGGACTGGGGTCCCTATCATTCCACTGTAAAGTGGTCGTGGAAGAGCCACGGCAAAAAAGCACCCAGCACTCACTGTAAATGAGGTTGGTGTTAGGAAGGTCATCCAGCTGTACAAATCAAGCCAGAATCAGTTCCCGTCCCACCCTTGCAAGCAGGGAAAAGCGGACGTAAAAAATGATGATGATATATATATATATATTATATATATATATATCAATGATATTAATAAATGGAGACTCTATTTATAAAACCATATTTATTCTTTTATATATATTTCAAGGGTACCAAAACCTCGGTATGCTCTCATCAGATAAAATACAAAGTTTATTTTACAAATATTGACATATCCAGGAATGAGACCTTAACGGTTCAAGTTTCACCCAGATAGTCAATATTTATAAAACAAACTTTGTATTTTATCTGATGAGAGCGTACCAAAGTTAGGTACCCTTGAAATATATATAATAGAATAAATATGGTTTTATAAATATAGTTTCCATTTATTAATATCATTGATATTACACTCCAGAAAACTTGTCAAGTGCTTTGAATCTGTTATAAATATATTTGTTGAATTACCAACAAATTAAATATCCCTTTTGATTATATATATATTATATATATATATATCAGAGTGGTGTAGTTTGCTTGAAGCACTGTTGAATAGGAAACACAAATTTTAATAATTTTGAAAACAATACAATGCACTAGAAAGAAAATCAAGATTGCTAAGATAACAAAAGAATCTTGCTTTAGCAAATTTAACTTAAATCTGCTCTCCAAACAAACAAATCAACTCCAATCGATCTTGTAAGTCGCTCATAGGGATACTTCCTTGATAATGGGTTTTTAAACCTGAAAATATTTGGGATTATCAAATTTGCCAATGCAAGATTCTTTTGTTGTCTTAGCAATCTTGATTTTCTTTCTATTGCATTGTATGGTTTTCAAAATTATTTAAATTTGTGTTTTATATATATATAATTGGATATATGAGAGGGTTGAACACAGATATAACTATACATGTGTTCCAATTGCAAATGACCAAGTTAGCTAGGTTGAAAAAATACTAATTTAAAACAATATGGTTTGCCTGACTCGGTTTAACATAATAAATCAATAAAAATAACAAACCTATATTGGGCAAATAGCCTATGATACCCGGACAGACATGAATCTGTTTTGCAAAAATTTTTAAGTGAAAGCCAGAATTCCTGTGCTGTTCTGCGGGTATATATATATATATATATAAGGAAGGAAATGTGGTAAGGAACCAGGTGGACCATAACGCACCAAAGTACTCAATACTTAGGGTAGTAGAGTGGGTGATAGGAACGAGTAGGACCCCGACGGCTGAGCTCAAGCCGTTTCGACGGCTAATTCTGGACTGTCCAGAATTAGCCGTCGAAACGGCTTGAGCTCAGCCGTCGGGGTCCTACTCGTTCCTATATATATATATATATATATATATATATATATATATATATATATATATATATATATATATATATAGTACATACATGCATACAAACACACATCATAAACATTGAACACATATATAAGAAAATACTCAATGCTTTTGTTTTTTCGGCCATTTTTACCAATTCCTTTGAAATCATTCTTTGAAAATGTTTTGAGATTTCCTTGAGTATTTTTTTTTCTTTGATCTTTGATTTTGTTTTGTTTAGTTATTTTCACACACACCTGTCATAGTCAGACGCTTCATAGACTGTAATATCTTGGTAAAACATTCTCCAAAGAAGAGATTCTATTAAAGAAGAACATTAAACAAAGACGCCTCAATAAAATTTCAAAATAAAATTCTTGGTCAACTTGGCTTGATTTTGTTTTGTTTGATAGTTTTGTTCCTATTTTGTGTTTTGTTACTTTAACCCTTTAGCATTTAAACCGGCCAGAATTTTCTCACCTCTTTCTGTTCAAACTGGCTGTAATTTTAAAATGACAGCTACTACTGGTACCATGTAATCCACTATATTACTGGTACCATGTAACCCAGTACAACCTACTTCATGGTCAAGTGGCTGGTGGTGATCAGCAACTAAATCAGCTCCCCCACCAGACACTAGTCCAGTGAGGAGAGTAGGTAGAATACCTCTGCAACTAACCCAGATTCTGCTGCACGTCGGGTAGAGGAGGCCAAGCTCCTCAAATACCGGTCGCTCTCCAACAGGTTTGCGGTTGTACCCCTGGCAGTGGAGACTTCTGGTGTCCTCGGCCCCAGGGCTACTTCCCTACTCACCACCATAGGCGCTGAGCTGGCCAGCTGCAGGTGTGAACCCCACGAGTTGGAGCATCTCCCTTGCCATCCTCCATGGGAAGGCCTTCTCTATCCTGTCCGCTGGGGCTGTGGGGGGACCTCATCGTGTAACATTCCATATTTAGGTATCCACATAAATGTTATTACAACAGCACAAATAACAGCTGTTAAAAGGGTGGATGAACTCCTCAGCGTCAACAGCCATCCACCCCAGCTTTAGGTTAAGTAGTCTCCCCAATCTGCAATTTAGCCAAGCATGGTGAGTAAGTAGTAGTAATAATTGTTTCTACTTTAGGCACAAGGGCAGTAATTTGGGGAGTGGGGAGTTGATTAAATCGACCTCAGTGCATAACTGGTACTTTATTTTGTTGATCCTGTAAGGATGAAAGGCAAAGCTAACCTCGGTGGGATTTGAATTCATAAGATAAAGGGACGTGACTCTATGCCATAAAGCATGTTGGCAGATGTTCAATCAATACTGCCAATCCAACATTGTCCATAATTATGAGATTATTCAATAAAGGGGTCTGACTGAAAACTATGCTGACCCTTTCAAATTAATGTTCATTTTATCGTCTAATCTACTTTACTATAGACTATAGATAAACACAAAACTTCTCGGCTCTTACAATTATTTCTGTGATTAAATCTAATTATCAATGTATGAACTTTTAAAAAGAAACAAATGTTTTATTTATAAAAAAAAAAATCGAATCGAAAATGCGTTTTAATTAAACATTCAATTAATGATGTGGGATAGAAAAAAAAATGGGAGAGGGGGAACAATATTATGTTTAACCCTTTAGTATTTAAAATGGCTGAATCTGGCCAGAATTATCTTACCTCTTTCTGTTCAAATCGGTTGTAACCGGTCACTCATACTGATGTTAGAGTATTGTTCTCAAAAATAATATCAAAATCTCATAGATTTGATATTATATGAGATAAAGCCTTTATCATGGAAATATAATAGTAAATATTGAGTAAAGTAAATGGTAAAGGGTTAAGGGATAACCAATACTAAAAACAATTTATTAAAATATTGAAATATTTCAACAGTATTCACATCTTAGGGAGAAATATTAATTTAGCATTGTTTACTTCATTGATTAGTGTCCTCATCTTGGTTGTTATGGTTACAACATTTCAGTCATTGTTCCCTCTGGCCATCTTCAGAGGTATTATCATTATTATACACTGATATATTCAAACTAGTGTCCTCATCTCAGTTGTTATGGTCACAATGTTTTAGTCGTTGTACCCTCTGGCCATCTTCAGATATATTATTGTTATTATACACTGATATATCCAGACTAGTGCCCTCATCTCAGTTGTCATGGTCACAATGTTTTAGTCGTTGTACCCTCTGGCCATCTTCAGATGTATTATTGTTATTATACACTGATATATCCAGACTAGTGCCCTCATCTCAGTTGTCATGGTCACAATGTTTTAGTCGTTGTACCCTCTGGCCATCTTCAAATATATTATTGTTATTATACACTGATATATCCAGACTAGTGCCCTCATCTCAGTTGTCATGGTCACAATGTTTTAGTCGTTGTACCCTCTGGCCATCTTCAGATGTATTATTGTTATTATACACTGATATATCCAGACTAGTGTCCTCATCTCAGTTGTTATGGTCACAATATTTCAGCTGTTGTATCCTTTGGATTTCATGAAGTATCTGTCATGTTCAATAATGTTCTTAGAATTTTTAACTAAAACATCCTCACGTTAATTAGTTTGTTACTTGTGATGTCACTTGGTTGTTTAATTTAAACTGGAGAGGAGAGGTTTAAAAAATATCCTAGAAATGCTGTATGTCAATACAGCGCTCCTATAAATGCCCACCTGAGTTATGGGACCATACATATATAGGTATACAAACAAAGAGATTGAGTGCATGGCCAATATGTAAACTGGAAAACTTAATGCTTAACCAACAACTATACTGTGAAGGTTCATGTTCTAGAAGTTAGGGTGTTAGACTAATGATCATAATGTTGAGGGTTTGATTCCTCGACCAGGTGGTGTATGTTGTGTTTTTAAGTAAAACACTTCATTTCCCATTGCTCCAGTACACTCAGCTAAAAAATGAGTACCAGCAGTAGCTGGAGATTAAGCCTGCAATGGATTGGTGTCCTGTCCAGGGAGGGGGGAAAGTTTTGTGCCCCCAGTCACTTAACACTAATGAAACCAGGATAAGCATCAGATCCTCAGGGTTTGGAGTGAAAAAATATGAGAAGAACCCCCATATAGATTATGTTATGATCCCATGAGTTGAATAAAGGATCCAATTTGAAATTCCAAGAACAGAGACCTGAAATAAGACAAAAGGTAGAAGGACTAAAACAACATTACTATAATAACGAAGATGAGGACTCCAGTCTGAATAAATCAGTTCAGTAGGTGGAAGATGATGACAGGTTAAGCAGACACCAGGAGGATCTTCAGAAGAAGAACTCCCCTTCAAGAAGGTTTTTCGACCTATGATTCCTCCTAACATTTTAAGGGGGCTGGCCCACCTAGGTCTAAGGGAGCCAGGCACACCTAGTTCATGATTCTTAATAATGACAATTTTTCATCTCAGAAAATTAATTTAGCAGTGTAAAGAATGTAAAACAAATAAAAAAATAATATTATAACAATTAAAATAGACGTTTTCATATATATATATATCAGCCAGTCTGCTAATATGCAAATCAGGTTGATCAGTCACTGTATATTTCAGAGAATATCATATATTTTCACTAGCTCTGACAGTTGGCAGATGAGCAGTATACTGCACTGATGAAGGGTAATCACCCAGAAACATTAGTGTCTGCAGTTCTGTTTATATGCCAACACAAGAGCAAGAATGACGGTGTCATTCTACTGACATGGCTTAAGTGGCTGTTTGCATAATTGCAAACGAATCGAATATTATTATTAATATTAGGAAAAACTCACATTAGATTTATTGTATTCAGCCATGTAGAGTGATAAACTATTTGTTATATATATATATATAGATATATATTTATATATGTGTGTGTGTGTGTGTGTGTGTGTGTGTGTGTGTGTGTGTGTGTGTGTGTGTGTGTGTCTGTGGTGTGTATGTGTGTATGTGTATGGAATATTTGGAGCTTAGTAAAGAATCTATCTAGATGGAGTGACTTAAGAATGCATTATAAGTTGTGATGCCATTTTAGAATATCAACAAAACTGCTTCCTTCTGTAAGTTCAAACAAAATATATATACATACACAAATATATATATATATATATATATATATATATATATATATATATATATATATATATATATATTATATATATATATATATATATACATATATATTATATTAATATATATACACACACTCACAAATATATATATGTAATGTATATATATGTAATGTATATATGTGTTTGTGTGTATATATATATATATATATATATACATATATATTATATTAATATATATACACACACTCACAAATATATATATTATATTAATATATATACACACACTCACAAATATATATATATATATATATATATATACACACAAACACATATATACATATATATATATGTATGTGTGTAATAGATTGGTTTGTAAACATTAAATCTAAAAATAATACTAAATTTATACAAATGGATATAGCTAATTATTATTCTTCAATAACTCCTAATTTACTTAATAAAGCACTAATATACACATCCAAACATACTGACTTATCTAGGGAAGAAATAAACATTATATTAACTGCACCGAAAACCCTTATTGAATTTAACAATGATCTCTGGACTAGAGCTGATTGACCGAAGAATTTTGATATTATGATGGGTTCTTTGAACTCAGCTCAAGTTACAGATCTCGTTGGCACCTTCATTCTTAATGCCTTACATAGGAAATTGCCGGAGGTTTATACCGTGATGATGCATTATTTATATTAGATAAACATAACAATAGTGAACAGAAAAAAGAAAATTATTATAGACTTCTTCAATAATTATGACCTTAAGTTAGAAATAGAAAACAATAATAAAATTGTTAATTTATTAGATGTTACACTAAACCTTAACTCCAGCCTATATTACCCATTCCATAAGATTAATGAAACCTAAATTATGTCAGCTTCTACTCAAACCACCCAAGAAACGTTAAAAAAGCTATAGTAAATAGTGTCCAGCAAAGAATATCTAGACTCTCAGCTAATAAAAATATATTTGATAACAAAGCAGAATATGACAATGACGCTCTACACAGAGCTGGATACACTAATAAAATTAATTACATAGATAAGAATAGTACAAACTAATCTCTTAAGTTTATTATAATATTAATGAATTTAAACAACTTAACCAAGATAATAAATCAAATAGAAAAGCCAGAACTAGAAATATAATTTGGTATTCACCTCCAGTATCATTAGGAATTAAGACACCTTTAGCACACCAATTCTTTAAAGCTCTAGATAAATGTTTACCTAAGTCCCACAAGTATCACTCCATTTTTAACAGACATACAGTCAAGCTCTCTTACTCTACAACTATGAATGTAGCCCAGAATATAGCAAGAATTAATAATAGGAATTTAAAATTAAACCTAACTGAAGTAAACCCAACTAATAATAACAATGTAATTAATAGCATTAGGAATAATAATAATAGCGAATACATGAATAATAATACGGTATCTTCAAGTAACAATATAAGAAAATGTAATTGCAGGAATTACATCTTATGCCCACTACAGAATAATTGCCTAGATAGAAATTTAGTATACAAATGCACCATAAAAACTCGGGATAGGCTGTATAACACACTGATTATAATTTATAGAACCTACTATATTTGGTCTATATAAGTTGCCTATTTACAATATAAATACAATTACTTTTAAATTTAACACATAGAACATTTCTTATACAATGTAAAAACTATTATCAAAACCATATTTACTATATGGTGCTCTGAAATCTTATATAAATTATTTATTTATAATATAAATTATAATTAATAATTATGGTAAACATTAGATGAAACAATATATTATTAAATGTTTATCATAAGTATACATTTAACATATTCTTTAAAATACTAATTCTTAGAGATATCTCCCCATATTTTTTTGTTTATAATCAAAGTTTATATATACGATATATTTCAACTTGCATAACTGTTTAAATATTATATTACTAACCATATGCAGTAATAGATTATGCCACAATACTGTAAATTTTTACTTAAAAAATATAATTCACTTCACATCCTTAAAATATATGTATAAAATACATATCTATACATATCTAGAGAAACAAAATGGCGTAGGACAGAACAAAGGAGAGGCACAAAAACAAAGAAAGGAATCCCCAGTCACTGAAGAGGTCACAGAGTGTGTGACGAAAGAACTATGACAATATATAAACAACTATCTGGTTGTGGAACCAACCAACCAACCAGAAATTTATAAATTTATAAATTTATTATAAATTTATTATAATAAATTGAAGTGAAAGCAACTGGTGCGTGTGTTTCTTATTGGCAACATGACCCTCCCAAAGAATAACATATCTATAGTTACTTGATCTCTCTTACGCCCATTTATAAATCTATGTATATATATACTTAAATACGATGTATATTCACGCATAATCATTTATGTACTAAATAATCATCGGGAAGGGCAGGCAGTTTTTATCTGTCTGGTGGCCATGGCGAAAGAGATAGTATGGTGGACACGTTTGAAAGGGCTGAAGACGAGCACTTACCTCTTCGGTGATGCTCTGATTGACTTTTTCAAATTTCATTTGAAAAGGAAAATCAGAGTAGAGAGGGAAGTGCTCTCTTCCCAGCATTTTGTTGAAAGATGGGTGAGAGAAGCAAGAATGGCCCGAGTGAATGGGCCGACTCTGAGTATATATCTGTAAACTAAAGGTGGAAAACTGGGAGAGGGCACTTGCCTTGGTGGTCAGGGTCATTGTGGCTTTTTACTGGGCTTTCTCCACAAATGTCCCTCCAAAGTCTCCCCCCTATTGGGGAATTTTTCATTGTTATTTTCATTGTTATTTTTGTTACATCCTCTGTTTTTGTTTTTTACACGCAGAAATGCCCATTTGTACCGTCCTGCATTGTCCTGCACTGTCCTTAATGTCTACTTTATGTAAACCCTTGTGGTTAATAAAGAAATCATTATTTTTTAATTAACGATATATAATAATTGTTTCTACTTTTTGGCACAAGGCCAGCAATTACCCAGTACATTACTGGTACTTTATTTTATCGACCCCGTAAGGATGAAAGCAAAGTTGACCTTGGCGGAATTTGAACTCAGAATGGAAAGGGCCGTAACTCAATGTGTCAAAGCATGGCGTCCAACGCTCTACCGATACTGCCAATCCACCACCCTTAACGATATATAATAATGTCTTATAATATACTGTGGAGGCACGTGGCCTAGTGGTAATGGTGTTGGACCTACGATCATAATGTTGTGGGCTTGATTCCTGGGTTGCGTGTTGTGTTCTTGAGCAAAACACTTCATTTCACGTTGCTCCAGTATACTCAGCTGAAAATGAGTGCCAGCAATAGCTGGAGGTTTAACCCTGCGATGGTTTAATCCTGCCCAGGGGGGAGGGGGAGTCTTGTACTCTCAGTTGTTTCACGCCATGAAACCGGGATAAGCACCGGTCAAATGAGCCTTCTGGCTTAAGACAGACTTTTTTTTTTTAATAATATACTATAATATTAAAAAATAAATACACTCGAATATATATATATATGTGTGCGCTTGTGTGTGTGTGTGTGTGTGCGTATAAATACGATGTATATTCAATCACATAACCACATAAATGTTATATTGTTGTAATTGTTTTAAGGAACAATAATTCTTAATTTACTACAATACATTATAATTCTCATCTAAATATTATAAATACATCCATATTCTTAAAATATATATTAAAAATTAAATAAGTATAATTATGTGATTCCTTCTAAACTCATGTATATATCTTTGGGTTATATATCTATAACTATCTCTAAAATAACCCTACAATAATTTTTCACCCTATAATAACAAACTCATAAACAATATAAATAAGGATTTGTTTTAATTTATCAAGCGTCTAAATTTAATGTCTTTTTTCAGGTTTAACGTATCCTCATTAACATATATCCCTTGAGTTTTGAATTTTTCAATCACTATCTTCATTTCACTTATACCATTAAGTTCACATGAAGATATGTCACTATCTTAACACCAAATATTAGGTTTTATCTGACGAAAGCGTTCTTAAATATTAGTACCCTTGAAATACGTATAATAAAATAAATATGGTTTTATAAAGATATTTTCCATTTATTAATATTCTTTATATATATATATATATATATACACACACACACACACACACACACACACACACGCACACACACGTATATACATATATATATATATATCTATATATATGAATCCAGATCAAAATTCTTTAGTAGATTGTAGATTGTATAAAAAAAAACACAAAAAAACCACCCACCCAAATGAAGAATAGTCTTATAATGAAAATATAAAATGAGTTCCAATACCACATTCATTCATACTTGTATGTACACCTCTATATATATATATATATATATGCATAACATATATATAACCATAATATATATATATATATATATATATATATATATATATATATATATATATATATATATTATATATATATATATATATATATATATATATATATATATATTATATATATATATATATATATATATATATTATATATATATATTATATATATATATATATATATATATATATATATATATATATATTATATATCATATATATATATATATATTATGTATATATATATACATATATATGCATAATATATATATATATATATATATATATATATATATATACATATATATATATATAAGCTAACTCGCACAATTTCCAAATATTGAAAAGAAAAGAAAATGTCTTGATCTTTAAAGTCCATTGATAACAAAGATGAGTATTTTTTACCAATATATATCTAGGTGGGAACAGTTAACAATACTGAAATACTAAGTGTACCAGTTAAATAGTTAGTTAGTACACTAAGATACAGTGATACCAATGAAGATGAAAATTACCTGACTCCAATGTTAACCTCATCATTTCTTATAATTGTTTTTTTTTTATATTGTTTTCGTTTTCGTTTTGTAAAACATAATTTATAGTCTTTGGTTGTCATCAGGAGTCAAATTTACCATGTATATGTGTGTGTGTGTGTGTGTGTGTATATACAAGGGCAATCCCAAAAGTAAGGTCTCCTTCCGATATTGCAACTTTTCCGTTAAAATCCTGTGGATGGTGCTTCGGGAAACCTTAGGAACCAAAATGCAGAGAGCATCCAGAGTGATCCGCCAATCTTTACACATGTTTTCCTCAGAAGGAGACTTTACTTTTGGGATTGCCCTCATATATAATAACTGCCGAAATTCGCACTTGGCGGTAGCGTTCAACGGGAGCTCCATTCTCAATGGTTGCCAAGCCAAGATTGAGCATCCCAGCGAAGCGCGCGCATGCTTGTTTGGGAGCGAAGGAAGCACCAATCACAACAGTGTTGGCAACAGCCGTACGAACAGTTTCTCTGCGTCCCCATTGCTTTGGAGACCTTACTTTTGGGATTGCCCTCGTATATACATATCAAAATAAGAGTCATATAAATCTTGTTTATTCCCCTCCTCCCGTAGAATTATCAAGTGTACTTAACGATGAAATACTGTGTAAGGTATATAAGTCTTGCTTTCTCCACCATATATTTTTGCATATATATATATATATATAAGCGAGGTGCCCCAGCATGGCCTCAGTTGGTTGGCTGGAACAGGTAAAAGAATATATATATATATATATATATTAATGAAAATGATGAAGTTTTGTTCACATGTGCGTTTCACAGTGGATTGACTCGAGATCACCCATAGAAGTTATGGACCTGCTCCATTATTGATCTGCTCCATATATTTTGTCAGATTGCCAGAGCAGATCGATAATGGAGTCTGGTCCATAACTGCTATGGGTGAACCTGAGCCAATCCCCAGCAAAATGCACATCACAAGTCGATATACAATAAAAAAAAAGCTTACTAATATATATATATACACTCTGTTTGTGCATTGAGTGCTTGTTTTGGTACCACCATCAGTAATTCACTGAATCATATATATGTATATACAAACAAATAAATAGCTAGAGTGGTTGCTAGATACTTAAATAAATAGGTACTCATTCTATCTTTTGATGAAGGACTAGTGTCTGAAACATAAAGACTCTTTTCCTACTATATCAAGCGTTAAACTAATATATTTCTTCATTGTACTGTGTTGTTTCCATTTATTATTTGCATATATATATATATATATATATATATATATATATATATATATATATATCCATGGAAAATACATCAACTAATGATGAAGTAAGATTAAACCATTTAAAAATTTGTGTTTCACAACAATAAAACACACCCAAAGTAATATCCCCTCTAATCCCACTCCTTGCTATACAGAACCCACAAGAAATGATGAGGTTAACACCCAGTAAAAAAAAATTCTCCCATCATCTTTCATCTTCTTCTATCTGTATCAATAATATCTGATGACAGATAATTCCAAGATACATCATTTGCAGGAATCTTTAACGAGGCTCTTAACAGTTAAAGAATGCGTGCTATAAATGAAAGTTGTCCATTAATAATTATTATTATTGATGTTGTTGTTATTGATGTCATCATCTTCTTCTTCATTGTAGAATTGGTTATCTGGAAAATTTCAAATAAACAAAAAACAATGACAGGTAAATATTTTCTGAATTGTGATTTATGAGGTGCAAAATATAGGTAAATATTCTGAACTAGGATGTATGAGATGTGAAATATAGGTAAATATTCTGGACTAGGATGTACGAGATGTGAAATATAGGTAAATATTCTGAACTAGGATGTACGAGATGTGAAATATAGGTAAATATTCTGAACTAGGATGTAAGAGATGTGAAATATAGCTAAATATTCTGAACTAGGATGTACGAGATGTGAAATATAGGTAAATATTCTGAACTAGGATGTAAGAGATGTGAAATATAGGTAAATATTCTGAACTAGGATGTACGAGATGTGAAATATAGGTAAATATTCTGAACTAGGATGTAAGAGATGTGAAATATAGGTAAATATTCTGAACTGGGATGTACGAGATGTGAAATATAGGTAAATATTCTGAACTGGGATGTACGAGATGTGAAATATAGGTAAATATTCTGAACTGGGATGTACGAGATGTGAAATATGGGTAAATATTCTGAACTAGGATGAGATGTGAAATATAGGTAAATATAGTAAAATGGAGGCACATGGCTTAATGGTTAGAGCATTGGCCTTGCAATCGAAAGGTTGTGAGTTCAATTCTCAGACCGGGTGATGTGTTGTTTCCTTGAGCAAGACACTTTATTTCACATTGCTCCAGTTTACTCATCTGTAGAAATGAGATGATAGGGACTGGGGTCCATATCATTCCACTGCAAAGTGGTCGTGGAGGTGCCACGACAAAAAAGCACCCAGCCCTAGTTGGCCTTCATGTTAGTGCCAGCCCTGTATAAAACTGTGCTCTTTAAGGTTCAGTAATGTATCTCACTGAGGTCTGTGCCCTAGTTGGCCTTCATGGTAGCTCCAGCCCTGTATAAAACTGTGATCCTAAAGATTCAGTAATGTACCTCACTGAGGTTTGTGTCCTAGGTGGCTGCCTAGTTAGCCTTAATGGTAGCACCAACCCTTGTTTAAAACTGTGATCTTTAAAGTTCAGTAATGTACCTCACTGAGGTGTGTGTCCTATTTGGCCTTCATGGCAGGATCAGCCCTGTATAAAACTGTGATCCTTTAAGGTTCAGTAATGTACCTTTCTGAGGTCTGAGCCCTAGGTGGCTGCCTATTTGGATGTGTGTTAACCCTTTAGCATTTAATCCGGATGTATCCAGCCAGAATTATCTCACCTCTTTCTGTTCAAACCGGCTCTAACAGGTCACTCATACTGATGTTAAGGTATTTTTCTCAAAACAAATAATATCAAAATCTCATAGATTCAATGTGAGATAAAGCCTTTACTATGAAAATACAATAGTATATATAGAGTAATGTAAATGGTAAAGGGTTAATACAATAGTATATATAGGGTAATGTGAATGCTAAAAGGTTAATACAATAGTATATATAGAGTAATGTAAATTGTAAAGGGTTAATACAATAGTATATATAGGGTAATGTGAATGCTAAAGGGTTAATACAATAGTATATATAGGGTAATGTAAATGCTAAAGGGTTAAAATAGATATAAGCTGTTGCTTACCATACTTGGATTCTACTTTCTTGTTCTCCATATTCTTTGGAAGTTGGACCTGAGAAAAAGATGGAATCACAGACATTAAAATTATTACAGAATTTTTTTGGTTTAAATATTTACAAAACATTTCTTTTTTGGAAAACTTACAAATCTTTGTAGGACTTTAACACAATAACATAGAGGAATAATAATAATAATTGTTTCTATTTTTAGGCACAAGGCCAGCAATTACCCAGTACATTACTGGTTTCTTATATAGTCAACAATCTTAGGGGAGGAGAAAGTTGATTAAATCAACCCCAGTGCATTACTGGTACTTTATTTTATCGACCCCGTAAGGATGAAAGGCAAAGTTAACCTCGGCGAGATTTGAACTAAGAACGTAAAGGGACGTAACTCTATTCTACAAAGCATGGTGTCCAACTGCAAGAAGAAGAAGAAGAAGGAGGAGGACATGGGCTCTTCCTTACCAAGGTGAAGACTACCTGCTCTTCCTTATCAAAGGAATGAAGTGGGTGGGTTTTCTCAGCAGATTTCAGCTGACATCTGGTGCCATACATACAGTACATGACAACAACTTGTGGATAATCATCATATTAACAACATTCAGTGCCCGTAGGAATTCTCATCTCCATCGCTATGGCTTCATTAACCCTTTAGTTACCAACCCAACCAAATCCCTGTCTGATTCTATGAAATAAAATCACCTCATTTTAAATGTTTCCAATTTAAATTAAAATCTTCCAACATAATTTTATAAGAACCTTACATTAAGTTATCATCTTAGTAATGGAATAATTAATAATTTTAGTAAATCCTTCAAAATTCTTCATTAATTAATTGAGATAGACTGCATTTCATTAGAAATACAGTCATGAAAGGGTTAATTTTATTTTTTCCATATTCCTCAGTTCTTCCTCCTCCAATTCTTTCTATTTCCAAACTTCTTCTAGCCTTCTTTTGGCTTAGATTTTTTTATATTCCTCTTCCCTTATAAATAAATATCTCTTAACTCTTTCCATCTCTAAAACTCTCTCTCTCTGTATTATACAT
The DNA here is from genome assembly GCA_964016885.1 of Eledone cirrhosa. Taxonomy (NCBI): domain Eukaryota; kingdom Metazoa; phylum Mollusca; class Cephalopoda; order Octopoda; family Eledonidae; genus Eledone; species Eledone cirrhosa. The sequence continues at coordinate 14,202,889 of OZ024753.1, read as the reverse complement.
ATGTTCTATACCATCTGGACTACTAATATTTTATCTCTTAATTTTTACTATCACTAAAACTCTCTTAATTCTTTCTATTCATAGTAACATACAGAATTTCTTGAGCATTCTAAAACCCTGTGGAGCTAATCCCCTTCCAGATCTGAACAGTAGATTTCTTCCAGAGAAGGAGACCTCCAGATCTGAATACAGCAGATATCTTCCAGAAAAGGAGATTTCCAGATCTGAATACAGCAGATATCTTCCAGAAAAGGAGACCTCCAGATCTGAATACAATAAATTTCTTCCAGAGAAGGAGACCTCCAGATGTGAATACAGTAAATTTCTTCCAGAAAAGGAGAGTCCAGATCTGAACAACAAATTTCTTCCAGAAAAGGAGACCTCCAGATGTGAATACATTAGATTTCTTCCAGAAAAGGAGACCTCCAGATGTGAATACAGTAGATTTCTTCCAGGGAAGGAGAAACAATGAAAAAAATGAAATGAAAAAGATATATATAGGAAGAATCAACCTCAGTACTAGACTGGTACTTTTTTATCAACCTTCAATGGATGGAAGGCAAAGCTTACCTCAGTGGAATTTAAGCTCAAAGAGCAGAGATGCAGAACAAATACTACAAAGCATTCTATCTGATGTTCTAAGACTTTGCTAAACATTAATATAACACAAAACAAATAAAAAAACTATTTGTTCATAAATATTAATGGTAATAATAATAATAATATTATTGATGATGATGATGATGATGATGATGATGATTGACAGTTTAGCAAAGATATACAAGCATTAGTATAGCTAACAATACTGGGTTGATTAAAACTACTACGACTGTTACTAATACTGCTACTACTACTACTACTACTACTCACAGTCCTTTGTTACCTCCTGCATGAGCTTTAGTGATTTGGATCAGCTCTCACAATCTCTGCCCTCGTTTCCTTGGTCTCTCTCTCTCTTTCTTTAAAGCAGCTATCCTCCACTGGGATCTCTTGTCCTCTCTTCACCCAATTATTATCATCAATAAGCATCACATATAAGTGAAGGCGTGTGGCTGAGTGGTTAGAGAATTGGATTTGCAATTGTGAGGTTGTGAGTTCGATTTCCAGACCGGGCGATGCCTTATGTCCTTGAACAAGACACTTTATTTCACGTTGCTCCTTCTACCTGGAGTTGCGACCAACAGATAGTATTAGCAATTGGAAAGACCATTGGAAACATTGTTTCCTCGGTCTGATTTGACGAAAGTCAATCGACTGCCTATGCATCACATGTCCATACCAGTGCTGTCTTCTCTCCTGCACAATACATCTGATTCCTCTTAAACCCAGTTTCTCTCTCAGTTTATCAATGTTTTGTTATTCATGCACATTAACACTGCACATCTATCTGACCATACTTGCTTCATTTCTCTCTAGCCTTCACATATCCTCTGCATTCACTGCCCATGTCTCACCCCTATGCACCATCATACAACACACAGGTATCATACAGCTAGCCTTTTGCTTGTAAAGGAAAAACCTCTATGGAAATGAACCCTTTGGTAGTGACCAAATGATTTATCAAGGACATTTTAAAAATGTTCATGCTAGGCAAGTTAGCAGAGTTATTACAACATCAAATTAAGTACCTGCTAGAAATGGGCTCCATAAGCCATAGTGAAGGCAACCTATCTAGGAGAGTAGACACTCCTAATAAGAACTGGTACAGAGTGGAGAGGACTCTTGAGCCCAGTAAGACAAGTTCTCTACTAGTGCTGGGGGCACAAATAATGTACCCAGTCCACGCTGTAAAGTGGTTGGTGATAGGAAAGGTATAAAGCCAGAAAAAAAAACCTTGCCAAAATAGGGAAAGCAGTATTTGTTCTAGCTCAACCTTTTGAGATCAGATCCTGCCAAGGTTAACTTATCCTTTTATCCTTTTTAGTGTAAAAAAATAAAGGCCCAGTTTAGGGTGACAGATTGTTGGAATTGTTAAAGCAATGAATAGGATGCTTAGCAGCATCTGTTTCAGTTCAAATCCTGCATCAGTCACTGGAGAAAATGGTGACATGATATGTCTGGGGTTGTTTGTCATTAAAACCCTCAAGAAACATCTGAGATGCAACTCCATAGGACCCCAGCTTTGTCTGTATATAAGCGTGCCTTAACAATATCAAGAAGACATCTTCACTTTTATGCTCTTTACTCCATTATATGTTCCAGCCGACAGGCTAGGGCACTGCCATTGAGTAATTCATGCTATGATTTAAAAAAAAAAATTAAATAGCAAAGCAGTTGTAGTATAGATAGAAGTAATATAGCAAATAGATAGTAGATATATTGCTCATGTTAATCATTAGTAGAACAGAGAGAGAGGCATGGCAGGTATTAGTGAAAACCAGAACAAGAACAACAAATAGATTTTAGCTACCTGAACTTCTCTCCCATCCAACTGAAATTCATGTTCAAAGCCACCAATTTTGTTTTCATTATTCAGATCCCCCTTAAAGAAATCTGGAGGCATTTTGTTTTCAACAATTTTTGGATGGTCATTGGGAAGTTCACGTCCAGCAAGGTTGTCCTCAACATTTATCCTCTCCAATGGTTGGTTGCCCACGTTATTTTCATCACCATTGTTGAGGTCAAAATCGACAGGCATTTTGTTATTGTTGTGTCTTCTATTGTTAAGCATATTGATAATGTCTTTGTCCTCTTCTGACTGAATTATACCATTGTCTTTTTCATAATCATTCTAAGAACCAAAGAATCAAAGAACACCAGAATAGGAATTAGTTTACCAAGTTATGACGTCATAAGACAGACAATACATGAGAAGTTAACATACATCCTGTTTTCCCCATTACTATAACTGAAAGCTCTGAGGTGTCGATCATATTGTGATAAATACTTTTTCAACTATGTCTTTAATTTGACACCAAGCAGCTGAAGTATGCTGTAAATTTGAAGTTGTGTTAAAGTGTATGTAAACATACACATATATAAATATAAACAGATCTTGTTTAGATATTACTCTATATATAGCAAAAGAGGAACAGCCTGACTCAAGCTGCAGTTCAATTTGGAATGACCTTCAAAAGCTGTTCACATCTTTCACACACACTACAGGGAAATATGCAACTAGTAGCTTTGTAAGTCCACCAAATGTGGCAGTAACAGCAAACTGTATCAGTAAATTTACATATAATTAGTACCTATCTAAGTCTAAAGTCTGTCTCGAGTCAGGAGGCTGATGAGGCTGGTACTTATCCTGGTTTTTGTGACAGTAAGCAACAGAGAGGAGTACAAGAATTCCCCTTGGAGATGACACCAGTCCATCACAGGGTTAAACCCCCAGCTATTGCTGGTACTCATTTTCAGCTGAGTATATAGCTGAGCAATGTGAAATGAAGTGTTTTGATCAAACAAGACCAGTGATAAAGCAGCAATCTATCTATCTATCTTTGGAAATAAAAGCACCTATCTATCTACCTACCTACCTACCTACCCACCTACCTACACACATACCTATCTATCTACCTACCTATCAACCTACCCACCTACCTACCTTCCTACCTTCTTAACTCTCTATCTATAGTTATCTATTTATGTATATTTACCAATGTAAAGTGCTAATGCTGGTGTCATGACAAAATGCACCCAGTACACTCTGGAAAGTGATAGTGATGGTGTCATGACAAAATGCACCCAGTACACTCTGGAAAGTGATAGTGCTGGTGTCATGACAAAATGCTCCCAGTACACTCTGAAAAGTGATAGTGATGGTGTCATGACAAAATGCACCCAGTACACTCTGGAAAGTGATAGTGCTGGTGTCATGACAAAATGCACCCAGTACACTCTGGAAAGTGATAGTGCTGGTATCATGACAAAATGCACCCACTACACTCTGTAAAGTGGAATGGAATTTGGCCATAGAAACCCTGCCAAAATATAGAATGTATGAACAAAATAAAGTTATCTGACCCATCTTATCTCAAACTATGATGACCTACTAAACCTAGCCAGAATAGAAATGGGCATATAACTACAATGACAGTATAACTACAATGACAATATAACTACAATGACAATATAATTACAATGACAATATAACTACAATGACAATATAACTACAATGACAATAAAACTACAATGACAATAAAACTACAATGACAATGTAACTACAATGACAATATAATTACAATGACAATATAACTACAATGACAATAAAACTACAATGACAATATAACTACAATGGCAATATAACTACAATGACAATATAACTACAATGACAATATAATTACAATGACAATAACACTACAATGACAATAACACTACAATGACAATATAACTACAATGACAATAAAACTACAATGACAATATAATTACAATGACAATAACACTACAATGACAATAACACTACAATGACAATATAACTACAATGACAATAAAACTACAATGACAATATAATTACAATGACAATATAATTACAATGACAATAACACTACAATGACAATAACACTACAATGACAATATAACTACAATGACAATAAAACTACAATGACAATATAATTACAATGACAATAAAACTACAATGACAATAACACTACAATGACAATATAACTACAATGATAGTATAACTACAATGACAATAAAACTACAATGACAATAACACTACAATGACAATATAACTACAATGATAGTATAACTACAATGACAATAACACTACAATGACAATATAACTACAATGACAATATAACTACAATGACAATAAAACTACAATGACAATAACACTACAATGACAATAAAACTACAATGACAATATAATTACAATGACAATATAACTACAATGACAATAAAACTACAATGACAATATAATTACAATGACAATAAAACTACAATGACAATAAAACTACAATGACAATGTAACTACAATGACAATAAAACTACAATGACAATATAACTACAATGACAATATAACTACAATGACAGTATAATTACAATGACAATAAAACTACAATGACAATATAATTACAATGACAATATAACTACAATGACAATATAACTACAATGACAATAAAACTACAATGACAATAAAACTACAATGACAATGTAACTACAATGACAATATAACTACAATGACAATAAAACTACAATGACAATAAAACTACAATGACAATATAACTACAATGACAATAAAACTACAATGACAATGTAACTACAATGACAATAAAACTACAATGACAATGTAACTACAATGACAATAAAACTACAATGACAATATAACTACAATGACAATAAAACTACAATGACAATATAACTACAATGACAATATAACTACAATGACAATATAACTACAATGACAATATAACTACAATGACAATAAAACTACAATGACAATATAACTACAATGACAATATAACTACAATGACAATATAACTACAATGACAATATAACTACAATGACAATAAAACTACAATGACAATAAAACTACAATGACAATAAAACTACAATGACAATATAACTACAATAACAATAAAACTACAATGACAATATAACTACAATGGCAATATAACTACAATGACAATATAACTACAATGACAATATAACTACAATGACAATAAAACTACAATGACAATATAACTACAATGACAATAAAACTACAATGACAATAAAACTACAATGACAATAAAACTACAATGACAATAAAACTACAATGACAGTATAACTACAATGACAATAAAACTACAATGACAATATAACTACAATGACAATATAACTACAATGACAATATAACTACAATGACAATATAACTACAATGACAATATAACTATAATGACAATATAACTACAATGAAGTATACCTATAATGACAATATACACACATACAGATGTTTTGTTTGTATTACAGGCAAATGAGCATCTCCAGCTAATGTTTCATATGCAAAAGAGCATATAAGCTACCATATAGCTTACCTTTCTCTCAGTTCTGAGTGAGAAAATATCACCAGAACCACCTGTCTGACATTCTCACATGGCCACTGAGGTAGCTGTGACATGATCACAGCTTAAAGCATTCATATCATATATGCTTTCATATACACCTCTATTACATATATACTTTTGAGGCTGGTGGATTGGCAGTATCGGCAGAGCATTGGGAAACATGCTTTGCAGTATAGAGTTACGACCCTTTATATTCTGAGTTCAAATCACGTCAAGTTTAGCTTCACCTTTCATCATTACAGAGTTGATAAAATATAGTACCAGTAATGCACTGGGGTTGATTTAATCTACTTTCTCCTCTCTCAACATTGGTGTCCTTGTATCTAAATCAGAAACTATTATATCATCATCATCATCGTTTAACGTCTATCTTCCATGCTAGCATGGGGTTAGACGGGCGTTGTCCCACGTGAGGCAAGATTGGTTGTCTTGCTCGTATAGGACTATCTGGCACGTTTTCTACGGCTGGATGCCCTTCCTAACACCAACCACGTTTACAGTGAGGACTGGGAGGTTTTTACCGTGTTACCCGACACGGCCACATTACAGCGTGGACTGTGTGTTTTTTTTGTCATGACACCTAAACGACCTCATTTATTTAGGACTGGATGTTGTGGCACCAACATAACTTTACAGAGAAAGGGGTGGTGTTGGTGGGGGTGGGGGTACACACACACATTATATCACACATTCAACACTTATATTAAGCCCTTATTTTATATTACACCTATTTTATTCATTTCTTCTTTTCCCTTGAACAATCTCTCTTACTTTACATATTCAACACTTATTTTATTTTACTTTATTTTATACTTATTTTACACTTATATTATTCCCTTTTTGACTTCATCTTTTTCTGAACATTCTCTCTTATTTTACCACCCTGGGCCTTAATCATATATTTTCAACAACAAAATATTTCTATAGCTCTGTTCTATACAAAGAGCACCCGTTTTTTCCTTTGCTTTCTCTTCGGAATCACCTAACACATTTATTTATATATATATATATATATATATGTGTGTGTGTATATATACATATATGTATATATATATATACGCAGAAGTTCTTATGATTACATCAGTAAGTATAAAACCCGTTGAGGATTTTTACGCCAACTTGACATCACCCTGCATTTTGCCCGAAAAAGTGTAATCACCATGGCATCAGTGAAAGGGACATAATCCACTAAGGGAGGTAATTACACGGCGCTAGGCTGGAGGTTACTAAGTTTATTCTAACACATCCTAGCCAGGGGGAAAAATTTAGCAGGGTCAGCCTAACTCAGTACGTGAATCGCAGTGCCTTGGATGGAAACGGATGGATGGTTGATAGTGTCATTAAACACTGCACATTGGTATACCTATTGCAGGTGGGCTAAATCGAGGTGTGATGCAGAAAAGTGTGGAGATATGATGTTATTCAGGTTCGGGGGACCATCTGTAGAAGGAGTGCTGCAGTCGGTGGCTGCAATTGATAACCGTTTCAGTCCGACTATTAATGAGTTCCTGGGGTGCTTGTACAATATAGTATAACTCCATTAAGCAGAGCTGGCAATTTTTCCTGAAATTAGATGGGGTTGCTTGTTTAACAATTTTCCATTGAGTGGTGTAGCTAATGTTAAAGTCAGTTAATTGGGTAATATAATTAGTGAAGGAGGTAGAGAATCTTAGTTTCTTATTCCTAAAGGAGTGGAGATGTGCTCTAAATCTAGTCTTGAACTCATTAGAAGTGGCTCCTATGTATGACCTAGTGCTATTATAACTCGTCACACTGCATTTATAGATTACGTTTCTAATCAAGCAGTGGCCCTGGAGTGGACAGTTGTTGGCGTTTCGGCAATTGCAATGTTTTTTGTTGCTATTTCTAATGTGGTGAGGTCCGCTGCTATCATTACTGCTATCATTACCACCATCACCATTGTTGTAGTTGGCATTATTGTGTAGTTATAGTCCTGCGATATGGTGCTATTTCTATAATAATAATAATAATAATAATAATAATAATAATAATAATAATGAAAATATTGTGTACAGTGCTCAGGTGCACTACAACTCATCAAAAGTGTATGTATAGTACATAGGGTAATGTACAAACGTCAAGAAAATGAACAGTGCATGAGTCATGATATACACGTGTGTATGTGTATGGAAGGGGTACATCAGGTGTAGTTTTGGCGAATTTCGGGAAGCATGAGGGTTTTAAAGGATGCAGTGTCTCGGCAGCTAACAACTGACGCAGGCAGTTTGTTCCATGGAGGTTTTAAAGGATGCAGTGTCTCGACAGCTAACAACTGACGCAGGCAGTTTGTTCCATGGAGGTTTTAAAGGATGCAGTGTCTCGACAGCTTACAACTGATGCAGGCAGTTTGTTCCATGGAGGTTTTAAAGGATGCAGTGTCTCGACAGCTAACAACTGACACAGGCAGTTTTTTCCATGGAGGTTTTAAAGGATGCAGTGTCTCGACAGCTAACAACTGACGCAGGCAGTTTGTTCCATACTTCAGCAACTCCAAGCATGAAAAAATGTTTCCGAAAATTCATGGGAGATGTGCTGTTTTCTGACTTTGTAGGCATGTCCACGTGTGTTAGACACATGGAGATCAAAAAGGTGCTCAGGGTTGTTGTTGGTGAGATGGTTAATAACTTTGTGGGTGTTTACTAAGTCCATTGCCAGATGTCGGAGCTTCAATGAATCCATGCCCAGGGAAGCAAGGCGTTCAGAGTATGGTAGGTGTCTGATGGAGGGTATTTCTATTGTTCCTATTACGGCCCCTTCCACAGCTGCTGTCATCGCTGCTATGATTCCTAACCTGGTCGCCCGCTCCACTACTAGTGCTGTAGTTAGTCTCTATGATGTTGCTATTGTAGACGTTACTACTAATACTATGATTACTGTCCTGGTTACTATTACTGCTACTATTATAGGCACCGGAGTTATTAAGGTTATCAGGGTAGCCAGATTCACCAATGTTGGCATTATGGGCTGGCTTTATTCTATTGAGCTTACTGTGGTTGCTAAGTGCTATTATGTCAGCTAAGTTAGGTGTAGTAGAGTAGGATATTTTGATGTTATTCTTGTTGAGGATCTTGTGGTATCTATGGTTAAGTGGGAAGTTCCTCTCTAAGGCGTCGAAGAAGATTCTGGGTATGTTAGAGGCTATACTCCTAGAGTAGGGGGGAAGGAACCATATGACATTACGCTGGTGTTTCCCTATCGCCGTTGGGCTGGTGTGGTCGTTTAAGCCCTGGTGGGTGTTTCTACTGGGGCAGTTGGACTGCTGCCTATTGTGCGCTCTATTCATATTAGTCCCATGTGCTAACTTATGCCCTGCTAGGCCGCTCTGGGTTACCCTATGTTTGCTGGTAGGTGTTAGTAAGATACCGTCACCATTATTAAGCCTGTACGCGGGGAATTTTTCTAGTAAGCTGTTGTTAATTATACTGCCTGAACTAGGTTGGCATTGCTGTAGGGGTCCCCCTGGCCCACCACCCTTGCCGTTATGATGTTGGCCGAGGCTTGTCGCAATACTGGTTCAGAAATAGCACTAAATATACTATACATACATTCATGTATACATCACTATTTCAGAGCACCAATCCTAATACCTAATTTTGGCAGGACCGGCAATCGCTCTGTATAATCAGCTCCTGATTATTACTGGAATTCTATAAGAATCCAGCTTCTATAATTTTCGGCAGAAGCAGGGAGTACGTAGCTCTGATGAACGCCAACCAGCGTGAAACAGACTGTCAGCTTCTCTCCCTTCTTTCACTGAAAAGAAGTAAGTGACATAGTCATTACTTTAAAACTGATAGCGTATGGTTTTCTAAATGTTTTTAATTAAACATACGGTATATTGCCAAATATACTATACATACACTCATGTATACATCGCTATTTCAGAGCACCAATCCTTATATATATCATCATCATCATCATCCTTGTTTAATGTCCACTTTCCACACTAGCATAGGTTAGACGGGAGTTGTCCCACTTGAGGCAAGGTTGGTCGGGTGACGGTGTCTCGCTCATATAGGACTATCTGGCAGGTTTTCTATGGCTGGATGCCCTTCCTAACACCAACCACATTTACTGTGTGGAACTGGGAACTTTTTACCGTGTTACCTACTATATATATATATATATATATATATATATATATATAATTTTAGTAAGCTCAATTGTTTTTTTTTTCATGGTTCCTCTTATAAAATGCTGTTAGAAATATTCTGCTAGTTGTATATAATTTCATTCATAGACTGCAACGATGCTAAGACAGTTTTCGCAAACATTTGTGAAAGAACATATTTCATTTTCCTTCAGTTTATGTATTTATATAGTAATGTATATATACATATGACACAGTCTATAATATGAGAGAGAGAGAGAGACAGAGTGTGTGTGTGTGTGTGTGTGTGAAAGAGAGTGTGTGTATGTATGTGTGTGAGAAAGAGTGTATGTGTGTGTGTGTGAGAGAGAGTGTGTGTGTGTGTGTATGTGTGCGCTTGTATGTGTGAGAGAGAGAGAGACTGTGTATGTGTGTGAGAGAGAGTGTGCGTGTGTGTGTGCACTTGTATGTGTGTGAGAGAGAGAGAGACAGAGTGTGTATGTGTGTGAGAGTATGTGTGTGTCTGTGTGTGTGTGAGAGAGAGACAGAGAGTGTGTGTGTGTGTGTATCTGTGTGAGAGAGAGAGAGAGAGTGTGTGTGTATGTGTGCGCTTGTATGTGTGAGAGAGAGAGACTGTGTGTGTGTGTGTGAGAGAGAGAGAGTGTGTGTATGTGTGCGCTTGTATGTGAGAGAGATAGAGAGAGAGAGAGACAGTGTGTGAGAGTGTGTGTGTATGTGTGTGTCTGTGTGTGTGTGAGAGAGAGACAGAGAGTGTGTGTATCTGTGTGTGCGTGTGAGAGAGAGAGAGAGTGTGTGTGTGTGCGCTTGTATGTGTGAGAGAGAGAGAGACTGTGGTGTGTGTGTGTGTGTGTGAGTGAGGTAGTGCATGTGTCACATGATATGTTCAAAAGGGTGATACATTGTGAGAAAATATAAAATATGCAACATTTTCATTTTTGTAAATTTGACAATAAATAAATAAATAAAAATGCTTGGCACCAAATAATTAATGGTTTCTTATATTTCAAAACAAGGTTACAGATGTGTATGAGATAGGGAAGGGCTGAAGGAGCTGGCTGGAGCGGTGGCTAGGGTGTATGTAAGTTGAGACAAGAACCTACAACCCACTTCATGCCTGTTAACTTCATTTAATTGAATCCATAGAGGAGATATAATGGTTTCTAATTTCGGCACAAGGCCAGTAATTTTGTAAGAGAGGAAAGTCAATTAAATCGACCCCAGTACATTACTGGTACTTTATTCTATCAACCCTGCAAGGATGAAAGGCAAAGCTAACCTCTGAATGTAAAGGTCCATAGCTATAAATAGATATAATGTGGTAAATAACCTGCGATGAGGTGATAAAAGCCGACCTTACCCAATTACACCTCTCAAAGGCGATGATATACGCCCGTGACCTCTGGCGTCACGCAGTAATACAGAAGACCTGACCTTCCACGGGTACAAGCCGAAGCTGAAGCATATAGAAAATATGCCTCCACACCCTCCCACTGCAAAAAAGCACCCAGCCCACACTGTAAAGTGGACGTGTAAGCACCACGGAAAAAAGCACCCAGCACTCACTGTAAATGAGGTTGGTGTTAGGAAGGGCATCCAGCTGTAGAAATCAAGCCAGAATCAGTTCCCGTATGAGCAAGACAAGGTCAGCCGACTGCACACTGCCCACAACAGGACAACTTGTCTAACCCATGCTAGCGTGGAAGAACGGACGTAAAACGGTGATGATGATGATGATGAATGCTAGGAGATATATGACAATCACCAACACTTCAACAGATTCACCTTTCTACAGCACCTATCATGTATATAATATAGTACAGTGGTTGCCAACCGGTGGTTCGCGGATCACTGGTGGTCCAAGAGAAAATTTTGGTGGTCCGCAGAAAAATTTGGACATTATTTGCTTTAAAGATTTTGTTATGATTACATAAGCATTTATAATTTTGTTATAATTAAATAAGCATTTATAATTTTCATATAATTAAATAAGCTTTTATAATTTTGTTATATTTAATAGGTGTATTTCATATTAATAAAATGGAAGTTCTCGGATCATTATTTCACAAATGTATTTATCTTTTTAAAAAAATTCATATTAGTGTTCCGCGGGATTTAAAATTATGAATTTATTGGTCTGTGAGGTCCAAAAGGTTTGCAACCACTGGTATAGTATGTAGTTTTAGGAGCAGATTTAGACCTTGGGTGACCCAGGGCAGTTCAGGTTTGGTGGGCCCCCTCATATAACAACAAACACACACACACACATATATATATATAGTGTAGATGTCATGACAAAAAGTAACCAGCAGACACTGTCAATGTGGTTGGCGTTAGAAAGGGCATCCAGCCATAGAAAACCAGCCAGAAACTCTCCTATATGAGCAAGACATGGTCACCTGACCCAACTTGCCTCTAATTGGGACAAACCCATCTAACCCATGCTATCATAGCTTATATATAGTGAGTGTAGTATCTACCACATGTATCATACATTCGATAAGCCATATCATAGCCTATTTATAGTGTGTTTGGTGGTATCTTATTTACCACACAACGTTTAAAGGTCAGTTTGTCCCATGATCCCAACAGAGGGGGATCTTATTTACCACACAATGTTCAAGGGTCAGTTTGTCCCATGGTCCCAGCAGAGGGGGGGGATCTTATTTACCACACACTGTTCAAGGGTCAGTCTGTTTCGTGATCCCAGCATAGGGGGGGGAGGATCTTATTTACCACACACTGTTCAAGAGTCAGTATGTTTCGTGATCCCAGAAGACATTATTACCCTGGAGGATTGTGAAGGAGACGAGCTGAAACAACCAACCACTCCATTGAGATATGAAGACAAATACTTCATCCTAGCTGGATTTGAAATCAGAAAATGGTAAATAGGACACAAACTAGGGCGCCACCTGCTACTCTCTAACATTATCCCCATTTTATCTGTGGTGTACAACTGAGATATACCACGTAGACCCAGGCATGGGCAACCTTTATCAAGCAGAGGACCGCTGCATGGGATGTTGTTCATCATAAGGCAGGCTGCACTACTAAAACATTCAAGGCAATTTTGATACTATGTGTGCCATTCAGAAAGCCACATTGGTCATATGTGGGTCATGGGGCATAGTTTGCCCATGACTGAGCTAGACTGAGGGTGTAGAGTCTGTCATCCCCCGCCTCATATCTTTCCTTTACTTTCAAGATTTTTAACCATTTTCCAACAACAACCCTGACAACCTTTTAATAACATTGGTAGATTGGCAGTATAGGTAGAGGGTCGGACGCCATGCTTTCCAGCATAGTTACGTCCCTTTATGGTCTGAGTTCAAATCCCGCCGAGGTTAACTTTGCCTTTCATCCTTACAGGGGTCGATAAAATAAGGTACCAGTAATGTACTGGGTAATTGCTGGCATTGTGCCAAAAAGTGGAAACAATTAATTGTTTCTACATTAATTGTTTTGGCACAAGGCCAGCTATTACCCCAGTGTATTACTGGTACTTTATTTTATCGACCGCGTTAGGATGAAAGGCAAAGTTAACCTCGGCGGGATTTGAACTCAGAATGGCAAGGGCCGTAACTCTATGCATCAAAGCATGGCGTCCGACCCTCTACCGATACTGCCAATCCACCGCCCAACCTTTTAATAACATTAATGAATTCTAAATTTGTTTCTTTTACTTTTAAATAAAATTTCTTTCAGTGGATTGTTGGGATTAAAAATTAAAATAACCATGAATTCTGTTACACTTCTACCAGCTGCATACTACTACCACTACTTCTACTACTACTACTACCTGCATACTACTTCTACAACTACTACCACCACTACTACTACTACTACTACTACTACCTGCATACTACTTCTACTACTACTACAACTACTACTATTACCACTACTTCTACTACCTGCATACTACTTCTACTACTACTACAACTACTACCACAACCCACATACTACCACTACCACTACTACCACCACTATGACTACTACCACTACTATTACCACTGCTAGCTGCATACTACTACTACTAGTACCACCACCCTCATACTAACCACCCTCATACTATTACTACTACCACCACTACTACTATAACCACTATGACTACTACCACTACTATTACCACTACCACTACCAGCTGCATACTACTACTACTACTACTACTAACACTACTACACCTGAAGCAAGGTGGTGGGCAAGGGAACTTCTCAACCATATCTGCCAAAAGGAAGATTTTATCAATACAAGATAGATCAGCTAGTGTGCCTACACAGTCATACATACACACACATATATATATACATGCACAGAAACATACATTTATATATAAATCTAAACTATAATAAAGGAAGGTCTGCAGGACTGCATATGGTTTTTTTTTTTTTTATCCCATTAGTAAAATAAGTTGGATTACTTTGAATAAATAATGAATTTATCTACTAAATTTCGTAAACAAAAATAATTTCATAAAAATAAATAATTTAAAATTGACTTCTTTTCAAAGTTGCACTTCCGGTATATCGTTGCCACCATCACCACCACCACCACTTCAACTACCATATATATAGAAAGAGAGAGTGTGTGATGTCAACACTTCCGGTGTCAATCACTTAAATAAACATACTAAATTTTTCCTAATGCTGTTTATATATAATTGTTTCTACGTTTGGCACAAGGCCAGCAAATACCCAGAGCATTACTGGTACTTTATTTTATCGACCCCGTAAGGATGAAGGGCAAAGTTAACCTCGGCGGGATTTGAACTCAGAATGGCAAAGGCCGTAACTCTATACGTCAAAGCATAGCGTCCGACCCTCTACCGATACTGCCAATCCACCAGTTTATATATAATATTGTCTTTTTTTAATGTATCATGGATTATGTTACCGATTACATAAAACAGTGTAACAATGTCTTCGTTCAATTTCTGTGTATATTGTCAATTACGGTTTTATTTGATGTATCATATCTACATGTATATATACTTGCGTATAATATCAATATACACACTACACATGCTAGCAGAAAACCATCAGAAGGTGGTTTTTCTGCTAGTATGTTTAAAGATTCAGGACTCCGATGGTTGAGCTCCGGCCATTTCAGCAGCTAGATTCAAGTTCGGATCTAGCTCTCAAAATGGCCGGAGCTCAGCTGTCAGGGTCCTGAATCTTTTCATATTACCTACTCTACTACCTCAAGTATTGAGTACTCTGGTGGGTTATCGTTAAGTGGTTTTTACCACACCCTCTTTGTTATATATATATATATTAGAAAAGGGAAGTAAGGATTCTATACAAAACAGTGGAGATAGAGAAAAGATGAAGTTGGAAATAGCACGGGAGATATATTTAAGAGTCTGTTTTTCTTTTTTGATTCGTCAAAGTGACATTACTGAAAAGATAATGTTATTAAAAAATGAGAGGGACAATTCTTTTTAAAAAATTTTTTTATGAAGTATATAAAGTATATGAAGAAATTACCGGTTTTCATGTATAAAAAATCCATCTTGTCAAATGTAGAGTGTAAAAAATTAAAAAGGGTTGATAGGAGTCAAAAACGAAAGGTCTAAAATCAAAATCGAATGTTTGAATAACTTTTCTTCCATCCTGCTTGTTGAAAGTTTGGGTGGAATTTAGAAAAGAAGTTGTTTTTCTGTAAGGGAGAAAATTGTTTTGAAAAATATCCTGTGAATGTATTGTTAATCTAGTGGTCAATAGTTCAAGAGAGGATAGGGGGGGGATTGTGAGAGCTGAATTCTGTGGTAGGATGGTATGTGTACATACATACACACACACACATCAGGGGCGAAGGGTCCGTACATGCAAAGCATGCAGTGCATGCATTATAGAATCTTGAGTTGATCAATTGCGTCGGTTGAAGCAAGCAGAATTTTGGCTGCTTACTAAATCGTAGACACATAAACAGATAACACACACACATACACACAAACACATAAACACACGACAGTTTTGGGGCAAGCAGAATTTTGACTGCTTACTAAAACGTATAGACACACAAAAGGAAACACACACACACGCACAAAGACATACACACAAATACACGACAGCTTTGGGGCAAGCAGAATTTTGACTGCTTACTAAATTGTAGACACATAAAAAGATAACACACACACACACACACTAGATAACACTACATGCAGCTTTGACCGGGAGGGTCATTTAGAGGGAATGGGGGGGGGGGGGTAAGGCTGCACAGCCCAACTTTCCGCCATGGCGATTGGACTGCATGCCCTGCTTTTCAAGTTACCCTTCGCCACTGACACACACACACACATATATATATATATATATATATATATATATATATATATGTATAGAGAGTGTGAGGGTGTATATATAACAGTACATACATGTGAGTGAGTGTGTATATATGCATGTATAAACACTTGTGTGTGTGTATGTGTGTGTATATGTGGGGTTGAAAAAGACACACACAAAAACACACACAACAACCCCACACATACACACACGTTTATACATGCATACACACACACACTCACATGTGTGTACTGTTGTATATAACAAAGTTCTTTCGTTGCACATCTGCGACATCATCAGTGGTACTATTGTGTTTCCTCCTATTGTATGCATTGTAATGTCTACGCCATTTTTATTTTTATTTATTTATTTATTTATTCTTGTCTCCATCTCTGCGCATGCGTTTGTGTGTGTGTATAATGTTTGGTGTGTGTTCGCGTCTGAGTGTATGTGTTTGGTGTTATTCTACTTGTGTATATATTTATTTATCTATTTATATTTCCCTTAAGTCAGTATTGTTTGTTTGGGTATGGTTGTTGTTGTTGTTCCATTCGTTTTTTTCTGTTTAACTTTGGTTTTCTAAGCTCTATCTCAATTGTATGCAAGCAGTTGCAACAGTGGGAGGGATCATGCTGATGAGAACCAGTTCAGTTCAAAATGCATATCCACGATTGTCCCTCTTGCTTCTGCTGGTTACCACCAGACAGCGCTAGTCACTGGTATTTTGGCATAGCTACGGTTCCTTTTAAACATACCATATTTCTCCTGAAATGCGAAATTCCAATACATATCTTAATACAACTATGCCTGAAGCTAAATTGTAATTCTCTCTCTCTCTCTCTCTCTCTCTCTCTCTCTCTATATATATATATATATATATATATATATATATTCATAGTTTTTTTTTCCTTTATTTAAATATATATATATATGTAATATATATTTCGTTTCTGAATTTGTTTAGTAGGAGGCACATGGCATAGGGGTTAGAGCATTTGCCTTGCAATCGAAAGGTTGTGAGTTCAATTCTCAGACCGGGTTATGTGTTGTTTCCTTGAGCAAGACACTTTATTTCACATTGCTCCAGTTTACTCAGCTGTAGAAATGAGATGGGGTCCATATCATTCCACTGCAAAGTGGTCGTGGAGGTGCCACGGCAAAATAGCACCCAGCACTCACTGTAAATGAGGTTGGTGTTAGGAAGGGCATCCAGCTGTAGAAATCAAGCCAAAATCAGTTCCCGTCCCACCCTTGCAAGCAGGGAAAAAGTGGACATAAAATGAAATGATGAAGATTCTTTATTGGCAACATGACCCTCCCAAAGCATAATAATATGTATTGTTTTTCACAAAAACAATATGAGAGGTTGAAACCATAGTTGGAGAGGTTAAACACACCTTAAAATAGAGTAATTTATCATGATAAGCAAAACAAAAGATTATGAATCACACCCTTCTGAAAGAATTTTCCAAAAAGGTGTGTATACAAACTCCTATTGTGCCAAAAATTGGAAATACACCTGAAGCAAGTTATTCATAAAAAAAGAAAAGACACCAAATACATTAATATATCAAATGCTGATTAATGAACGCTTCAAGTATATATATATATCTAGGGAGTGTAACATCCTGTTTCTGTAGGTTCACCCAAGTAAGCACTTGAAGTGTAGTTTCCCCGTCTGTATCGAGGTGTAGAACTAAACAGAGTGTAAATATAATAGTATAATAGTTAAGCTTTCATTACATTTATTGAGTAGTGATGCGTGTTTCGCTATTGATCAGCTCAAGGTTCAATCTGTATTGATCTGGCCCGACCCTGGGATGAAAAGCTCGTCGGACCTCTGCTGTGATAATATATATCATCATCATCATCATCATTTTACGTCCGCTTTTCCCTGCTTGCAAGGGTGGGACGGGAACTGATTCTGGCTTGATTTCTACAGCTGGATGCCCTTCCTAACACCAACCTCATTTACAGTGAGTGCTGGGTGCTTTTTTGCCGTGGCACCTCCACGACCACTTTGCAGTGGAATGATAGGGACCCCAGTCCCTATCATCTCATTTCTACAGCTGAGTAAACTGGAGCAATGTGAAATAAAGTGTCTTGCTCAAGGAAACAACACATCATCCGGTCTGAGAATTGAACTCACAACCTTTCGATTGCAAGGCCAATGCTCTAACCACTAAGCCATGTGCCTCCATATATATATATATTGATAATTAGTAGTACTGGGACCAGGAAGACGACAAATCAAAGAGGTACTTGATCCATGGTATGATATAGAGTAGATATATTAATAAAAGAAGAGGACCAACCAGGGTAACTAGCCAAAAACATTGAGTTCACAGTCAATCCTCTACTTTTACTAATATATATATATCGTGGACCACCTGCTATCGATATAACACCAAATTAGCAGGCCTTGTCCGAATCAAATTTTCTGTTTTTTTCTATCCCTATCTTCTATTCCATTTTTGGGTTCAATGTAATCCTGTTACATAATTCTGCAAATAACACCTAATGAAATAGCCTAGTCTTGCATCATAATCAGAGCTGAGCCATTGAAATATGTATAGTGGTTTTGCGGAATTAAAATTCTAAAGTAAATTTTCTTGTCCGGAACTTCTGTTGTTTTAATAAATACTTTACTCTGTGCTTGCATCAACCACTGGATACCACATCTACGATGGATGACATACACAACGTTGTGTGCTTTAATTAATTTGTTGCATGTCTACCAACCAGAACCACCAATTCTACCCACTGGTAAACAGCATAACATAAACGATATATATATATATATGATGGACGCAAACTTG
This sequence comes from Eledone cirrhosa, assembly GCA_964016885.1. Classification (NCBI taxonomy): domain Eukaryota; kingdom Metazoa; phylum Mollusca; class Cephalopoda; order Octopoda; family Eledonidae; genus Eledone; species Eledone cirrhosa. Next base: position 14,183,673 of record OZ024753.1, on the reverse strand, counting down.
TGTTCGAACATTGCCATTGCCTGATAAAATGCTAAAAAATGTGAGGCATGAATGTGGCTCTTTAAACCAGCCAAAGACTTGCACCTTCTGCCACATACATGGCAACTGTAGGCTCCTCTGGGACTTTCCACTGCTTCGTTCTGACTGTGTGTTATCATATGTATTTTAAGACCTCCCATAATTGCACATTCCTTGCCACATTCCTTACACCTTTTCATATCATAATCTACATGAGGTCTACTGATATGACTGTGTCCAGTTAAACCAACTTTACTTAGGCAGACTCGACCACAGTGCTGGCAAACCAGATGTTGTTCAGCAACAGGCAGTTCAGAACAGTCTCTTTTTCTCACCTTCAGTGTAAGGTGTTCTCTTCGATGAGTTTCAAAGTGTTCACTTCCTGACTTGATCAAACGTCTCCACTTCACATGCTCCTCAAACATTTTCTCCCATTCCTCAGATGAAATTCTAGTGCAAGCCTCTGACACAGTCCCGGTACCGCATTTTTGGTTTGAGTGGTGGTCACCTTCCTTCACACAGTTCACCGTAGAGAAGTTGCTTTAGAATACAATCATCAGACATCTGGACCACGCGTCCGCATCACCTCAACCGATGCCGAAAGATCATGCACTCTATAGTCACACACCTGCTCTGTTCGAGAACTTCCAAATCACTGACGAATATTTTCTATCGCACCCCAAGTATCTTACGAAAAGGTTGTTGGTGAAACCTCTCCAGTTCCCTGAGGTGCTTTCTGTATGTGACCCATCTTTCACAAGCATAAAACAAAGAGGAGACGATACAAGTTAGATAAACTTTCACCTTGCTTTCAATGGTGATACCTCGTCTGGATCATAAACGTTCATGCAGCTGTCCAAATGCATCACTGGCTTTCTTGATTCTTAAGGATATCTCATCATTAAGCGCACATGAATCGTTCAATGTACTACCAAGGTAAACAAACTTGTCAGCAACTTTTAGCATCTTTCCGTACACATACACACTTGGTGTAGTGCATTCTTCCCCAGGTGCTGGCTGGTACCTCACAACAGTCTTTTTCACAACGTGAATAAGTACAATAAATTTCGCGCCAGTGCATGTCCCAAAGTTCTTATTATATTTGCCTTAAAAAATCTGGCTCAAATTATTTTTTTTATAACTATAATTTGGTTGCTTGACTGTTACAGGAATAAGTACATCAAATTTTGCGTCAGTTCGTGTTTGAAGTTTCTTTATTAACATTTTCACAGTCACGTGATTGGCCATATAATATAGGTGCCAGAAAAGGATGGTTTGTCATAGAAAATTTTGTGCCAAACAATGGTCAAGAAATGGGAGGGGGGGGGGGAATAGTTCTGGTTCAGTGAGTATGGCTGATGTCAGACTGGGGTGTCAAAATGTATTGTACTTATTCACGTAACGGTCATCAACATCATCATCATCATTTTACGTCCGCTTTTCCCTGCTTGCAAGGGTGGGACGGGTCTTATTCAGCACAGCATCTCTCCACTTGTCACGGTCCTTCGTCATCTCCACCGTGAGCTTCAGCAATCTGAGGTCTGTTCTCACCACCTCCGCCCATGTTTTTCGTGGTCTATCTCTACCATGTCTTCCTTCAACTGGCAATTACTGGCACTTCTTCACCCATCGGTCATCCTCCATACGCATCGCATGTCCATACCACCTCAGTCTCCTCTCCCATACACTACATTCTATCCCTCTCAGACACAGTTTCTCTCTCAACACATTCATGCTGGGTCGTTCACACACATTAACATTGCACATCCAATGGAACATGCTTGCCTCATTTCTCTCCAGCCGTTGCATATCCCCTGCAGTTGCTGCCCATGTCTCACTACCATGCAGCATCACGCTCCTCACACAGGCATCATATAACCGGCCTTTTGTACGCAGGGAGAAACCCTTCTTCATCAGCAGAGGAAGAAACTCCCTAAACTTCTTCCAACCTGTCCTTATTCTAGATACTATGGCCTCGGAACACCCCCCTCCCATTCTAATCTGATCTCCTAGGTACCGGAAGCTATCCACCACTTCTATAGAACCCGCCTGCATTTGAAAAATGTGTCTATCAATGCAACTTCTACTGTCTAATTTCCCTGTACATCTACTGCATATGTATTTCTCCCTACCTGTTAGTTTGCCTGCTATCCCGCTACATATCTTGTGTACCCAGGATCTGCATTGTGTGCATTTTATAGAATTTATGCCAGTTCCTTTTCTGCATATCGAACATGGCCATTTCCCTGACGGAATCAGAGTTTTGTCCTCTTTTCTACTCATCAACACTTTTGTCTTAGCTAGGTTTACTCTCAGTCCTCTTGCTTCCAACTGCTGTTTCCATAGCCAGAATTTATTCTCTAGTTCCTCTACTGATTCTGCTATAAGAACCAGATTGTCAGCATAGAGAAGTTCCCATGTACAGCCAGTCTTAAACTCCTCTGTTGTGGCTTGGAGGACTATAATGAACAAGAGCGGGCTGAGGACCGAACCTTGATGTACTTGTACCTACTTGTACCTGGAATTCCTCACTAAACTCCATTCCTACTCTGACTTTACTGACAGTACCTCTGTACAAAGTTTGCACTGTCCTCACAAGGCATTACTCAACACTTAGTTTCCTTAGGGACCACCAGATGACAGATCGGGGTACCCTATCAAAGGCCTTCTCTAGGTCAACAAAGGCTAAGTATAGTGGCTTATTTTTCTCTATCCTCTCTTGTAATTGTCTGACCAAGAAGAGGGCATCTGTTGTACTCTTCCCAGGCAAAAAACCAAACTGCATCTCATCTAGTTTGACCCTTTCTCTAATTAGTTGTGCTAATATCCTTTCTGCCACTTTCATAACCTGATCCATCAGTTTTATACCCCTATAATTGCTCCTCTCCAGAGCATCCCCTTTAACTTTGTAGCAATTTATGAGAATACTGCTGCACCAGTCTTTGGGTATGACACCACCATATATAGCCCGATTGATGATGCGTCAACCAGTTTAGTGCCTACATCCCCTGATGCCTTCAGCATCTCAGCAACTATCCCTGATGGTCCAGCGGCCTTACCATTTTCCATTTCCTTAATCGTCTCTTGGACCCTATATTCGTCAATCTCAATAGCTGGTCCCTCTGTCGGATCTACTGAGGGTAATTTCTCTCTCTCCCATTCCTTCTCCACATTCATCAGTCTCTCATAATGACATTTCCAGGCCTCCTTTTTCTGATCATTTGTGACACTAAGTACACCGGCATCATTCCGGACACATTTATCTCCAACAACATCCTGATTTGCATTGACAAACTGCCTTGCAATGTGGAACACCGCACGCCTCTGTCTTCCCGTCGCAGAACATTGGCAAACCTCCTACTCTCAGCCTCCCTGCGTGCTAAGTACACCTGACGTCTAGCTTCTCTCTTAGCGGCTGTATATCCTTCCCTATTCCCACCCTTTTTTCCAAGCCTTCCATGCTAGTCTTTTGTCTCTAATGGCCTTATCTACTGTGCTGTTCCACCACCAGGTCACTCTCTGTCTGGTTGGAGCTCTGCTCCAGCCACAAGTTTCATCAGTAGCCTGCAGTAAGTTGTCATGTAAGAAATTCCAGTTATTATCTATGTCATATGTCTCTAAATCGTCTTCTTTTTCGTCATACACATCTTGAAGAGCTTTCCTAAATTTGTATTTTAGTGAAAGGTCTTTTAGCTTCCAGACCTTTCTTCTCCATACCTTCCTGTATGTCTCATTCCATCTCTTGCTTACTGAGATATCACTAATGACTAACCTATGCTGTGGGGTACCTTCTTCCCCAGGGTATGCCTTGGTATTAGACACTATCTGCCTATCCCTCTGCCTAACTAGTAAGAAGTCAATCTGTCTTATGTGCTCGCCAGATTTGTAGGTTATTAGGTGGTTGGCAGGTTTCTGGAAGTTAGTGTTGCAAATAGTCAGTGTACTTGCATCACAAAATTCAAGAAGTTTCACTCCTTCTTCATTTCTTGAGCCGTAACCATGCCCACCATGTACCAAATTATTAAAACAAAAAAACATAAAAAAAAAACAGCAATTCGAGCCACATAAAACAGAAAGAACTTTCGAACACTAACCAGATGCGAGACAAACTACAAACCCTCCATCTCAATTCTACTTTTGAAAAGCACAAGAACTGAGAAACTGCTAAAGGAAATAAATAAGCAGGGAAATCAGACATTAAATGATGATAATGACTGTTAATATTGTATTTGAAAACGACTTACTTATATATGTTTTTCTCTGCCCTTCCTAATACCAACACTGTATATATAGTGATAGTATTAGGAAGGGCAGAGAAAAACAAACCACATGACCACCTTTTTCCATCATCAAAGGTAATTTATCTGACTTAGTCAACTACTTTATAAGAATTGTGGCAGTTTTTCATAATAATAGTAAATAAATTTCAAATTTCCAAACTAATTAATGAAGAATTTTGAGGGATTTAATTATTTCATTATTAAGATAATAACTTAATGTAATGGTTCTTATATAAAATTATATTGGAAGATTTTAATATACATTAGAATCCTTTAAAAGGGGTGGCTTTATTTCATAGAACCAGAGAGCGATTTACTCAAATTATTAATTATTTCATTACTAAGATAGTTTGGGCCAGATTGGTAACAAAAGTGTTAAGCTTGACTTGCCAACCTAATGCAAATATTAAAACAATAAAAAGCAGCCTATCAGCTGTGTTGCAAATTAACATAACAGCTGATGGGAATCACGCCTTGCCCCATCACAGTTTTGGCATGCTGTGTCTCTCCCCTAGGACTTCATAGTATTTTGAGTCCTTGAGTTTCAGACCTCTGTTGTAGATCCTTTTGTTTTGAAGGATTTTATTATTTAATAGCAATAATTGCAACACACCAAATAGCAATACTTCCTATAAGAACGCACTCTTATAAGAAACAATGGGAAACCAGCTAAACCCATGAGAGGAGTGGGTTATAAAAAGAAAACATCAGTACTTGACTGGTAATTTGAGCTCATAATGTTAAATTAATAATAATTGTTTCTGACAAAGGAACACGATCAGAAACTTGAGGGTAGAGAACAGTCAAGTATTTGATTGTGGAAGGATGAAAGTTGACATCAATGGGATTAGCACTCAGAACATAATAATGGTTTCTACTTTAGGCACAAGGCCAGCAATTACCCAGTGCATTACTGGTACTTTATTTTATCGACCATGTAATAATTGTTTCTACTTTAGGCACAAGGCCAGCAATTACCCAGTGCATTACTGGTACTTTATTTTATCGACCATGTAATAATTGTTTCTACTTTAGGCACAAGGCCAGCAATTACCCAGTGCATTACTGGTACTTTATTTTATCGACCCCGTAAGGATGAAAGGCAAAGTCAACCTCGGCGGGATTTGAACTCAGATCGTAAAGGGACGTAACTATGCTGGAAAGCATGGCGTCCGACCCTCTACCGATACTGCCAATCCACCGCCCCAGAATATAATAATGGTTTCTGATTCAGGCATGAGGCCAACAATTTTTGAGGGGGATCAAGTCGATTAAATCGACTCTAGTACGTTACTGGTACTTTATTTTCTCAACCCCGTAAGGATGAAAGACAAAGCTAGCCTCAGTGGGATTTGAACTCACATACAGAAACTACTAATAATTGTTTCTACTTTTGGCACAAGGCCAGCAATTACCCAGTACATTACTGGTACTTCATTTTATCGACCCCGTAAGGATGAAAGGCAAAGTTAACCTCGGCGGGATTTGAACTCAGATCATAAAGGGCCGTAACTCTATGCTGCAAAGCATAGCGTCAGACCCTCTACCGATACTACTAATCCACTAATAATGTTTCTACATTTGGCACAATTTGAATGGAAAGGAAAAATTAATTAAATCGACCCCAGTACTTAACTGGTACTTTATTTCATTGATCACGGAAGGATGAAAAGCACAGGATGTAGAAAGTTGTAATTAAATACAGCAAAGCATTTTGTTCGAAACTCTAAAAATTCTGTCAATCTGTCAATAAAGAGTGCCCAGTCCACACTGTAAAGTGGTGGTGTTGGTGACACAACAAAAAGTGCCCAGTCCACACTGTAAAGTGGTGGTGTTGGTGACACAACAAAGAGTGCCCAGTCTACACTTGTAAATGTGGTAATTTTGGTGCCACAATAAAAAGCACCTGGTACATAGAACGTTAAACGGTGATGAAGATGATGATGATGGCGGCAACAACAACAACAACAACAACAACAACAACAACAACAACAACAACAACAACAACAACAACAACAACAACAACAACAACAATAATAATAATAATAATAATGGAACGCTTCAAAAGGCATGCTTGCTGGGAACAGCAAGAGCCCTCCGATACGTCCTGAATATCTGAGGCTGCAGGTAGTGGCTTGATATTCATTTCAACAAACTTTCCAGTTAACTAACATCAATGACTGAGACTCAAAGAACAATAATAATAATAATAATAATAATAATAATAATAATAATAATAATCAAAGCGGTGAAAGCTGATCTCCAAATGCTGAAACTGAAATGAGATGAAAGGAAGTACATATAACAGAAGGCTATGGTGGAAAAGACCCATCCAACCCATGCAAGTATGGTATAACAGACATAAAGGTTAGACAAGGAGGAGGAAATGGTGGTCTAAATTCTGTTTAAATAAAAGGTTAATTTCTTTCATTATGTTCAGTAAAAATTCAACATTATTAAGTTTAATATAAATTTAATGTAGATATTAGTAAAGTTTTATATTAGAAGCCTTGCTGAAAAAAAGAAAGAAGTGTAAACATTTTATTATTTTCTCTGTAGACAGAAAAAACCCAGGAGATTACTGGTACATGTTTCAAATATTATTTTTCTCTTCATAAGAAAACATCTACCTATATGATTCTGCCAACTGAAGAAGGGTTTTTTATCACAGTCATTATATCAAGCTGAATGTAGAAAGAGCGTAACTGAAACGGACAGCCTAATTTACATTATGAGCATTCGTTTGGCAACGTTAATTAATTAAATAATAAACCCAGCTTGACATAAAAGGAAAGTAGCCAATCATCAAATCATTCTAAGGAAAATATGTTTCTATTGGGCTTTCCATTGCTGATACTGTCAGTCACAAACCCTGGCAGAAGTGTCGTTATTTTCCAGTGATAGGAGGTGATATTTAAGATCAGAACATACAGAGCTTGAACAGACACTACACAACATCCCATCTAATGCTTCAAGAATTCCGTCAATCCAGTCACAGCTTAAACAGACACTACACAACATCCCATCTAATGCTTCAAGAATTCCGTCAATCCAGTCACAGCTTAAACAGACACTACACAACATCCCATCTAATGCTTCAAGAATTCCGTCAATCCAGTCACAGCTTAAACAGACACTACACAACATCTCATCTAATGCTTCAAGAATTCCGTCAATCCAGTCACAGCTTAAACAGACACTACACAACATCTCATCTAATGCTTCAAGAATTCCGTCAATCCAGTCACAGCTTAAACAGACACTACACAACATCCCATCTAATGCTTCAAGAATTCCGTCAATCCAGTCACAGCTTAAACAGACACTACACAACATCTCATCTAATGCTTCAAGAATTCCGTCAATCCAGTCACAGCTTGAACAGACACTACACAACATCCCATCTAATGCTTCAAGAATTCCGTCAATCCAGTCACAGCTTAAACAGACACTACACAACATCTCATCTAATGCTTCAAGAATTCCGTCAATCCAGTCACAGCTTAAACAGACACTACACAACATCTCATCTAATGCTTCAAGAATTCCGTCAATCCAGTCACAGCTTAAACAGACACTACACAACATCTCATCTAATGCTTCAAGAATTCCGTCAATCCAGTCACAGCTTAAACAGACACTACACAACATCACATCTAATGCTTCAAGAATTCTATCAATCCAGCACTCTTGGAATGGTATTCCATTTATTGACCCCCAAAAGAATTAAAGGCAATGTTGACCTAGGAACATAAAATAAATAATATCAAAATCTCATAGATTCAATATTATGTGAGATAATTATGTGAGGTAAAGCCTTTACCATGAAAATACAATAGTAAATATAGAGTAATGTAGATGGTATGTGAGATAATTATGTGAGGTAAAGCCTTTACCGTGAAAATACAATAGTAAATATAGAGTAATGTAGATGGTAAAAGGTTAAATCTACGCCTGTATACAGAATCATAATGTAGTTAACATTTCATGTGGAGACAATAGTTAATATCATATGTGTTTCTGTGTGCAGAAGGAAATAACAGAAAGTGTGTTTACACTTCATTCTTTATACAGAAGGAAAAATTGAATTTTATGGCTTGCATTTATGCAAGTTTAGCTGGCTTCCAACGAGGTTGTATCTCATAAGAGACTTCTCAGTTGATTTAATGATGGGAGGACCCAGTGCTATAATGAAATACAATGTGAAATGAAGCATCTTGCTCAAGAACATAGCATGCCTGATAATCGATGATTCAAACCCATGATGCTATGATTATGAGTCTAACACTCTAACCACTGGGCCACACTCTTCACAATGAGGTTTTTAGTTAAAAGAAGATATACATTTTTTTAAAATTACAAGACAAAAAAATAATAAAACAGGCATGAGCAACAAAACAACAATAACTAGTTTATTTGTTTCCCAAAAATTCATTTTTATTTTTTATTTATTTATTTGTTTGTGTATTTTTTGTAAGAGAAAAATCCAAGAAAAACAAAAAAATAAACAGAAAATGTAAACTTTTACCCTAAAAAATTTTTAAAGACCTTAATCTCAGTTTATTATTTTTTTAAAGAAGATGATAAAGAATAAGAGAATATAAGAAAAAGGGTTTTCTTACAGAGGCTGAGAGAGAGAGTTTAGTAGGGATGCGATGGGGGCCAGAAAGAGGGGAAGTTGTAGTGTTCATGCCTTTCAAGGTGATTAGTGGTGTAAAATGTGAAGTGAAAGAGTTCCAATCGGGAATCAAATTTGGGGGTCGCGGTTTCGGCAAAGACCCTTCTCTACTCTACAGTACTTGCCGCTACAAAATAAAGAATAATAACAATGATAATAATAATAATCATTTCTAACATAGGCACAATGGCATAAATATTTTTGTGGGGTGGGAGAATAAGTGGTGTATAGCTAATTGAATTGGTACTTTATTTTATCGACCCTGAAAGGATGAAAGGCACAGTTGACTTCTGTGGGATTTTGACCCAAAACAAAGAGTTTGAACAAAATACAGCAAGGTATTTTAACTCCCAACGCTCTACCGATTCTGCTAATCCATCCCACCCTTGATAATGGTTTCTGATTTAGGCACAAGGCCAATAATTTTGGGGGGAGTGGAAAGTTGATTAAATCAACCCCAATGCATTACTGGTACTTTATTTTATTGACCCCGAAAGGATGAAAGTCAAAGCTAACCTCAGTGGGATATGAACTCAGAACATAAAGGGCTGTAACTATACGCCACAAAGTATGTTGTCTGACACTCTACCGATTAAGTTCTTTTTAATATCGGTACAAGGCCAGCAATTTGGGGGTGGGTGGGAAATGTCAATTAAACTAACCACAGTACCTAACTGGTACTTTATACTATGGGCTCCATATTTGTTTCTACTTTTGGCACAAGGCCAGCAATTACCCCAGTGCATTACTGGTACTTTATTTTATCGATCCCGGAAGGATATAGATATATACATGGAAAACATGGCGTCCAACCCTCTACCGATATATATACATATATATATATACATATATACATACATATATATATATATACATATATACATACATATATATATATATATATATATATATATACATATATACATACATATATATATATATATATATACATATATACATACATATATATACATATATACATACATATATATATATATATATACATACATATATATATATATATACATACATATATATATATATATACATACATATATATATATATATATATACATATATACATACATATATATACATATATATATACATATATACATATATATATATATACATATATACATACATATATATATACATATATACATACATATATATATACATATATACATACATATATATATACATATATACATACATATATATATACATATATACATACATATATATATACATATATACATACATATATATATATATATATACATACATATATATATACATATATACATACATATATATATATATACATATATATATATATACATATACATATATACATACATATATATATATATACATATATATATATATATACATATATACATACATATATATATATATATACATATATACATACATATATATATATATATACATATATACATACATATATAAAAAACATAACCTCCAAAACAACATAATGTCCCTCATCAACAATCAGAGAAGAGCTGAAGAGGCCTGGGCCATTGAGAAGATCAAACTCAATCCCAAAGTGTTCTTTTCATTTGCAAAAAAACACAAA
>OZ024753.1:14128094-14168094 GCA_964016885.1 Eledone cirrhosa | reverse complement strand
ACATCCTGACCACAAACAACCTGGCCACAAACAACTTGACCACAAACAACCTGGCCACAAACAACTTGACCACAAACAACCTGGCCACAAACAACTTGACCACAAACATCCTGACCACAAAAAACTTGACCACAAACAATCTGGCCACAAACATCCTGACCACAAACAACTTGACCACAAACAACCTGGCCACAAACATCCTGACCACAAACAACTTGACCACAAACAACCTGGCCACAAACAACTTGACCACAAACAACCTGGCCACAAACAACTTGACCACAAACAATCTGGCCACAAACATCCTGACCACAAACAACTTGACCACAAACAATCTGGCCACAAACAACTTGACCACAAACAACTTGACCACAAACATCCTGACTACAAACAACTTGACCACAAACAACCTGGCCACAAACATCCTGACCACAAACAATCTGGCCACAAACAACTTGACCACAAACATCCTGGCCACAAACAACTTGACCACAAACAACCTGGCCACAAACAACTTGACCACAAACAATCTGGCCACAAACAACTTGACCACAAACAACCTGGCCACAAACAACTTGACCACAAACAATGATGAAATCTAGTCTTGCATCATAATCAGATGATAGAGCTGGGCCCTCAAAATATGTATTGTTGTTTCGTGAAATTAAAGAATTCAAATTCTAAAGTTCTTTTCCAGTCCAAATTTCTGTTGTTGTTCTAATGACTATATCATCATCATCACTGTTTACCGTCCTTCTATGCTAGCATGGGTTAGACAGGTTTGTTCCACTTGATTGCAAGATTGGTTGGGAGACCATGTCTGGCTCGTACAGAACTGTTTCTGGCAGGTTTTCTACGACTGGATGCCCTTCCTAACACCAACCACCCCTTTACAGTGTGGACTGGGAGCCTTTTTACCGCGTCTCCTACACGACCACTTTACAGTGGATGGAAGTGGGAGGATGGGGTAGGGAGTGTGAGGTGGGTGTAAATCCGGTTAAGAGGTGCCTACTGACTGTAGGTTTAAGTTTGTATGTATCATCTGTATAACTGCACACACACACACACACACATATATATATATATATATATATATATATATATATATATATATATATATATATACACACACTCATTAGAACAACACAGAAGGCCAGATTGAAAAAATCTTAAATATTTTTTCTATTAGTGTATGCTGTAATTCCTTTACTGATTAACTAATTATGCAATCTGCACCTGATGATGTCTCCAGGATCTTATGTAACCAGGCCATTGAAATATATACAGTGTTTTTGCAACAATAAATCTTTAAAGGAGCATTACCAGTCCGGCCTCCTGCTGTTTTAATCAAACCTATATAAACACACTTTTTTTCTTTGGTTCTTTTCTTAAGGTTTACCATCATTTCGTTGGTATACATCTATTATGCAATTTACACCTGAAGATGAGACCAGGTTCTTATGCAACCTGGCCACTGAAATGTGCATAGTGTTTACAGTAATAAATAATTAAGGAAATTCAACATATTTGGCCTCCTGTCATTTCACTTTATAATACATTTACTCCGCTCCTGCACCACCAACATAATTCATCATTAAAGATGGATGAGTTGCATAACGTTGAGTGCTTCATTTCATATTACATCATGATTAACATTGCAGAATGACTAATTTTATCCAGCGGTAAACCACCAAATTTAAACGTATTTATATATGTGGAGGCACATGGCTTAGTGGTTAGAGCATTGGCCTTGCAATCGAAAGGTTGTGAGTTCAATTCTCAGACCGGGTGAAGTGTTGTTTCCTTGAGCAAGACACTTTATTTCACATTGCTCCAGTTTACTCAGCTGTAGAAATGAGATGATAGGGACTGGGGTCCATATCATTCCACTGCAAAGTAGTCATGGAGGTGCCACGGCAAAAAAGCACCCAGCGCTCACTGTAAATGAGGTTGGTGTTAGGAAGGGCATCCAGCTGTAGAAATCAAGCCAGAATCAGTTCCCGTCCCACCCTTGCAAGCAGGGAAAAGCAGACGTAAAATGATGATATATATATATATATATATATATATATATATATATATATATATATATATATATGAATGAAGTAATTCCGTCGGAAAAGTCCAGGAAAAAAGAGTGCTCTATGTAGGTCACAGAGCTTAATAGTTATGTAATAAACAACATAAGGCAATTATTCCATTTACCAGTGGTTTCTTAAAAGCAAAAAAATGTTGCTTTCAATCCTCAGAATGAAAAAATCCTGGTCTGTTTTACAGAAAAACAGACCAGGATTTTTTCATTCTGAGGATTGAAAGCAACATTTTTTTGCTTTTAAGAAACCACTGGTAAATGGAATAATTGCCTTATGTTGTTTATTACATAACTATATATATATATATATATATATATATATATATATATATAATAAAAATTTAGAAGAAACAAGGGGCTGTGTGGTTACTTGATAAAGTGTATTTAGAAATAAAAGGAAAGCACAAACAAGTGACAGTCCCCTCTTCAGTTGTCTGCTGGAGGTCTCCAACATTTCAATATATATATATATACACACACATTATATAATAACAGCAAATCTAGTAATGTGGCTGTAATTATGTCATCGTTAGACACGCATCACTCATTGTTTAGTTAGGTCGTTAAGGTAAGAAAATATATTAGGACATTATTTCCTGTCTGAAATCCTTCCTACAACTAATTAAATATAAATATTTCTATTAAATAAGATAACTGGTACTGAGTGTGCTAGTTAATTAGTTTGACTAATTAATTTGTTTCAGGAAATATCAAATTCATATACTTAACTATCACAAGAGAGAGAGGGGAGAGGTACGTGTGTGTGTGTGTGTGTGTGTGTGTGTGTGTGTGTGTGTGTGTGTGTGTGTGTGTGTGTGTGTGTGTGTGTGTGTGTGTGTGTGTGTGTGTGTGTGTGAGAATCAAGGTTAGACTGATAGTGAGTGATAATGTCTGTCTCTGTTTGTAAAAGATAGATAGATAGATAGAGAGAGAGGGAAAGAGAGAGAGAGTGCAAAGGGGGTAGAGAGGGCCATGTATGTGTCTATGAAAGAGAGAGAGGGAGGTAAGGAGAAAGACGGAGTGGATGAGAGAGAGACAAAGATAGAGAGAGGGGGGAGGGAGAGAAAGAAAGAGAGAGTAGGTAAGAAGTTTTGTTTTAAAATACAAGTTGTAACCAAGTAACCTGTCTCTTGTTAACCTAGTAAAATATTCCATCACACACACACACACACACTACACACAGTCACACACACTAGTCTCACACACACACACAACAGACAGTCTCACACACACAACAGACAGTCTCACACACACAACAGACAGTCTCACACTCACAACAGACAGTCTCACACTCACAACAGACAGTCTCACACTCACAACAGACAGTCTCACACTCACAACAGACAGTCTCACACTCACAACAGACAGTCTCACACTCACACAGTCTCACACACACAACAGACAGTCTCACACACACACACTACAGACAGTCTCACACACACACACACACAACAAACAGTCTCACACACACACACAACAGACAGTCTTACACTCACACACAACAGACAGTCTTACACTCACACACTACACAGTCACACATACTACACAGTCACACACACATACAGTCTCACACACACACTACAGACAGTCTCACATTCACAGTCACACACACACACACACTACAGACAGTCTCACACACACACACACACAACAGACAGTCTCTCTCACACACTCACAACAGAGTCTCACACACACACACACACACACACATCAGACAATCTCACACTCACACATGCACACACACAACAGATTCAGACAGACAGAGACACAACTCACAGTCACATACACACATACAACAGACACAGATACAACACAGAGTCACATACACACAAAAATATCAATGGAAAATCTGACATTCTTCTTTTTAGATTTTTCATTGATTTATAAATTACTTCATTTCTTAATTGTTAATATTGATGAACATTTAACCCTTTCATTACCATATTTCAAATGAAAGACACTGTCTATGTCATTAACCCTTTCATTTCAATATTTCTAATGAAAGACACTGTTTATGTCATTAACCCTTTCATTACCATATTTCTAATGAAAGACACTATGTCTTTAACCCTTTCATTACCATATTTTTAATGAAAGAGACTGTCGATGTCTTTAAGCCTTTCATTACCATATTTATAATGAAAAACAATGTCTATGTCAATAACCCTTTCATTACCATATTTATAATGAAAGACACTGTCTGTGTCATTAACCATTTCATTACCATATTTCTAATTGAAGACAATGTGTCATTAACCCTTTCATTACCATATTTCTAATGAAAGACACTACCTATGTCATTAACCCTTTCATTTCCATATTTCTAATTAAAGACACTGTCTATGTCTTTAACCCTTTCATTACAATATTTCTAATGAAAGGCACTGACTGTCATTAACCCTTTCATTACCATATTTCTAATGAAAGACAGTCTATGTCATTAACCCTTTCATTGCCATATTCCTAATGAAAGACACTGTCTCTGTCATTAACCCTTTCATTACTATATTTTTAATGAAAGACACTGTCTATGTTATTAACCCTTTCATTGCCATATCTCTAATGAAAGACACTGTCTATGTCTTTAACCCTTTCATTACCATATTTCTAATGATTGACACTGTCTGTCATTAACCCTTTCATTACTATATTTTAAATGAAAGACAGTCTATGTTGTTAACCCTTTCATTGCCATATTTCTAATGAAAGAAACTGTCTGTCATTAACCCTTTCATTACCATATTTCTAATGAAAGATACCGTTTGTCATTAACCCTTCCATTACCATATTTTTAATGAAAGACACTGTCTATGTTATTAACCCTTTCATTACCAGATTCCTAATGAAAGACACTGTCTATGTCATTAACCCTTTCATTATCATATTTCTAATGAAAGACACTGTCTATGTCATTAACCCTTTCATTACCATATTTCTAATGAAAGACACTGTCTATGTTATTAACCCTTTCATTACCATATTTCTAATGAAAGACAGTATGTCTTTAACCCTTTCATTACCATATTTCTAATGAAAGAGACTGTCAATGTATTTAAGCCTTTCATTACCATATTTATAATGAAAAATACTGTCTATGTCATTAACCCTTTCATTACCATATTTCTAACGAAAGACACTGTCTATGTCATTAACCCTTTCATTACCTTATTTCTAATGAATGACACTGTCTATGTCTTTAACCCTTTCATTACCATATTTTTAATGATTGACACTGTCTGTCATTAACCCTTTCATTACTATATTTTTAATGAAAGACACTGTCTATGTCATTAACCCTTTCATTGCCATATTTCTAATGAAAGACACTGTCTATGTCATTAACCCATTCATTACAATATTTTTAATGAAAGACACTGTCTATGTCATTAACCCTTTCATTACCATATTTCTAATGAAAGATACCATTTGTCATTAACCCTTTCATTACCAGATTCCTAATGAAAGACACTGTCTATGTCATTAACCCTTTCATTACCATATTTCTAATGAAAGACACTGTCTATGTCATTAACCCTTTCATTACCATATTTTTAATGAAAGACAGTATGTCTTTAACCCTTTCATTACCATATTTCTAATGAAAGAGACTGTCAATGTATTTAAGCCTTTCATTACCATATTTATAATGAAAAACACTGTCTATGTCATTAACCCTTTCATTACCATATTTCTAACGAAAGACAGTGTCTATGTCATTAACCCTTTCAATACCTTCTTTCTAATGAAAGACACTGTCTATGTCTTTAACCCTTTCATTACCTTATTTCTAATGAAAGACACAGTCTATGTCATTAACCCTTTCATTACCTTATTTCTAATGAAAGACACTGTCTATGTCATTAACCCTTTCATTATCTTATTTCTAATGAAAGACACTGTCTATGTCATTAACCCTTTCATTACCTTATTTCTAATGAAAGACACTGTCTATGTCATTAACCCTTTCATTGCCATATTTCTAATGAAAGATATTATCTATGTGATTAACCCTTTCATTACCATATTTCTAATAAAAGACACTGTCTCTGTCATTAACCCTTTCATTACTATATTTTTAATGAAAGACACAGTCTATGTTATGAACCCTTTCATTGCCATATCTCTAATGAAAGACACTGTCTATGTCATTAACCCTTTCATTACCTTATTTCTAATGAAAGACACTATGTCTTTAACCCTTTCATTACCATATTTCTAATGATTGACACTGTCTGTCATTAACCCTTTCATTACTATATTTTTAATGAAAGACACTGTTTATGTTATTAACCCTTTCATTGACATATTTCTAATGAAAGACACTGTCTATGTCATTAACCCTTTCATTGCCATACTTCTAATGAAAGACACTGTCTATGTCATTAACCCTTTCATTACCATATTTCTAATGAAAGACACTGTCTATGTCATTAACCCTTTTATTATGATATTTCTAATTAAAGACACTGTCTATGTTTTTAACCCTTTCATTACCATATTTCTAATGAAAGAGACTGTCAATGTCTTTAAGCCTTTCATTATCTTATTTCTAATGAAAGACACCCTTTATGTCTTTAAGCCTTTCATTACCATATATATAATGAAAAACACTGTCTATGTCATTAACCCTTTCAATACCATATTTCTAACGAAACACAGTGTCTATGTCATTAAAGCTTTCAATACCTTCTTTCTAATGAAAGACACTGTCTATGTCTTTAACCCTTTCATTACCTTATTTCTAATGAAAGACACAGTCTATGTCATTAACCCTTTCATTATCTTATTTCTAATGAAAGACACTGTCTATGTCATTAACCCTTTCATTACCTTATTTCTAATGAAAGACACTGTCTATGTCATTAACCCTTTCATTACCTTATTTCTAATGAAAGACACTGTCTATGTCATTAACCCTTTCATTACCTTATTTCTAATGAAAGACACTGTCTATGTCTTTAACCCTTTCATTACCTTATTTCTAATGAAAGACACAGTCTATGTCATTAACCCTTTTATTATGATATTTCTAATGAAAGACACTGTCTATGTCTTTAACCCTTTCATTACCTTATTTCTAATGAAAGACACTGTCTATGTCATTAACCCTTTCATTGCCATATTTCTAATGAAAGATATTATCTATGTGATTAACCCTTTCATTACCATATTTCTAATAAAAGACACTGTCTCTGTCATTAACCCTTTCATTACTATATTTTTAATGAAAGACAGTCTATGTTATGAACCCTTTCATTGCCATATCTCTAATGAAAGACACTGTCTATGTCTTTAACCCTTTCATTACCATATTTCTAATGATTGACACTGTCTGTCATTAACCCTTTCATTACCATATTTCTAATGAAAGACACTGTCTATGTTATTAACCCTTTCATTGCCATACTTCTAATGAAAGACACTGTCTATGTCATTAACCCTTTCATTACCATATTTCTAATGAAAGACACTGTCTATGTTATTAACCCTTTCATTACCATATTTCTAATGAAAGACACTGTCTATGTCATTAACCCTTTTATTATGATATTTCTAATGAAAGAGACTGTCAATGTCTTTAAGCCTTTCATTACCTTATTTCTAATGAAAGACACCCTTTATGTCTTTAAGCCTTTCATTACCATATTTATAATGAAAAACACTGTCTAT
The DNA here is from genome assembly GCA_964016885.1 of Eledone cirrhosa. Taxonomy (NCBI): domain Eukaryota; kingdom Metazoa; phylum Mollusca; class Cephalopoda; order Octopoda; family Eledonidae; genus Eledone; species Eledone cirrhosa. Next base: position 14,160,332 of record OZ024753.1, on the reverse strand, counting down.
GTCATTAACCCTTTCATTACCATATTTCTAACGAAACACAGTGTCTATGTCATTAAAGCTTTCAATACCTTCTTTCTAATGAAAGACACTGTCTATGTCTTTAACCCTTTCATTACCGTATTTCTAATGAAAGACAGTGTCTATGTCATTAACCCTTTCATTACCATATTTCTAATGAAAGACACTGTCTATATCATTAACCCTTTCATTACCATATTTCTAATGAAAGACACTATCTATGTTATTAACGCTTCCATTTCCATATTTCTATTGAAAGGCACTATCTATGTCAACCCTTTTATTACCATATTTCTAATGAAAGACACTGTCTGTCATTAACCCTTCCATTTCCATATTTCTAATGAAAGACACTGTCTATGTCTTTAACCCTTTCATTACCATATTTCTAATGAAAGACACTGCCTATGTCATTAACCCTTCCATTGCCATATTTCTAATGAAAGACACTGTCTATGTTATTAACCCTTCCATTACCATATTTCTAATGAAAGACAACCTTTATGTCTTTAACCCTTTCATTTCCATATTTCTAATGAAAGACACTGTCTATGTCATTAACCCTTTCATTACCATATTTCTAATGAAAGACACTGTCTATGTCTTTAACCTTTTCATTTCAATATTTCTAATGAAAGACGCTGTCTATCTCTTTAACCCTTTCATTTCCATATTTCTAATGAAAGACACTACCTATGTTATTAACCCTTTCATTACCATATTTCTAATGAAAGACACTGTCTATGTCATTAACCCTTTCATTTCAATATTTCTAATGAAAGACACTGCCTATGCTATTAACCCTTTCATCATCATCATCATTTCATTTTACGTCCGCTTTTTCCCTGCTTGCAAGGGTGGGACGGGAACTGATTCTGGCTTGATTTCTACAGCTGGATGCCCTTCCTAACACCAACCTCATTTACAGTGAGTGCTGGGTGCTTTTTTGCCGTGGCACCTCCACGACCACTTTGCAGTGGAATGATAGGGACCCCAGTCCCTATCATCTCATTTCTACAGCTGAGTAAACTGGAGCAATGTGAAATAAAGTGTCTTGCTCAAGGAAACAACACATCACCTGGTCTGAGAATTGAACTCACAACCTTTCGATTGCAAGGCCAATGCTCTAACCACTAAGCCATGTGCCTCCTTTCATTACCATATTTCTAATGAAAGACACTGTCTATGTCATTAACCCTTTCATTACCATATTTCTAATGAAAGACAATGAAAGGTTTTCAAATAATTGTGAAAACAATGAAGAAGCCAAGGGATTCAGTAATATATCTAACTTTCTTATTATTAAGTTGGTGTTTGGACCATAAATTAACAAAGGTTCTTACATAGAATTATCATGGAATTTTCCAGATAAATATAAACATTTTAAAATAAAGTTTTGTATCATAAATCCAGGAGCTGTATCAGATGATTTTGTATGAAAATGGTCAATAAGGTTTTTGAGTCTGTAATGATGAAAAGCAAAACTAAACTTGATGGGATTTAAACTCAGAACATAAAGGGCTGTAACTATATACCACAAAGCATTTTGTCCTGCGCTCTACCAATTCAATCAACAACAATAATACTAATGATGATGATGATGATGACATACAAAAATCAACCTTGCTATAGGCACTGTGATACATTTTAACCCTTTAGCATTTAAACAGCCCATATTTGGCCAGAATTCTCTCACTTCTTTCTGTTTAAACCTGCCATAACTAGCTGCTCATACTGTGGTTAAAGTATTGTTCTCCAAATGAATAACATTAAAATCTCATAGATTCAATATTATGTGAGATAATTATGTAAGATAAAGCCTTTATTACAAAAATACAATAGTAAATATAGAGCAATATACCATATTTGCCGACATTGAAGACGATACTTTTTCCCTAAATTAAGTCTCAAAAATCTACAATGCGTCCTGGAGGCCAAAGGTTGTTTATTATTTTTTATCAAATTTTTGCTTGTCAAAATTAGGGTGCGTCATCGAGGACGAAGTGTCTTCGGCGCTGGGAAGCCGGTAAAATACGGTAAATTTTAAAGGGTTAAAGAAAGTATTATCTATCTGAGGTCCTTCTTGTTGTGATTTGACAGATGACTAAATACTCCGGTGAATTCTCCATCTACAGTGTGGCAACGTAATGACAATAATAACAACAGCAACAATAAAGTAAGTCCCAAAATCTCAGAAGTAGAGAGAAATGTTTATTTTTTATTAACCCATGTAACGATATGTAAGAACATAGCAGCATTTTTTTTCAATAGACATCATAGAGATATAAAGAAAGGAAGGATTTGATGTTTACCTTTCATCAAAGAAGAATGTTCCAGAATCAACATGTTGAATAAAAAAAAAAAGGCACATTTGATGTGTATATATATGCATGTGTGTGTATATAAATATACATATATATATATATATATATACAGATATATGTATATGTATATATACATTTATATATATATATACGTATATACACACACACATATTCATATATAATAAATACATATATATATATATATAGATATACATATACACATACATACATATATATATATATATATATACAGATATATGTATACGTATATATACATTTATATATATATATACGTATATACACACACACATATTCATATATAATAAATACATATATATATAAATATACATATACACATACATACATATATATATACAGATATACACATACATATATATATATATACAGATACACATACATATATATATACACACACAAGCATTTATATATAATATATACATACACTACACACACACATATATATATATATACACACTGCCAGTTCCATAGGTTTATTAGTAGTAGCACGTATTCACTATTATCAGCACTTGTAGGTGCATCTTATGTCCAATATTTGCACATAGGATATTTGCACATAAAAGGAGACATACATAGAGGTTCTAATAAAAGTGAATATGTGTTTCTACTAATAATGTCTATGAAACTGGCAGTTCTTCCTTTTAGTGTATTACTAATACCATGTCTTAAAATATATAGATTACCTCTATGTTTACATATTGAGACCTCATTCTGTTGCAATAAGAATCACACTCAACTATATATATATATATGTGTGTGTGTATATATCTATCTATCTATATATATATATACATATATATGTATGTGTGTGAACTCTCATATCTGAAGAGGTATCAATTAAGAGTCGGGATCCAATCGCCTGATCAAACCCGAGCTGATCGATATCAAAACAGTTGTAATATGTAATTAAGTTTTATAACACGCTGCAAACTTCTTATTGTCACTCAATATAGACACTCTGTAAACTTCAGCCACATTAAACCTGGAGCACAACCTCATGAGAGACAGTATCGAGTGCTTCAACTAGCGTCGCCGCTAGTAACCACAAGTTACTCACATAATGTAGTGGCACGAATAAAAGCACCCAGTCCATGCTGTAAAATAGAGGGGTGGATATGGTCTGTGAGTCCAGTAAACCACTCTATTGCTGGTGGCACGAATAAAAGCACCCAGTCCATGCTGTAAAATGGAGGGGTGGATATGGTCTGTGAGTCCAGTAAACCACTCTATTGCTGGTGGCACGAATAAAAGCACCCAGTCCATGCTGTAAAATGGAGGGGTGGATATGGTCTGTGAGTCCAGTAAACCACTCTATTGCTGGTGGCATGAATAAAAGCACCCAGTCCATGCTGTAAAGTGGTGCTGGTGTTAGGAAGGGCATCCAACCAGTATATATTAATGCCAAAAACTATGAACACAACAAATGAGAATTGCAACAACTGCGTAAACAGCAATAATACTAGGGCTGCCTGGTGCGGCCATGTGCGAAACCCCCCCGACCGTCATCAAACAAATGCAAGCAGGGAAAAGCGAACGTAAAATGATGATGATGATGATATATATATATATATATATATATATAATCATCATTTTATGTCCGCTTTTCTTAAAGGGTGGGACAGGAACTGATTCTGGCTTGATTTCTACAGCTGGAAGCCCTTCCTAACACCAACCTCATTTACAGTGAGTGCTGGGTGCTTTTTTTCCGTGGCGCCTACAGGTCCACTTTACAGTGTAGGCTGGGTGCTTTTTTGCCATGGCACCTCCACGACCACTTTGCAGTGGAATGATAGGGACCCCAGTCCTATCATCTCATTTCTACAGCTGAGTAAACTGGAGCAATGTGAAATAAAGTGTCTTGCTCAAGGAAACAACACATCATCCGGTCTGAGAATTTAACTCACAACCTTTCGATTGCAAGCCCAATGCTCTAACCACTACGCCATGTGTCTCCATATATATACTAGCAGCTGAACCCGGTTGCACCAGGAGCCACTTTTTATTAAGTTAATAATTTGAAAAATATTATTGAAAGTTTATTATAAAGAAGCAGTATCAGGAAAAAAAAATGGTATTACCCGGATTACCACAAATGTAGAGATTGTTTGGACTGCTGACGCGTGAGCACCCGACGTATAGTTGACCGTGGGTAAATACCTACTGTGTCAGATTTAGGCCAACTACTTGCAGCAACTGTCCCTGTGCCTTGTTGATACGCATTGCAAAGCAGAGTTTTACGGGAAACTGCCGTCTCGTAAAATCAAATGGGACGTCAGAGGGACTAAGGCTTATGGGGGATAATAACTTTGTCCCGCCAGCAGACGGTCCGCTCAGAATTTTTGTCGTAAGAATTCGTGTCCCAATTTTTTTGATGATCAGATGCGTCCCGTTGCATAGTTCTGGTGGTTCCACGTTTCTTAGCAGCATAACTGGAACACCAACCTTCAGTCTAAGGTCATGAGGTGGAAGTCCGGGAGGTTGTTGACTGTTGACTGGAATTCAATCGGATAGTTGACGGTGTCGACCGCGTTTTTGTTGGTGTCAATTGACTTGAAGGAGACTTCACCTCCTGGAATCTGATCAAGCAGGTGTTGATGCATTGCATCAATGGTGGCATTATGTGGTGCTAAAATAGCTCTCCCTTGCAGCCAGTTGTGGTCAAGGAATCGTGCTTCGAGGTCTGGGAAAACAGATGACATTAATTCCTCTATGCTTGATACAAAGTTTCCAAACGGCAGACGGATGTGCTGTTCATCGATTCCAGGTGTAGTTCCATTACCAACTTCCAGTAGCTGTTTTGAGAAATCCTCAGATTCTGCATCGCCATTCTCATGCACTCTCATGTTAGTAGTCAGGTTTAGTTTCTGGACATATTGCCATAGGTAGGAAGACTTGATGCATGTGTTAACTTCGTCAGCTCTAGTGCCTCTAGTGATTACAGGAAGAGTCTGCCGAAAATCGCCAGCCATCAGTACTGTCGCTCCACCCATTACGTGTGAATTTCGACGCAAGTCCTTGAGAGTTCGGTCTAGAGCCTCAAACGCTGCCTTGTGACTCATTGTAGCCTCGTCCCAAATGATTAAACAGCACTCAGAAAGAAGGTATCCTTTAGAGTCTCCACAATTTATTTTGCAGGTAGGATTCTCCTTCTTTGCAAGGTCCATAGGCAATTGGAATGCGGAGTGTGCCGTACGACCGCCATGTAACAGTGTTACATGGCGGTCGTACGGCAATACCACTTGCGGCGACCGCTAAAGCAATCTGCCTGTCTTTCCGCAGCTTTGCAAGCAGTAGGTTTATGAGAAAGGTTTTTCCTGTTCCGCCTGGAGCATCCAAGAAGAATAGCCGTCCCTCATTTGAAATGACACTGGCAAGAATTCTGTCATACGCCCGTCTCTGCTCAGGCAAAAGTCTGGGTTCATCTTGAGCAAACTTATCTGTCAATTCCTCGATGTTGTAATTCAACTCAAGCATGAACTCCACATCTAAAGCACCGTCTTTATGTACAGGTTGTGGCAAACCGAATTCTAATACACCGCCAACTCCAACAGATCTTAGACGTTTATCCATGTCAATGAGGGCCTCATTGTATACATTGGCGTTGTAATGAAAAAGGGGGGAAATAACTCACCGAAAGCAATAGTAAATACCGTTTTGGGGCCCTAGGGACCACATTTTTCAAGTTAGAGATTTGAAACCTCATCTATTTGCTTCCTTGGCACTTTTTACATAGGTGTGTAAATTTTCATGTCCGTCCGACCACGTCTACTACCATTTAACCGTGCACATCTGAATTTCAACCACCACCCATTTCACAAATATATATTAGATATATATATACGTACATACATACATACACATATATATCATCATCATCATTTAATGTCTAATTTTCCATAAATATATATAACAAAATTTAATATAAAAATAGGTTCTACAGGACTAGAACTGTATCATTCGAAGGAAATCATTAAGTCTTTCTTGATGATTTCTTTCGAATGAAACAGTTCTAGTCCTGTATAACCTATTTCTATATTAAATTTTGTTGTATACACTCTAATGTTTTGAGTACCTTACTAACTGTGGCTATCAATGATTGGACTCGAGACTCACTCACACACACACACACATATATGTCTGTGTGTATATTTATATATTTATGTGTGTACGCATGTATACTTACATTTATATATACTTGTATATATATATAAATATGATGGGTGCAAATTCTGCTAAGATTATTGCAATCGCTTGTCAGATTACAGAAAATGGTGCACTTTTAGGCTACGGCTAGCCACACGAACCTGTAACAGATCATGAAGAAGCAATGCCTGTGCTTTGAAGGTTTTTTAAGTGGGGGAAGGCCTAGCACTCGACCAATCCCACTCTCTGAAAACACTACCCGAAAAGGGTATATATATATATATATATATATATATATATTACAAGGTACTAGACCCCAGGATTAACATGTAATTTTTTTTTCACTTGGATTAAAACAATATAACATTTTATCTAAAATTTTCTACTACAGACTATAAGTAAACAACAATTTATAACACGGCGATGTCACATTTTGTATATGAATGTGTATGTCTGTGATTGTGTGTCCTGTGTGTTTGTTACATATGTTAGGCCTTAGTAAGTTACATGCACATACATCTTCACGTAAATATTTGATCAGATACTCAGAGAATTAAACACAACCACACATACACATACATATGTGATGCCTGACAAGTATATGTGTGTGAGTGTATGTGAGGTTGAATTTAAGAGGCTTCAGTTTCCAGTCAAACTAAGTTTTGTTATTTCAATTAACAAATCTCAGGTTCAATCTCTCAAGGACTTGATCTCTCTACGACATGTTTCTCCAATGGTCAACTCTATGTTGGTTGCTTACAAGATGGAAGCAGCAACAATTTATTCATTTGGACACCAACAAAAAATTACACAATGAATATTGTTTACCCTGAGTTGCTTCAAGATTGACAGATTTTCATTTCTAAATTCTATTATCATAACAATTTTGATATTTTCTTTTATAAAATGTAGATATTTTGAAATAATTATGAGAAAAGAAAAATATCTGCATATTTATTGTTTACTAATCTGAATAAGGCAATGCCAGGTTATTCAGCTAGTATACAATAAAATACAAAATACTTTGCTTTTGAATTTCTTTGCAAGATTTCTTATCTGAAAACGTGTGTTGAAACAGATATTGTTATATTTTGGGAGGGTCATGCTGCCAATAAAAACACACGCACCTGTTGGTTTCCACTTCAATTTATTATAAATTTCTGGTTGGTTGGTTGGTTGGTTGGTTGGTTGGTTGGATAACCAGATGGTTGTTTATATTCTGTCAAAGCTCTTTCATCACACATTCTGTCACCTCCTCAGTGAACTGGCTTTTTTTTTAAATTTATAAACACGTGTTTATAAATAAGTATAACAATAAAATACAAAATGCTTTTATATATATAAGTGTGTGTATATATATATATATATATATATGTATATATACATATGCTGACGCTCTAACACTCTACATCAAAGGTGACATCAACTGGCTTCTTCAGAAATCAATTGATGACTCAGAGAAAGCTCCCTCTCGCTTAGGTTGTTAGTATACAATACACTTAGTAATTGGTGATAGCTTTGGCAGACACTGTTGCTGGTAGTAAGTACAATGATTACAGAAGAAGGAAGTAATATAACATGCATACAAGCCCTGTAACACCAGGATCACCTGCACAAAACCTCCATCTTTCAAGTTCAGGGGAAAAGGCCAAGATACTCATGCAATTGTCATTCAGCCAGGTTTAGAATTTTAGAGTTGCTGCTATCAATGTCGACATGATGAAAGGTATGTGGTGTGAGATGGTGGAGGTGTGAGATTGGAGGAGTGGAGGTGTGAGATTGGAGGAGTGGAGGTGTGAGATTGGAGGAGAGGAGGTGTGAGATTGGAGGAGTGGTTGTTTGTGATTGGTGGAGTGGAGGTGTGAGATTGGAGGAGTGGAGGTGTGAGATTGGAGGAGTGGTTGTTTGTGATTGGTGGAGTGGAGGTGTGAGATTGGAGGAGTGGAGGTGTGAGATTGGAGGAGTGGAGGTGTGAGATTGGAGGAGTGGAGGTGTGAGATTGGAGGAGTGGAGATGTGAGATTGGAGGAGTGGAGGTGTGAGATTGGAGGAGTGAGATTGGAGGAGTGGAGGTGTGAGATTGGAGGAGTGGTTGTTTGTGATTGGTGGAGTGGAAGTGTGAAATTGGAGGAGTGGAGGTGTGAGATTGGTGGAGTGGAGGTGTGAGATTGGAGGAGTGGAGATGTGAGATTGGAGGAGTGGAGGTGTGAGATTGGAGGAGTGGAGGTGTGAGATTGGCGGAGTGGAGGTGTGAGATTGGAGGAGTGGAGGTGTGAAATTGGCGGAGTGGAGGTGTGAGATTGGAGGAGTGGAGGTGTGAAATTGGAGGAGTGGAGATGTGAGATTGGAGGAGTGAGATTGGCAGAGTGGAGGTGTGAAATTGGAGGAGTGGAGGTGTGAGATTGGTGGAGTGGAGGTGTGAAATTGGAGGAGTGGAGATGTGAAATTGGAGGAGTGGAGGTGTGAGATTGGAGGAGTGGTTGTTTGTGATTGGTGGAGTGGAGGTGTGAGATTGGAGGAGTGGAGGTGTGAGATTGGTGGAGTGGAGGTGTGAAATTGGAGGAGTGGAGATGTGAAATTGGAGGAGTGGAGGTGTGAGATTGGAGGAGTGGAGGTGTGAGATTGGTGGAGTGGAGGTGTGAGATTGGAGGAGTGGAGGTGTGAGATGGAGTGGAGGTGTGAGATTGGAGGAGTGGAGATGTGAGATTGGAGGAGTGAGATTGGAGGAGTGGAGGTGTGAGATTGGTGGAGTGGAGGTGTGAGATTGGAGGAGTGGAGGTGTAAGATTGGTGGAGTGGAGGTGTGATATTGGAGGAGTGGAGGTGTGAGATTGGAGGAGTGGAGATGTGAGATGGTGGAGTGGAGATGTGAGATGGTGGAGTGGAGGTGTGAGATTGGTGGAGTGGAGGTGTGAGATTGGTGGAGTGGAGGTGTGAGATTGGAGGAGTGGAGGTGTGAGATTGGTGGAGTGGAGGTGTGAGATTGGTGGAGTGGAGGTGTGAGATTGGAGGAGTGGAGGTGTGAGATTGGTGGAGTGGAGGTGTGAGATTGGTGGAGTGGAGGTGTGAGATTGGAGGAGTGGAGGTGCGTACTGTATACAGGGGTAAGATGGAGACCAGCCTCAGCCAGACTTGTCACATGCAAGAATCATAGCTACAAATTTTTCCAAGTAGTAATGAGGGTAGAGGTACGGTGGGAATATTATTGGTAAAGAAATGGGAGAGGAGTAAAGTTATTGATGTAACAATTGACCAGCAATATAATAGCCACTGTAATCCCTGTGTAAACTCCACAAGCTGGACATAACAGACAAGTCTTGGTCAATATAATAGCCACTGTAATCCCTGTGTAAACTCCACAAGCTGGACATATCAGACAAGTCTTGGTCAATATAATAGCCACTGTAATCCCTGTGTAAACTCCACAACTGGACATCCCAGAGAGACAGACAAGTCTTGGTCAATATAATAGCCACTGTAATCCCTGTGTAAACTCCACAAGCTAGACATAACAGACAAGTCTTGGTCAATATAATAGCTCCTGTAATCCCTGCTTACACTCCACAAGCTGGACATTCCAGACAAACAGAAGGACCACTTCTATGAGATCCTACTGCAGCCTACCACAACAACAAATAACAGTGACCTCCTTGTTGCAACTGGGAATTTCAATGGATATGATGTGCAGTACTTTGGCTTATTCAGTGTCCAAGAAATAGTTTGGTAGAAGAAATGAAGAAGGACCAAGGCTTCTGGAGGTCTCTGATACACATGACTTGACCATTTTCTACACGAACCTGAGGAATCCAGCCACTTAATTATCTATCAATTAAGTGAACATGCAAACCAAACAGACTTAAGTCTCATTAAAAAAACAAGATGGATGAATCGTCATAAATGCTGAGTCATTTCCTTTGTGAAGAAAGACAAGGAAGGTGAAAGAATTCTACATTGGCAACAACACACATTGTGGTTGGCGTTAGGAAGGGCATCCAGCTGTAGAAACCAAGCCAAAATCAGCCCCAGGTGAGTGAAACACAGTCCTCTAACCCAATTCTCCCCCAAAGGGTCAAGCCGTCCTTCTCGTGTTAGCGTGGAAAATGGATGTTATACAATGATGATGATGCATCATAATCATTTAATGTCCACTTGCCCTGCTAGCAAAGGATGCATGTGTGTGAGTGAGTCCATGTGTGTCCATGCTTACATTTGTGTCTGTGTTTAGGCCCCATAAATTAGCAGCTTGACAAAAAAAGAGATTGATAAAGTATTGATAAGTACTGAGATTAATATGTTCAGTTAAATGAAAAGACAGTGCTGCCCCAGCATGGCCACAGTCTAGTAACTGAAACCAATAAAAGAGTAATAAAAGAATAAATCAAACATAGTGATGGGTGTAAATTTATTATGGTTATATAATGGTTTCTAATACTGATAAAAAGACAGAACTCTGTTGAAAAGAAGGTGTACATTGATCCCAGTATGTGACTGGTACTTTATTTTATCAACCACTGAAAGGATGGAAGACAAAGTTGACCTATGTGTAATTTGAACTCATAACATAAAGAGTAAAAAAAAAGGGGAAATAAATGTTGATAAAAAATATCAAAGGTGTAAATTTATTATGGAAATAATGGAAAAAAAAAAACCACACACACATACACCCTTACACACACACTCACACATATTGTTCTTTCAAAAGAAACAAACCAAATAGAAAAGTTCATAATCCCAAATCCCATAAACTTACTTAGCTTATCTCCCTTTGCCATCACTCTTTTGCTAAATCCCATAAACTTATTTAGTCTATCTCCCTTTAGTCTTACTCTTTTGCTAGATAACATTGTTCATTCTATATTTGAATGGGAGTGCAAGCATTCAAGAATAAAACTAAACCTTAAAAACAAGAAGTTAGACAATTGTTGTATACGCGGCTGTGTTTAACTCTTTAGCATTTAAACCAGCCTGAATTCTCTGACTTCTTTCTGTAAAAACTGGCCACTCATGCTGATGTTGAGGTATTGTTCTCAAAATAAATAATACCAAAATCTCATAGATTCGATATTATGTGAGATAAAGTCTTTACCATGAAAATACAATAGTATATATAGAGTAATGTAAATGTTAAAGGGTTAATAAATATGAATGATTACTTATAATTTCAGTAGCAATGGAAAATGCTCTGAAAGTGTGGTAGCCAGAACAAGAACGGACTGGATGAAGTTTAGGGAGCTAGAACTTCTGCTGACAACAAAGAGCTTCTCCCTCAAAGTGAAGGGTAGACTGTATGATGCCTGTATGTGAACCACAATGCTACATAGCAGTTGGACATGGGTTTAGACTGTAGAAGACTGTAGAAATGAATCAAGCATGCTCAGGTGGAGGTATAATGACATACTATCAGTGAGATGAGAGAAAAGCTCTGTATAAGAGTCAATGGATGTGGTGTGAAAAAATGAAGACTGCAATGGTACGGACATGTGATGTGGAAGATAACAGCTGTGTAAAGAGAGAGAAATTTCAGTAGTTGCGACTTGTGAAAGAGATAGACCTATGAAGACATGGGTTAAAATAGTGAAGAGTGACCTTAAGAAGTCTAAATCTCATGACAGAGATGACAAAGGAGCACAAAGACTGGTATCAAATAGTACTGGAGAAGACTCCTCTCCTGCCAGCATAAAAATATGATCTGACAACCCCTTTCTCATTGTTGTTCCTTAGAAATGACTCCACCATTACTGTACACCCCTTCCCACACACTACTAAGGATAATTCCCACATTTTTATTACCCTGTCAAACCCCACCACACCGGTCTTACACCCATATATATAAGTTTGTGCCCATATTTGCATATATCCCATAACCTACCAGTTCAACAAAAAAAAATAAGATCAATGAAATAAGTATTAAACAAAAATCTAAGTACTGAGATTGACGTGACCAACAGAATCCCTTGAGAGAAGTGCCATACTATGTCTGTAGTCTAATGAGGGAAACTAATTAAAGATTAAAATAATTAGAATCTCTTCGTTACTACAGTGGAGTCGCAGGACATGGCGGTGATGATGGAGAGAACTTGTCCATGGATCTCAGGAAATTTTAACCAACCCAGATATCATCGTCATCATCACCATTTTACATCTGTTCTTCCATGCTAGCATGGGTTAGACGGGTTGTCCTGTTGTGGGCAGTGTCTGATCGGCTGACCTTGTCTTGCTCATACGGGAACTGATTCTGGCTTGATTTCTACAGCTGGATGCCCTTCCTAACACCAACCTCATTTACAGTGAGTGCTGGGTGCTTTTTTTCCCGTGGCACCTCCACGACCACTTTGCAGTGGAATGATAGGGACCCCAGTCCCTATCATCTCATTTCTACAGCTGAGTAAACTGGAGCAATGTGAAATAAAGTGTCTTGCTCAAGGAAACAACGCATCACCCGGTCCGAGAATTGAACTCTCAATCTTTCGATTGCAAGCCCAATGCTTTAACCACTAAGCCATGCACCTTCCTATATATATATATATATATAGAGAGATATATATAAACAAAAAAAATGTCAAATAATAATGAGAAATAAACTCAAAGATTGTGTTAGAAAAACTTAATAGCTTGAAATAAGAAAGTATCATCTTTTACAGAGAAATTAGATATACCTTAATGTGTGCAAGTGTGTGCATTTATATATTATTATTATTATTAAATCCGGTCGAGGTTAACTTTGCCTTTCATCCTAATGAGGTCAATAAAATAAAGTACCAGTAATGCATTGGGTAATTGCTGGCCTTGTGCCAAAAGTAGAAACAATTATTATTATTATTATTATTATTGGGGATATAGCTGGCCTTGTGCCAAAAGTAGATACAATTATTATAATTATTTCCATTATTATTATTCTTATTATGCATCATTGCTGCTTCACTGAGCACAGCTCTGTGCACCTTGGGTATGTGCAGTGTAGTTTTTGCTGGTGTTGTTTCTATTGTATTGATAGTAGTTTTCGTAATATGTGTGCAGTGCCTAGTAGTGCTATCTTTTGTATGCTGTATATATTTGTAAGTCATGTGGTACTCTATATAATATATATATACAGTACCTAGTAGTACTATCTACTCTATGCTGTATTTATTTGTAAGTCATGTGGTACTCTATATAATATATATATACAGTACCTAGTAGTACTATCTACTGTATGCTGTATATATTTGTAAGTCCTGTGGTACTCTATATAATATATATACAGTACCTAGTAGTGCTATCTTTTGTATGCTGTATATATTTGTAAGTCCTGGGGTACTCTATATAATATATATATAGTACCTAGTAGTGCTATCTTTTGTATGCTGTATATATTTGTAAGTCCTGTGGTACTCTATATAATATATATACAGTACCTAGTAGTGCTATCTTTTGTATGTTGTATATATTTGTAAGTCCTGGGGTACTCTATATGATATATATACAGTACCTAGTAGTGCTATCTTTTGTATGCTGTATATATTTGTAAGTCCTGGGGTACTCTATATAATATACAGTACCTAGTAGTGCTATCTACTGTATGCTGTATTTATTTGTAAGTCCTGTGGTACTCTATATAATATATATATATACAGTACCTAGTAGTGCTATCTTTTGTATGCTGTATATATTTGTAAGTCCTGTGGTACTCTATAATATATATACAGTATATATTTGTAAGTCCTGTGGTACTCTATATAATATATATACAGTGCCTAGTAGTGCTATCTTTTGTATGCTGTATATATTTGTATGTCATGTGGTACTCTCTCTCTATATATATACAGTACCTAGTAGTGCTATTTTTGTATGCTGTATATATTTGTAAGTCCTGGGGTTTTGGTTATGTATCTGTCTGTGTATTTTTTATCATTACCAGAGCACCTATTATTATAGGTATAATTTCTGTTTTCCTTTTCCACATTCGAGTTATTTCTATCTCTAGATCTTTATATTTGGAGAGTTTCTCTAAATCCTTGGAAGATATTATTAATATCATAAGATATCATAAGCCTATGTTAAGCTTTAAACCAGATACTAAATTGAAACATCATATAAGTGCAAAATATAATGCATTTGATTCCTGTTGGAGGTTTTGTATATAAATGTATTTTTTAAAGTTTATCATAAAAAAATCTTAACCAAATATATATATTATGACTGAATGCCCATTTTATAGATCCAAAATAAACAGCAATTGTTTATATATATGTTTATATATATATATATATATATATATATAAATGTAATCTGAGTTTTTCAAATATTAATAATAACATTCTATTCGTTTGCAATTATGCAAATAGTCTCTTTTAAGCCATGTCAGTAGAATGAGCCCCTCATTATTATTAATATTCGAAAAATTCACATTACATTTATTGTATTCAGCCATGTAGAGCGATAACTTTTGTTAGTTATATAAATATATATATATATATATATATATATATATATATATATGTGTGTGTGTATTTAAACACACACACACACACACATACATACGAATGCACACACACACATATATACAGATACATGTACTATTATACATACATACATATTTTTACACATACACACACACACACACACACACACACACACATGTATTCTTATACAAACATATTTTATCAACTTTATATGAAAATACTAGAAATTTTCATTAAGTTTTAAAGTATTACATGATGGGCATTATTATTATTATTATTATTATTGTTGTTGTTATTGTTAATGTCCTTTTGGTTATTATTGTTTACTCCCATAGCATTCTGTTTACCATTGTTATTTCCATGCAAAGCGTTATCTGGCGGTGCAATGCCCACATTCTGAGTATCATTTGACCCCACAGGCTTAACATTGGCACCGTTACCAGGTGGTACTAAGACATTCTGTTGCTGGTTGTTAAGGTTGTTAGCTGCAGGCGGTATGTTCCCAGCGGCATTGGGGTTGGCCATCACGTTAACATCAAGGTTTAGAGGCCGTGAATTGTCGTTCGCCTTTTTCTGAAAGAACATTTAATGTCTGTGAGGTCATCTTTGGGAAATATTTTAGTAAGAAATAAATAAATAAATAAAATAAACAAAAGAAGCAAAAGCAGAAAAGCAAGAAGTAACATGTTAAAAAATAATAAATGAGAGAATAAGAACAGTTATGAATGAAATGAGAAGAATATTAGTGTTTAATCCCCGTTACTGTACTGCTAATGAAATACACTGTTTCAATTAATTAATGGAGAATTTTAAAGAATTTGCATAAATTATTAATAATTTATTTTATTACTAAGATAGTAATCTAAATTTGTTGGGGTTCTAGCCCTGTAGATGTCATTTCTATATGTATATAAAAAGGTGCCTACACTCTACCAATGTATTGAGTCCTTTTTTTTACTGGTTATACCGCCGACACAACTCAGGAATCTACTTACATTATATATATATATATAATAGTTAGGGCAGTGGATTGGAAGCATAGAGTTAAGTCTCTTTACAAACTTAGTTCAAATCCCGTCAAGGTTAACTTTGCCTTGTCTTTATGGGGTCGATAAAATAAAGTACCAGTAATGTACTGGTTAATTGCTGGCCTTGTGTCAAAAGTAGAAACAATTATATATATGTGTATATATATATATATATATATATATATATATATATATATATATATATAGTGGTGGAACACTGGAAGGTAATATCCGTAGTGGTAGAGCACTCAGTCCAAGGGACGAGTTAGGTAGAAGTGGTTACACAATGGTTAGTTCACCATACCGAGAACAATTGTTTCACCTTAGCAGATCCTCAGCTCGTTATGCCCATTGCCCATTCCGAGCTGAGGATCCGCTAAGGTGAAACAATTGTTCTCGGTATGGTGAACTAACCGTTGTGTAACCACTTCTATATATATATATACGCACACACACATATATATGAAAAATTTGGGACCCCGACAGCTGAGGTCTAGCCTTTTCAAGAGCTAGATCCAAATATATCTAGCTGTTGAAACGGCTATTACCCACTCTACTACTCTGTTGAGTAATGGTCTAACTGGTTTTTACCGACTCTATCCTGATATATATATCTGAGTATGTGTGATTATAGTGTCGTAGTTCACTATTTGCTAAGATGAGAGAAGCTCAATCCACATTAACCCTTTAATGTTCAAACCGCCCAAAACCGGCCAGAATTCTCTACCTCTTTCTGTTCAAACTGGCTGTAACTGGCCACTCAAACTGATGTTAAGGTATTGTTCTCAAAATAAATACTTTCAAAATCTCATAGATTCGATATTATGTGAGATAATTATGTGAGGTAAAGCCTTTACCATGAAAATATAATAGTATATATAGAGTAATGTGAATGTTATGTGAGATAATTATGTGAGATAAAGCCTTTACCATGAAAATATAATAGCATATATAGAATAATGTGAATGTTATGTGAGATAATTATGCGAGATAAAGCCTTTACCATGAAAATATAATAGCATATATAGAATAATGTGAATGTTATGCGAGATATTATGTGAGATAAAGCCTTTACCATGAAAATACAATAGTATATATAGAGTAATGTGAATGCTAAAGGGTTAAAGAATATTCTGCAAATGAATATGATATTACCACATTGAAACATGTGTAGAAATAAAAGAATAAATACTAATTTCATATCCTTCATTTTCTGATAATTTTGTATATAAATATAATAATAATAATTGTTTCTACTTTAGGCACAAGGCCAGCAATTACCCAGTGCATTACTGGTACTTTATTTTATCGACCCCGTAAGGATGAAAGGCAAAGTCAACCTCGGCGGGATTTGAACTCAGACCGTAAAGGGACGTAACTATGCTGGAAAGCATGGCGTCCGACCCTCTACCGATACTGCCAATCCACCAATAATAATGACCATAATTTAAGTTGTAGCTGCACAATAGCAGATGAACAATTGAATCATCAGAGACTGTTACAAAGCACTCAATGAGTGACGAATTGATAAATTTGGCAATACTACAACGATATATACAAACACACACATATATATATACATATATATGTATGTATGTATCTATGTATGTATGTATGTATGTATATATATATATATATTCCTTCTCCTAGAATTCTGCCTTGACAAAGGCTAAGGGGTCATCTCTCCCGGTGATTTTGGATGGCCATTGACTCTTAAGAGCTCCTTTGCCCTTTGACAGGTTTTGTTTTTAGTCCTGCAGGATGTCCAAAGTCACCCTCCTCACCAAGAAACCTTGGTGGGGTTGCCAGTTTAGTCGCCAATGACCCGACCATGAGACGGGTTGTACTGGAATACATGTTACCAGTAGCGCCAACAAAAAACTCTGATATAACACCTGCAACCCTGATGGTATCCAATGATGTTGACTTGTTCTTCTTTTTGGTAAATATCATCTTGGTTAAGAGAGTGGGACTGGCTTTGTGCAGTGCCTTTGCTCACTATAAAAGCTTCACGGCACAGGCATTGCTTTATATCTGGAGATTTCTCTGCACTTGTCGTCACATGGTACCATGGGCCCAGCACTATGTGTCAATAAATGTCACAAGTGTAGTGTTTGTACCAGAGTTTTTAAGTCGCTGGCTGGACTAAAAAGTCACACTCGTTCAGCGCATCGGTAGGGGTTCTCCTACATGGATATAAAGTAGTGGCCGTACTCGAAAACGAGTTGGCAGCCACCATATATATATATATATGTATGTATGTATGTATATATATATATATATATATATATATATATATATATAGTGGTAGAACACTGGAAGGTAATATCTGTAGTGGTAGACCACTCAGTCCATGGGATGAGTTAGGTAGAAGTAGTAACATAACAAGTTCACCATATCAAGAACAATTGTTTCACCTTAGCGGATCTTCAGCTCGTAATGGACATGGTTCTTGTTCCGTATAACTGTGTCCATTACGAGGTGGTAGTAGTGACAGTGGTAGAGGTAGTAGTAGAGACAGTGGTAGAGGTGGTAGTAGTAGTAGTGACAGTGGTAGAGGTGGTAGTAGAGACAGTGGTAGAGGTGGTAGTAGTGACAGTGGTAGAGGTGGTAGTAGTGACAGTGGTAGAGGTGGTAGTAGTGACAGTGGTAGAGGTGGTAGTAGTGACAGTGGTAGAGGTGGTAGTAGAGACAGTGGTAGAGGTGGTAGTAGTGACAGTGGTAGAGGTGGTGGTAGTGATAGTGGTAGAGGTGGTAGTAGTAGTGACAGTGGTAGAGGTGGTAGTAGAGACAGTGGTAGAGGTGGTAGTAGTGACAGTGGTAGAGGTGGTAGTAGTAGTGACAGTGGTAGAGGTGGTAGTAGTGACAGTGGTAGAGGTGGTAGTAGTAGTGACAGTGGTAGAGGTGGTAGTAGTGACAGTGGTAGAGATGGTGGTAGTGATAGTGGTAGAGGTGGTAGTAGTAGTGACAGTGGTAGAGGTGGTAGTAGTGACGGTGCTAGAGGTGGTAGTAGTAGTGACAGTGGTAGTGACAGTGGTAGAGGTGGTAGTAGTAGTGACAGTGGTAGAGGTGCTGGTAGTAGTGACAGTGGTAGAGGTGGTAGTAGTGACAGTGGTAGAGGTGGTAGTAGTAGTGACAGTGGTAGAGGTGGTAGTAGTAGTGACAGTGGTAGAGGTGGTAGTAGTGACAGTGGTAGAGGTGGTAGTAGTAGTGACAGTGGTAGAGTGGTAGTAGTAGAGACAGTGATAGAGGTGGTAGTAGTGACAGTGGTAGGGGTGGTAGTAGTAGTGACAGTGGTATAGGTGGTAGTAGTAGTGACAGTGGTAGAGGTGGTAGTAGTAGTGACAGTGGTAGAGGTGGTAGTAGTAGTGACAGTGGTAGAGGCGGTAGTAGTAGTGACAGTGGTAGAGGCGGTAGTAGTAGTGACAGTGGTAGAGGCGGTAGTAGTAGTGACAGTGGTAGTAGTAGTGACAGTGGTAGAGGTGGTAGTAGTAGTGACAGTGCTAGAGGCGGTGGTAGTAGTAGTGACAGTGGTAGAGGTGGTGGTAGTAGTAGTGACAGTGCTAGAGGTGGTAGTAGTAGTGACAGTGGTAGAGGTGGTAGTAGTAGAGACAGTGGTAGAGGTGGTAGTAGTGACAGTGGTAGAGGTGGTGTAGAGACAGTGGTAGAGGTGGTAGTAGTGACAGTGGTAGAGGTGGTAGTAGAGACAGTGGTAGAGGTGGTAGTAGTGACAGTGGTAGAGGTGGTGGTAGTGACAGTGGTAGAGGTGGTGGTAGTGACAGTGGTAGAGGTGGTGGTAGTGACAGTGGTAGAGGTGGTAGTAGAGACAGTGGTAGAGGTGGTAGTAGTGACAGTGGTAGAGGTGGTGGTAGTGAGTGGTAGAGGTGGTAGTAGTGACAGTGGTAGAGGTGGTAGTAGTGACAGTGGTAGAGGTGGTGGTAGTGACAGTGGTAGAGGTAGTAGTAGTGACAGTGGTAGAGGTGGTAGTAGTGACAGTGGTAGAGGTGGTGGTAGTAGTGACAGTGTTAGAGGTGGTGGTAGTGACAGTGGTAGAGGTGGTAGTAGAGACAGTGGTAGAGGTGGTAGTAGTGACGGTGCTAGAGGTGGTAGTAGTAGTGACAGTGGTAGAGGTGGTGGTAGTGACAGTGGTAGAGGTGGTAGTAGTAGTGACAGTGGTAGAGGTGCTGGTAGTAGTGACAGTGGTAGAGGTGGTAGTAGTGACAGTGGTAGAGGTGGTAGTAGTAGTGACAGTGGTAGAGGTGGTAGTAGTAGTGACAGTGGTAGAGGTGGTAGTAGTGACAGTGGTAGAGGTGGTAGTAGTAGTGACAGTGGTAGAGGTGGTAGTAGTGACAGTGGTAGAGTGGTAGTAGTAGAGACAGTGGTAGAGGTGGTAGTAGTAGTGACAGTGGTAGAGGTGGTAGTAGTGACAGTGGTAGAGGTGGTAGTAGTAGTGACAGTGGTAGAGGCGGTAGTAGTAGTGACAGTGGTAGAGGCGGTAGTAGTAGTGACAGTGGTAGAGGCGGTAGTAGTAGTGACAGTGGTAGTAGTAGTGACAGTGGTAGAGGTGGTAGTAGTAGTGACAGTGCTAGAGGCGGTGGTAGTAGTAGTGACAGTGGTAGAGGTGGTAGTAGTAGTGACAGTGCTAGAGGTGGTAGTAGTAGTGACAGTGGTAGAGGTGGTAGTAGTAGTGACAGTGGTAGAGGCGGTAGTAGTAGTGACAGTGGTAGAGGTGGTAGTAGTAGTGACAGTGGCAGAGGTGGTAGTAGTAGTGACAGAGGTAGAGGTAGTAGTAGAGACAGTGGTAGAGGTGGTAGTAGTGACAGTGGTAGAGGTGGTAGTAGTAGTGACAGTGGTAGAGGCGGTAGTAGTAGTGACAGTGCTAGAGGTGGTAGTAGTAGTGACAGTGGTAGAGGTGGTAGTAGTGACAGTGGTAGAGGTGGTGGTAGTGATAGTGGTAGAGGTGGTGGTAGTGACACTGGTAGAGGCGGTAGTAGTAGTGACAGTGGTAGAGGTGGTGGTAGTGACACTGGTAGAGGCGGTGGTGGTAGTGACAGTGGTAGAGGCGGTGGTGGTAGTCACAGTGGTAGAGGCGGTGGTAGAGAATGAAGCATAAGCAGTGAAATACAGGGGGGAAGGAGGAGAGTGTGAGTTGTTATTAAACTGTGACTAAATGATTGGTTACCTTGAAAGTCACAGCTTGGCATTGAATATCATGTATGTGTGTGGCTGTGTGTGTGTGGCTGTGTGTGTGTATGTATATATATATATCAATGATATTAATGGAAACTATATTTATAAAACCATATTTATTTTATTATATATATTTCAAGGGTACCAAAAAACCTTTGGTACGCTCTCATCAGATGAAATACAAAATTTGTTTCATAAATATTGACATACCCGATAAACGAAACCTTATCGGTTCAGGTTCCATTTGGATAGTGAAAGAAAAGGAGAAAAATTTCAAATCATTTAGGATGGATATGCAAATGAAGTAGAAGCGTAGACTAAATTATGTAACCATCCTAATAATATAAAAAAATACTATTGTCAATAGTGTCCAGCAATGAATTTCACGCATTTCAGCTAACAAAAATATTTTTGATAATAAGGCAGAATATTACAATGATGCTTTACATAGAGCTGGCTACATGAATTCAATTAAATACATAGATAACAATAACATGCAAAATCTTCCTAAAATTCAATATAATAATAGTAATAAACAATTTAACTTAACCCTTTAATGTTCAAACCGGCCAGAATTCTCTACCTCTTTCTGTTGAAACTGGCTGTAACCGGTCGCTCAAACTTATGTTAAGGTATTTTTCTCAAAATAAATACTTTTAAAATCTCGATATTATGTGAGATAAAGCCTTTACCATGAAAATATAATAGTATACATAGAGTAATGTAAATGCTAAAGGGTTAAATAGTGAAAAAAACAAAAGAACTAGAACTAGAAATATTATTTGGTACTCTCCCCCACCATTCTCATTAGGGGTTAAAATACCTGTAGCAAAACTATTTTTCAAAGCATTGGATAAATGTTTTCCTAAATCCCAGATATCACACTATTTTTAACAGACATACTATAAAACTATCTTACTCTACTACTATGAACATAGCACAAAATAAAAATAGAATTAATAATAGAAACTTAAATTTAAAGCTAAACCAATTAAACCAAGATAACAATATTAATGTTACTAACAACACTATTAATACTAATAATAATAGTACCATTCCTAGTAATATTAACTCTCGTAAATGTAACTGTAGAAATGAATCTAATTGCCCTTTACAAAATAAGTGCCTAGATAAAAACTTAATATACAAATGCACAGTAAAAACTAGAGACAAAATATTCAACTATATAGGAACCACTTCTACAAAAATTCAAAGAACGCTGGTATAATCACAAACATACATTTAATAGATCCGATAAAAAATCTTCCACATTACTTTCACATCTAATTTGCTATTTAAAGGCACCATGGACCACTCGAGCAGAGAGTTATTGTTTATGGAGGCATATCCGGGTGTAGGAGGCATATCCGGGATTTCTTGAAGGAATTTGTCCAAAGACTTCTTCAACTTGATGGGGTCTGTTTCTGTTTTGATGTGTTTTGGTGTAATGTTAAAGAGGGCAGGGCCAATTGAGATGAAATAATTGTGCCGTATTGTTGTTATGAGATGCGAGTGAGAATTTTGTCATGGGCGGATAGCACGGGGCCCAAGCCTTGGGTGTACATTAAAGGTGATGCCAACATCATTTGGGCAAAGCTGATGGAATATTTTCCACATCATGCAGACAATATAGCACTTACGGCGACATTGGAGAGAATAAAGGTTGAGCTTTTCTAACCGACTCCAATAGTCAAGGCCTGTCATGCCATCTATCTTTTTTGTAATTGATCTTTGGGGTGCTTCAACTTTCATGATACTTTGTTTCATGTGGGGAGACCACAGTGGACAACAGTATTCAAGGTGGAGTCGGGCAAAAGTGGAGAAGAGATGGATAATAGTGTGGATATCTCTCGACTGGAAGGTTCTGAGAATCCAGGAACACATTCTGCGGGCCATGTCAACTTTGCTGTGTATATGAGTGGCCCAGCTTATGTTGTTGTCCACAATTACTCCCAGGTCTCTGATGTTGTTGGATGCCACTAGAGTTTCATCCAAAGGAAGAGAGTATGGTAGTTTCAGGGCACTCTTTTTTCCAAAGTGGATGAATTCAAACTTATCCTCATTCAACAGCATATTATTCTTTTCTGCCCATTGGATAACAGCTAGTAGGCCTGACTGAAGGCAAGTCCGGTCACCCACCTCACTGATGACCCTTTGGAGCTTGGAATCATCTGCGAAGATTCTTATGTTGCTGTGCTTGATGATGTCAGTAATGTCATTAATGTAGATGATGAAAAGAAGTAGGCCCAACACAGTGCCTTGTGGGACGCCACTGCTGACTTTGGCAGGGCTTAATTTTACTCCTTCGACTACAACATGTTGGGTTCTGTCTGTCAGGAAACATTTGATCTACTGTAGTAACTTTCCAGAGACACCAATATTGGATAGTTTTTTCAGTAGAACCTTATGATCAACCCTGTCAAAGGCCTTGCTGAAATCAAGGTAGATGACATCAGTGTTGGAGCCCTCTCGCAAGGCTCTCAAAACATCGTCAAAGTGATGCAGGAGCTGTGTTAGGCAGTCCCTTCCATTACGGAACCCATGTTGGTTGGAGTTCAGCAGGCTGTTGCTTTCAAGAAAGTGGGTTATTCATGATCTCACCACCCTCTCAAATACCTTGATAATATGAGAGGTGAGTGAGATCGGACAGTAGTTCACTGCAAGGGACTTATTTCCCTTTTTGAAGACTGGGACAGAAAGTTTTCAGGAATATAGCCAGTATCCAGTGAGTTCCTCCACCGATTAGCAAGAGGAGATGCAAGTTGGTGTCGACACACCTTCAGGACACAAGCAGGGAACCTGTCGGGGCTTACTGCTGAATTGTCTTTAATTTTGTTTATTGCCTCTAAGACATCAGGGGCGCCAAACGTTATGTCCGATATAGTGTGTTGGGGATTAACATCACTGACACAGCCCAGATCGGCCATATCAGGATTGCTGAAAACAGCAGTATTGTTTCTGCAGTATCTCGCCCATGGTTTTGGCATTATCTTGGAGTGTGCCAGTTTCATCAACTAGAGGGCCAACAGGCTAGGGGTCCTTCACTCCCAGTGGTTTAACCGCACGGTACATGTGTATATACATATTTACACACTTTTGGATGGCCGTTGACTCTTATGAGTTCTTCCGCCCTTTGTCAGACTTTGTTTTTTGTCCTGCAGGGTGTCCCAAATCACCCTCCTCACCAAGTAAACTTGGTTGGGTTGTCAGTTTAGTCGCCGACGACCCGACCATGCGACAGGTTGTACTGGGTTACATGTTACCAGTAGCCCTCAAGAGTGTAGTGTTAGTAATGTGAGCACTGTGGTGTATGTAAGGTCAACACTGTGGTGTATGGATAATATCCCACCCATGTAAGACTGCCACATTTTCAGTATCAAATTAAAGTGAGCCCAGCACACCCTGTAAAGTGGTAGATGTGATGCTGTGATAAAATGCACCAAGTACATGCTGTAAATTGGTAGTGCTGTGGTCATGGTAAAATGCATCCTGCTCAATCTGTAAAGTATTAGTGCTAGTGACAGTATATGATGGGGCCATGATAGAATGCACCCAGATGTTGTAAAGTGGTTGGTATTAGAAAGAGCATCCAACCATAGAAACTAGGCCAAATTGAAATGTATGAACAGGATGTTGTCATCCAGAATGATTAGTGTTAACATAGGGCTACACAACCCTAATGGAAATAACATCCCTATGTATGTCTTTAATTTAGGTCTAAATCAACAACAACAAAATAAATAAATAGTCCTTTGTATGTCTTTGATTCTTTTAAAAAATTTCAGTCTTTTGTTTCTAGGTGTTCGAAGATTTATGACCAACATAAAATATATGATTGGGTATACACCCCACCCAGCTTTCTTCTGGATATTCTGCTGGAGTGTTTGTGCACCAATCCTTATTATAGTAAGAGGATTTTAAACATTTTCTTTTCTTTGTCATATACATATATATGCTTATATATATATATATATATATACAAATATATATATATATATATATATATATACAAATATAAATCGTATTTCGGCTTAGGAATTAACGAAAAACAACTTCCGAGATGTGTGGCAAGCGCTCAATGAGTCAGATGAACCAGAGCTACAACATACGTTAAAAGGCCAAACACACTGAGACGATGGTTAAACAATCATCCGCACAGCCACAAAACGACCAAGTAATTCGGGTCAAACAAATAAAAATATATGTGATTGAAAAAATTTATCCGGACCCCTGGATGGTTGGTAAAATCCAGCATTTGGGTTTCTGCGACTCCTAAATCAAGTACTGTCTGCTTACACAAATAATGTTAGGCTTCTGGTAAGATGATTGAACAAGGAAGCCACTTTTTCAACAGGTTTTAGTTCGAGTGCTAATTTAAGGAATGACCGTTACCGACCCCACATGGGGCTCGGCAAGGGATATATATATATATATCATCATCATATCGCCACTCTCAAGCGTAAAACTAAAAACCATATCATTTGTACTGCCTCTCTGTTTTTTGTTCTCTGTTCATTTATTCAACTATATATATATATATATATATATATATATATATATATATATATATATATAAAACTCGTCACCGTAATACATTTAGAATTAAGTTCAGTCATAAATGAAGCAAGAAGATTCTTTTGACATGTGGCTACAATTGATTCATAGGGAGTAAAGTATTTATCAATACCATTGACCTTTTAGATAGGGCAGGGAATCATAGCATACTTACTTACATTTTCGCATTTCACAGGAATATAGAACAAAACTATAGGATATATGTGTGGTGGAATAATGAAGTGAAGGAGTGTCTGAGAAATCAGAAGATTACTTAAAGAAATCTAGAAAAACGCTGCAAGTGTGGAATAGTTTGGTGTAATAGTGTGGTGGAATAAGGTGGAATAATGAAGTGAAGGAGTGTCTGAGAAATCAGAAGATTACTTAAAGAAATCTAGAAAAACGCTGCAAGTGTGGAATAGTTTGGTGTAATAGTGTGGTGGAATAAGGTGGAATAATGAAGTGAAGGAGTGTCTGAGAAATCAGAAGATTAATTAAAGAAATCTAGAGAAAGGTTGCAAGTCTGGAATAGTTTGGTGTAATAGTGTGGTGGAATAAGGTGGAATAATGAAGTGAAGGAGTGTCTGAGAAATCAGAAGATTACTTAAAGAAATCTAGAAAAACGCTGCAAGTGTGGAATAGTTTGGTGTAATAGTGTGGTGGAATAAGGTGGAATAATGAAGTGAAGGAGTGTCTGAGAAATCAGAAGATTAATTAAAGAAATCTAGAGAAAGGTTGCAAGTCTGGAATAGTTTGGTGTAATAGTGTGGTGGAATAAGGTGGAATAATGAAGTGAAGGAGTGTCTGAGAAATCAGAAGATTAATTAAAGAAATCTAGAGAAAGGTTGCAAGTCTGGAATAGTTTGGTGTAATAGTGTGGTGGAATAAGGTGGAATAATGAAGTGAAGGAGTGTCTGAGAAATCAGAAGATTAATTAAAGAAATCTAGAGAAAGGTTGCAAGTGTGGAATAGTTTGGTGTAATAGTGTGGTGGAATAAGGTGGAATAATGAAGTGAAGGAGTGTCTGAGAAATCAGAAGATTACTTAAAGAAATCTAGAGAAAGGTTGCAAGTGTGGAATAGTTTTTTGAAGGTGTAACGTATAGCAATGAGTGGAGTAACGCAGTAACCAAACATAAAAAGGTGAATTAAGGTAATACATGCTGGCAGAGATTAGTGGTGCGGAACTGTGGTGGAATGAGACAAACACTGGAGAGGGAGGGTTGTTAGATCAAACCAGGTATTTTTTACAGGTTAAAAAAGCATCTCAGATTATGAAACATGTAATATACTGTGGCACAGACTTGTTTTACCTTGATATCAAGGAGAGAAATAAAACAACAAAATCAATAACATTTGAGTAAAATATATCAGCTCATCAACATCCTCCACTTTCTTTTGATAAGGGGTTTTTCATCCAAAATATTGTGAAATATAAGGTATAAGTGTAAACTATTGTTTTGTTTTACTTGGCATATTTTCACACCTTTATTTTTCAAACTTGTATTATACTGGCTTTTCTAAAACAATTTAAGGCAACAGCATATGAAAACGACAGTGATTTTTATTATTATTATTATTAGGGTGGTGGGTTGGCAATATTGGTAAGGCGCCAGACAACATGATTTGCAGCATGGAGTTACAGCCCTTTACATTCTTAGTTCAAATCCCGCAGAGGTTAGCTTTGCCTTTCATCCTTACAGGGCTTGATAAAATAAAGAACAAGTAATGCACTGGTATAATTTAATCGATTTTCTCCACCCAAAAATTGCTGGCCTTGTGCCTAAATCCGAAATCATTATTTTAACTTAAATCTGCTGTCCAAACAAGTCAACTCCAATCGATCCTTTAAGTCTCTCATAGGGATACTCCTTTGATAATGAGTTTTTAAAGTTGAAAATATTTGGGATTATTAAATTTGCTAAGGTAAGATTCTTTTGTTATCTTAGCAATTTTAATTTTCTTTCTAGTGCATTGTATGGTTTTCAAAATTATTTGAATTTGTGTTATTATTATTATTTGGCCTTGTGCCAAAAGTAGAAACAATTATTATTTGTATCAAAGCATGGGTTAATTTAAAATTGCTGGCCTTGTGCCTATAGAGGAAATTATTATTTGTATCAAAGTTGGTTATATAACCAATTCTCATGTGTTCTTTCTATTGACATACATTTTGTTTAATGAGTTAAGAGGCAATAGTTTAAATTTAACATCAGCTTCATTGTAACTAAAGTGAAGCAGTAAAATATAAAGAAACCAATGATGGTCTATGTTGGTAAATAATTGTTTCTACTATTGGCACAAGGCCAGCAATTACCCAGTGTATTACTGGTACTTTATTTTATCGACCCTGTAAGGATGAAAGGCAAAGTTAACCTCGGCGGGATTTGAACTCAGAGCATAAAGGGGCGTAACTCTTTGCTGCAAAGCATGGCGTCCGACCCTCTACCGATACTGCCAATCCACATGACAAACTTCAGTAAGAAGAATTAAGTATTTGGGTGTGAGAAAGTGAAGATGTCAAACGTTATGTACAGAACCCTTTGTTGACAGACAGACCAAATAATATATGTATGGACCAGTGGACTAGTAACTCCTGTGAGAGTCATAGGAGCACCATACTGAAGGGCATTTTTAAACTTGGCGGAGCCCATCTCCTCTCCAGGTCTGAATATAGTAGTAGACTTCTTCCGGGGAAGGATAGAGAGAGTGAGAGAACAGAGGTATGAAAGTGATATAGAGGAAGAATCGACACCAGTACTTGACTGGTACTATTTTTATCACTTATCACCCTTGAATGGATGAAAGGCAAAGTTGACCTCAGTGGGATTTGAACTCAGAGAGGAGAGTCAGAACGAATACTGCAAAGCATGGCAGTATCGGTAGAGGGTCGGATGACATGCTTTCCTTTACAGTCTGAGTTCAAATCCCGTCGAGGTTAACTTTGCCTTTCATCCTTGCGGGGTCGATAAAATAAAGTACCAGTAATGCACTGGGATAATTGCTGGCCTTGTGCCAAAAGTAGAAACAATTCTTTTATCGACCCTGTAAGGATGAAAGGCAAAGTTAACTTCGGCAAGATTTGAACTCAGATCATAAAGGGCCGTAACTCTATGCTGCAAAGCATGGCGTCTGACCCTCTACCGATATTGCCAATCCAGCGCCCTTATTATTATCTTTAATAATAATAATAATGGTTTCTGATTTAGGAACAAGGCCAACGATTTTGGGGGGAGGAAAGTCAATCAAATCGACCCCAGTGACTTACTGGTACTATATTTTATCAACCCCGTAAGGATGAAAAAGTTGACCGAAGCGGGATTTGAACTCAGAACGTAAAGGGCCATAACTATATGCCACAAAACATGTTGTCTGATGCTCTATTGGTTCTGTCAATCCATAATAAAATAACAACAACAACAATAACAGTAACAATAATAATAATAATAATAATAGTTCCCGATACTAATATTCCTTTGTACCAATAGTAAGTAAGCGAGTGCAAAAGTAAATAATTGAGTGCAAAAGTAAAAGTCTATTTAAACAAGTTTTTACTTGTATGTAGATTATAAACAATGAAAATATGAGTTTTCAAGCCATTATAATAAAAAAAATCCAGATAAAAATATACAATAAAACCAATTGTCATGCATACCAAAATATTGCCCTTCAAAAGAAAAAAAGGAAAAAAAAAAACCGAAAAAGAAAAACCCCAAAGCTGGTATATTTTTTGCTTCCCATAATGTTTTAACTACACAAATTTTCCAATTTTGAATTGATAAAACTGAATAAGTTTTCACAAAATGAAATCAAGATGAGTTGAAATTTATTTGAAAGAAGAAAAAAAAAAAAAAAAAAAGAAATATATGGATGAATATATCAACAACTTGTGTACCTGTCTTTCCCACACCAATTCGGACTGCCTGAAGAGGTCACAGCCGATGATGGCTGTCACCGAAATATATATAGCAGTATATCTATAATTTATAATAAACGAAGCCAAATTTTACATATTTGACTTAATTATTTTACATTACTCCGGAGTAAACAAACCAACCTGCGTACTTCGTCAAGTGCTCCAATCTGCATACCGAGGTATCGGTAAACAACCAACATATACTCAAAATTTATGAATATATATATATAGAGATATGTAAGTATGGGTTTATTGAATAATAATAATATTCGATTTGTTTGCAAGCAAATGACCTTACTATACTATGCTGTGTTTTGATGATTATCATCATCCGTTTGTTCAACAGTACCATCAAGGAATAATCAATATGTGTCTGAGTCATTTCCCTTCATCAGGACTGTATACCTCTCAGCTACTCGATTGAATTTTGAAAATATATAGTATTTTCTAAAGTACACATTGGCTGATTAACCTCATTTGCATACAGAGCAATTTTATGGTTGGTCTTGTCGAAAATTATTTGATAAACCCATACTTACATTTATGTAATCTGCTATGATAGAGCAAAAAACCAAATTCTAATTGTGTTTTTAATTTTCAAGAATTCAACTGTAAAGTAGTCAGGTAGGTGCAATGAGAAAAGGCACTCGGTTCACACTGTAAATATGGTTGGCATTAGAAAGGGCATCCATCTGTAGAAACCAAGCCAGAAATGGTTCTGTATGAACAAGACACGGTCGTCTGATCTGATTTGTCTCAGAATGAGACAACGTGTCTAACCCATGCTGGTGTGGAAATATGGACATTAAACAGTGATGACAATGATATGTATATAATTAGCTATGTATATTTATTAGTTCTCACACATAAAAGATAGAGTACAAGTAGGAAGTTATCAAATGACAAATAGAGCGTGAGTAGTAGAATAGTGAGATTTTTATCACATGTCAAATATGATAATAATGTATATGAGAGAAATAAAATGTGAGTGGCTTGGAATAAGTAGTTAGCTTTATACTGCTTTAATAAATATGCTTCGATATCATGTGAGTTAAAGTGTTTACTGTGAAAATACAACAGAAAATAGAGTAATGTAAATGGTAAAGAGTTAAGAAAGATGAGAAATAGAAACAACCTTTATATAGTAACAAATATGGGTGGAAATCCAGGAAACTTTACTGGAACTTGCAGGCTTACTATGAATATTGTGATAAAAGAACTTTTTGGCACAAGGCCAGCAATTATCTCAGTGCCTTACTGGTACATTTAATATAATAATAATTACATGTAATTTCTAACTAATATTGCAATGTTTTTTTTTTGCAAATACGCTATCAACATTCTTATTAAAATGTTTATAGCTGGCATTAAACCATACAACAGACTAATAAAAAAGTTTATGAGGTAAAAAGAAACAACACAATTTTTGCCAGATCAAGTGTCTATACATATACAAGCAAGGAAAAGCAGACGTAAAATGATGATGATATATATATATATATATATGCATGCTCCGTTGGATGTGTAATAGTAAGGCTGCTGGACTGTCGAGGAAGACCACATAAAACATGGGCGGTGGTGGTGAGAGCAGACCTCAGATCGCTGAAGCTCACGGTGGAGATGACAAAGGACCGTGACAAGTGGAGAGATGATGTGTTGAATAGGAGCTGTCCCACCCTTGCAAGCAGGGAAAAGCAGACGTAAATTGATGATGATGATGATGATTTATATATATATATATATATATATATATATATATATATATAGATTTTGAGTTTATGTTGGTTGTATACCAACACCTCAGTATGCAGGCTGGAGCACTCGACGAAGTGCGCAGGTTGGTTTGGTTACTCCGGAGTAGTGTAAAATAAAGTTAAATAAAAGTCAAATGATTAAAATTTAGCTTCGTTTATTACTGCTATATATATTTCAGTGACAGCCATCTTTGGCTGTGACCTCTTCAGGCAGTTTGAATTAGTATGGTATAGACAAGTACATATGTTGTTTAGGTGTATGATATTGTCAATACTCTGATATGCCCAGTTCCTTGTTGGGTTGTTATTTCACTGAGGAACTGGAGTCATATATATATATATAGAGAGAGAGAGAGAGAGAGAGAAAGAGGGAGAAGGAGAGAGGGAGAGGGAGGGAGGGAGAGAGAAAGAGGGAGAGGGAGAGAGAGACAGACAGACGCACACACAGACTATAGTGTACCAATGAAATGACGACAGTTTTATTACTTGGAAATGATGTGTGACACTATTTTTAAATACCTCAACCTGAAGACCTCTCATGAAGTATTTAATAATGCCTTATACTTTAATTCTAGCTGTAAAACTATCACTAATTCATGTCACAGAGCATGCTGTCTACTGGAACTGATGTCACAGTGGTATATATATATATATATATATATATATATATATATATATATATATATACATATATATACATCTACATATACATATATATATACATCTATATATAGATCTATATATAGATCTATATATACATGTATATATATACATCTATATATACATATATGTATATATACATCTATATATACATATATATGTACATCTCTATAT
>OZ024753.1:14115594-14123094 GCA_964016885.1 Eledone cirrhosa | reverse complement strand
TTGTGAGTTATATATATATATAAGGTTGTGAGTTCAATTCTCAGACCGAGTGATGTGTTGTTTCCTTGAGCAACACACTTTATTTCACATTGCTCCAGTTTACTCAGATGTAGAAATGAGATGATAGGGACTGGGGTCCCTCTCATCCCACTGCAAAAAAGCACCCAGCACTCACTGTAAATGAGGTTGGTGTTAGGAAGAGCATCCAGCTGTAGAAATCAAGCCAGAATCAGTTCCCGTCCCACCCTTGCAAGCAGGGAAAAGCGGATGTAAAAAATGATGATGATGATGATTATTTATATATATATATATATATATATATATATATATATATATATATATAAAGAACAAAAGATGAAATCGAAAATGCAACTGGAGTCTTATTAAAAAAAAATATATATATTTATTTGGTTCCTTTACCGGTTTCGCAGTTCTTCTGCTTTTCAAAAGTAGAGTTGAGATGGAGGGTCTGTGGTTTTTCTCACATCTCGTGTAGGACACCTCGGTTATTTTTCATTTTGTAAAAAAAACCTCACTTTCTAATATATATATATATATATATATATATATATATTTATTAAAATAACAGATTAAAGTTTAAGAAAAGAATTGCTGCTTTCACCCTTAACGGGATTCTCTGAAACTACAGTTCTTATATATCTGATATATATTTATCCTTATCGAGCCCTCTTTGGATTTTAGTCTTCAAATTTATTATTATAACTATATATATATATATATATATATATATATATACCACTGTGACATCAGTTCCAGTAGACAGCATGCTCTGTGACATGAATTAGTGATAGTTTTACAGCTAGAATTAAAGTATAAGGCATTATTAAATACTTCATGAGAGGTCTTCAGGTTGAGGTATTTAAAAATAGTGTCACACATCATTTCCAAGTAATAAAACTGTCGTCATTTCATTGGTACACTATAGTCTGTGTGTGCGTCTGTCTGTCTCTCTCTCTCTCTCTCTCTCTCTCTCTCTCTCTCTCTCTCTCTCTCTCTATATATATATATATATATATATGGAGGCACATGGCTTAGTGGTTAGAGCATTGGCCTTGCAATCGAAAGGTTGTGAGTTCAATTCTCAGACTGGTGATGTGTTGTTTCCTTGAGCAAGACACTTTATTTCACATTGCTCCAGTTTACTCAGCTGTAGAAATGAGGTGATAGGGACTGGAGTCCCTATCATTCCACTACAAAGTGGTCGTGTAGGTGCCACGGCAAAAAAGCACCCAGCACTCACTGTAAATGAGGTTGTTGTTAGGAAGGGCATCCAGCTGTAGAAATCAAGCCAGAATCAGTTCCCGTCCCACTCTTGCAAGCAGGGAAAAAGCGGACGTAAAATGAAATGATGATGATATATATATTTATATATTTATATCCAAAATTAAGATAATCAAAATTATGGGTGTCATGCCAGAAAGAGATGCGCCATATCACCCGCAAAATAAGCTCTAAGATTCTAACGTATAGGTCCGAGCATTTTATAACAACTAGAAATTGATTAACATATAAATAAACATGAATAATCACAGGAGATAATTTTTACAAGTGTGTAAGCACACATTATCTTTATTTAGTTACCTACCTAGCTATATGTGCTTACACACTTGTAAAAATTATCTCCTGTGATTATTCATGTTTATTTATATGTTAATCAATGTCTAGTTGTTATATATATATATATATATATATATATATATATATATATATATATATATATATGTATGAATGTATGTATATACATATATATGTATGTAAAAGGTAAACAGAAATAACAACACAATCGGTACAGTATATGGAAGGAATAATATTAGGTTAACACCTGAAATAGCAGGAGAGGGTCTTGACGTTTTGGACACTAGTCCTTCATCAGAAGAAAGAATGAGAAATAAGATAGATTGAGGGAACGAGAAGGATGGAATTGGAAAAAAAATGTCTTTAGATAAAAATAACAGGTCCATTCCTGTTGATATTAGACATATATACAGGGCAGTGGATTGGCAGTATTGGTAGAGGGTTGGACGCCATGCTTTGCAGCAAAGAGTTACGGCCCTTTATGGTCTGAGTTCAAATCCCGCCGAGGTTAACATTGCCTTTCATCTTTACGGGGTCGATAAAATAAAGTACCAGTAATGCACTGGGATAATTGCTGGCCTTGTGCCAAAAGTAGAAACAATTATACATATATACACATACATACATACATACATACATACATATATACATACATACATAAATATATATATATATATATATACATATATACATACATACAAATATATACATATATATATATGTATGTATATATATATATATATATATATATATATATATATATATATATATATATATATATATATATATATATATGGTGGCTGCCAACTCGTTTTCGAGTACGGCCACTACTTTATATCCATGTAGGAGAACCCCTACTGATGCGCTGAACGAGTGTGACCCTCCAGTCCAGCCAGCGACCTGAAAACTCCGGCACAAACACTACACCCGTGACAACCACTGACACATAGCGCTGGGCCCATTCTACCCTGTGACAACAAGTGCAGAGAGATCTCCAGATATAAAGCAATGCCTGTGCCGTGAAGCTTTTATAGTGAGCAAAGGCACTGCACAAAGCCAGTCCCACTCTCTTAACCAGTATGTATATATGTATATATATATATATATATACATATATACATACATATATGATGGCTGCCCCCTCGTTATTGAGTATGGCCATTGCATGATATACCATTATTAGTAATTATTAATTAATTCTAGGGTTGGGCGCCACGCTTTCTAGCATTGTTACGTCCCTTTACATTCTGAGTTCAAATCCCGCCGAGGTTAACTATGCCTTTCATCCTTACGGGGTCGATAAAATAAAGTACCAGTAATGTACTGGGTAATTGCTGGCCTTGTGCCTAAAGTAGAAACAATTAATTAATTCTATCGTGCAATGCCTGTACGTGAAGATATATTTTAAAGTGAGGAAAGACTGTGCACTGAGCCAATCCCACTCTCTGAGCGACAGTAGCTATAAGAAGAAAAGAAGAAAAGATCAACATCATCGGTAACTACTGAGCCGCAGGTTTTATAACGGAGTTATCCCAGTTTCCTGAGTTGCCTTCTCCTAGAAGAATGCCCTGACAAAGGCTAGGGGTCCTTCACTCCCAGTGGTTTAACCACGCGGTACATGTCTATATACATATTTACACACTTTTGGATGGCCGTTGACTCTTATGAGTTCTTTTGCCCTTTGTCAGGTTTTGTTTTATGTCCTGCAGGGTGTCCAAAATCACCCTCCTCACTAAGTAAACCTGGTGGGGTTGCCGGTTTAATAATAATAATGAAATTATTGTGTACAGTGCTCAGGTGCACTACAACTCATCAAAGGTGCATGTATAGTACATAGAATAATGTACAAATGTCAGGAAAATAAACAGTGTATGAGTCATGATATAATAACAATAACAATAATGAAATATTGTGCACAGTGCCCAGGTGCACCACAACCCATCAAAAAAGTGCATGTACAGTACATAGGGCAATGCACAAACATCAGTAAAATGAACAGTGCACACATGTGTGCATGTGTATGGAAGGGGCACATCAGGTGTAGTTTTGGCGTATTTCGGGAAGCATGAGTGTCTTAAAGGATGCAGTGTCTCGGCAGCTAACAATTGACGCAGGCAGTTTGTTCCATGTTTCAGCAACTCTGAGCGTGAAAAAATGTCTGCGAAAGTCATGGGAGCTGTGCTGTTTTCTTATCTTGTAGGCATGTCCACGTGTGTTAGATACATGGAGATCAAAGAGGCGCTCAGGGTTGCAGTTGGCGAGATGGTTAATGTAACAGGTTGTACTGGGTTACATGTTACCAGTAGCACTCAAGAGTGACCCAATATATATACATACATATATACATATACATATACATATATACATACATATACATATATACATACATATACATATATACATACATATACATATATACATACATATATACATACATACATATATATACATTATTCGAATGATCAGTAATTATGAAGACTACATGTAGGTTCTATTAGTAGATCAGGTAGAATAAATAACATGTGGTGTTACAGCAAGGTGTATGTACCTTAAGGGGTAGTAAGGTATGGTGTAGTAATTACTACATGCAGGTAGGTTAATTAGTAAAGGTTAAGTAATGACAACGATGATATTTTATGATATAAAACTGGGTGTTTATGATGCAAAATTGGGAGTTTATGATAGAAAACTGGGAGTTTATGATACAACTAGGAGTTTGTGATACAAAACTGGGAGTTTATGGGACAACTGGGAGTTTATGATACAACTGGGAGCTTATGATACAAAACTAGGAGTTTATGATACAAATCTGGGAGTTTATGATACAAAACTGGGAGTTTATGATACAACTGGGAGCTTATGATACACAACTGGGAGTTTATGATACAAATCTGGGAGTTTATGATACACAACTGGGAGTTTATGATACAAAACTGGTAGTTTATGACACAAAACTGGGAGTTTATGATACAAAACTGGGAGTTTATGATACAAAACTGGGAGTTTATGGGACAACTGGGAGTTTATGGGACAACTGGGAGTTTATGATACAAAGGTGGGAGTTTATCAGACTGGTGGAAGAATGGTAAATTATAAATAGATTTTATTTCAGAGGTTAAAGAAAATGGTCTGTGTGTATATACAAAGACTCACACAGAAACATATATATATATATATACAGTTGTCGCCCAGTATTTGTGAAGTTTACCTTCCTAGAGCACCCGCGAAGAGTAAAAATACGCAAATATTGGATGTGGTCCATAGAAATACCTATAAACGTCAAAATATAACGTTTTTGCCACAAAAAAAGCCATTAAAAAATCGCAGAAGATATTTACGATTCTGCGAATATGCAGTGGTTTCCACGAACAATTACTAGTTGGGTTTCTAAGGGAAATTCCATGAATAAACAGGACTGTGAATGCCGAGGGCACACTGTATAATGTTAGTGTTCTTTTCTACTATACACAAGCTGTGATAACAAACAGTTTGTAGTGCACCTGAGCACTGTACACAATAATTTCATTATTATTATTATTATTATTATATAACTAAGAAATCTCTAATGGACTCAACAGGCTCATAATATTCTTAAAGGAAACAGAACTAGTCCTGTAAGAGTCATATTTTGATAAATGAATATATATATATTTGTATATATGACGTAGAAAAACAACAGCCAATGGCATAAGAGTGGAAGATGTTTTTTGAAGGTGTTTTGTGATGATAACACCCCAGTGAGAAAATTTGCTCCGAAAGAATTGCATGTGTCCGAAGGAACCTGCAGCCATAGAATCAGCCAGATCCATACAGTGATCATGTCTCGAGCTACCTGCCGGCGAAACAATTGCAACACGCAATAAACTGAGTCCAGATGCACCACTGATTTTTCGGTTTTTTATACTATTCACACTCTGCTCTGTAAGAATATTGAGTGCTAATTTTGGCATACCGCCTATGGAAGCACCATAGCTACCATTATACACACGTATATATATATATATATATATATATATATATAAGGATCGATCGACTTTCGTCAAATCGGACCGAGGAAACAACGTTTCCGTTGGTCTTTCCAATTGCTATTACTATCTATCGGTCGCAACTCCAGGTAGAAGGAGCAACGTGAAATAAAGTGTCTTGCTCAAGGACATAACGCATCGCCCGGTCCAGGAATCGAACTCACAACCTCAAGATTGTGAATCCAATTCTCTAACCACTCAGCCACACGCCTTCACTTTATATATATATGTGTGTGTGAAGATGTAGAAATCAAGCCACAATCAGTTCCCGTCCCACCCTTGCAAGCAGGGAAAAGCGGATGTAAAATGATGATGATGATGATACATTCCTACATATATAAAACACTATGCCACATGGCTTGACTTTAGAATTCCAAGTACAATCCATCTTATTCAGTCCAAATACTCAGCCACTGTAGAATGAGTGGCTGAATATTTCACCACAAATTCATGTATGTAATGATACATGTATTAAGGCTGGCCCCATAAATTACTGGTACGGCCTCTCCAATGGGCATCTAACTGAATTTTGATGCATGATACAATATGTATCAAGACTTGCCCATTGAATTACTGGTACAGCCTCTCCAATGGACATCTAACTGAATATTGTTGTATGATACAATATGTATCAAGGCTGGCCCAATGAATTACTGGTACAGCTTCTCCAATGGGCATCTAACTGAATATTGTTGCATGATACAATATTTTTCAAGGCTGAACCATTGAATTACTGGTACAGCCTATACATCAGGCTCCTAGACAGTTTTCCACCTACCCAATTTCACTTAATTGGCTTCAGTTACTCCAAGGCCCACAGTAAAGACACTTGCCCAAGATACCATGAAATGGGATCAAGATGATGCTGCCTAGTTTAGGAAGATAGGTGGTCTGCATTTGATTAACCAAATTTGGAAGGTGAGTACAGTTTGGATTGGCAGGGGTCATGAGTATAGTTTGGAGCTCAGTTTAGGATATTTGCTGAATGTTTTTGGCCTGACTGGAGCAATAGCGGTCTTATTTATGTGTATATTCCTATTCCATTTTAAACCAATATATATTTTTTTCTCCAGAAAACTGAATATTTAATCTTTAATAACAAAAAAAAAAACAATTCTAAAACCAAAAAATAAATATAAATGAAACAAAATGAAATTAAGTCCACCACCAAAAAAACAACAACAAAACAACCAATTAAATATAATACAACAAAAAAAGATGAAAAAAAAAAGAAACAATAAAAACATGGAGAAAGCTCAACATGAAGGTGAACTGTAGCTGTGTGCATACCCCTTAAGATATAGATAAATAGGATACTTACGTCAAGTTTACCATTCAATGGGGCTTGAACCTGGTTGTGGTCATTAGCACCTTCATTTTGACGTTGTATAATTTCTTTCTTCTGTAGAGCAATGTTGTCCAAGTCACCCTGTTTGTCGTGATCGACATCTGCACCAACACCGATGTTATTCCCGTTGTCTACATTGGCTAGTAATGGAAAACAAGATTATTGTAGATAGTGAAAGCAGCATTTGAAAAACTATATATATATCATCATCATCATCATCATCATTTTATGTCCACTTTTCCCTGCTTGCAAGGGTGGGACGTGAAATGATTCTGGCTTGATTTCTACAGCTGGATGCTCTTCCTAACACCAACATCATTTACAGTGAGTGCTGGGTGCTTTTTTTCTGTGGCGCCTACACGTCCACTTTACAGTGAATGCTGGGTACTTTTTTTGCCGTGGCACCCCAACGACCACTTTGCAGTGGAATGATAGGGACCCCAGTCCTATCATCTCATTTCTACAGCTGAGTAAACTGGAGCAATGTGAAATAAAGTGTGTTGCTCAAGGAAACAACACATCACCCGGTCT
>OZ024753.1:14105594-14113094 GCA_964016885.1 Eledone cirrhosa | reverse complement strand
GGGTAAAACATTACCTCGAGTCAACGCACACCAAGCCGCTGATTTCTGTCCTTCGAGTTAATATTTTACCCAATGCCGCTTCAATGGTATTTTGCTGTTCCAACAGCTTCCATATGCTGAGTTCTTCCTATTTTCCTACATATACATATATATATATATATGATGCACATATACATACTAATATATATGTGGGTTTATGTGTGGGAGGAGGGAGTGTATTAAGTGTAAGTGCTGGTGCCATGATTACAAACAAAAGCACCAATCCACCCTGTAAGGTGTCAGTGTTGGCCTCAAAACAAAATATATGATCCACACACATATTAATAAAAAAGTGAATGTATGCGGGGGAGGATGGTTATTAGGTGGCACTTCCCCTTTCCCTCTGCATAAACAGTTGTTTAGTACCAAGGTGATCATACATATTATGGGTCCTTTTTAAGGTAGCACCCCACTATGAGCAAAGCTTGTCGCAACCAACTGACCAAACCTTCCTCATAACAAGACCACCCACTGTAAACATGGTTGGTGTTTGGAAGGGTATCCAACAGCCGTAAAAGCTCACCCAACACAGCCCCGATGTGTGCAAAGTGGCAGCCCTCTGGCCAGACTTATCTCATAACAGGACCACCCGGTTTCTCCACTGTAAACATGGTTGGTGTTAGGAAGGGCATCCAACAGCCGTAAAATCTCACCCAACACAGTCCCGTTGTGTGCAAAGTATGGCGCGGCCATCTGGCCAGGCTTGTCTCATAACAGATCTACCCAGTTTCTCCACTGTAAATATGGTTGGTGTTAAGAGGGCTTCCAACTGTAAAAATCCCAGCCAAAATATAGTTCCGTCTGAGCAAGATACGGCATGACCATCTGGCCAGGCTTGTTTCGTGATGTGGATGACCTGTCTAACCATTCAAACATGGATAAATAAACCTTAAATGGTGATGATGAATATGGTGCCCCTCGTGGCACCAACTCTTTTAGTCAACTCTTACAATATGGGTACAAAAGGGTTAAACAAACGTCAGTCACCTGGTGGAATTTGGAAATTCTGATCATTCTGGAGACCAAGTGGTTCTTTGGGAACTACATTTTGATGTTCTACAATCATTTGGTCATTAGGCTAGAAAAACAAAACAATTATTTGTGTTTTCTTTAAACATTATTTTAAAATACAACAGCATATATACTCAAATAAATGTGGGGTAATGTGCTTTGATGTTGGATTTGAATAGTTTTTAGGATTCCCCAGTTCAGCAGCCAGTACGTTAAAGAAAATTGATAGTTACAACAATAAAGGTTGAACAGAGAACAAATTTCTTAACAAACAATAATTTGTACAACCATAATGGAAATTCCAAGTAACAGAAAATACATAAATTACATTGTCAGAGCCTCAGAGTATACAATATTTTTTGTTCGGCCCTCCGGAGCAAAGATGAAGAGATTGTTTGGCGAGCTCACCCTAGAGCATCCTACATACAATGGAGCATGGGAGAAGCATGGTTTTCCCAAATGAAGACCAGCCTCTTTTAGGGTTTGACCCTGAGCTTTGTTGATGGTAATCATGAAGCTTAGTCTTATTGGAAACTGAAGTTGCTTAACATGTCCTGCAACTGGCGAATGATTTCAAGTCTGGTTCCTCGGATGGCCCAATGGCGACAAATCGCTTGTGAATCTGCATCTCCAATGAAGTAGATTTGCAAAAACTTGTGGTCTTCGTCGGTCAGAGGTAGGAGACTTCCAATCGTTGTTTAGGTAGACGAGGCAGAAGGGGATATACATGACTGGCTGAAGAAGGACGAGACTGTGTTAGTAGTACGACCAATGGTTGCTATCACACCAACAAAAAAGAGAGGGAACGCAACTACATGCTTTTGAAAAATCTTAATGGAAAATGATTTGCCTAAGCACAAAATGTAGACATCATCCCCAGGCCGAGGTATTCCGTACTTCTCTGTACTGTTTCAGAAAGGAGGGATAAACATGCCAATCTATGTTTAGAAGCCTGAGCAACGCCAGGTCATTCTACTAGTATGTATGTATTTATATATATATATGTATGTATATATACGTATCTATCTATCTATTTAAGGCGGGTAAAATTCCCGAGATCCATGGACGAGTTCTCTCCAGCGGTCTCTGTCCCTCATTATCGCTGCCATATCCTGCATCTCCAACAGACCAGTGTCTGTCCTTAGGGCATCAACATATGTTAACCTTGGTCTTCCTCTTCTAGTGTGTCCATGTAGGGGCTCCCAAAGGAGGACTGAGTGCAATGTCAACTCTGGATGTCGGTGAGCATGTCCAGCCAACCTCAGTCTCCTCTGTGTCACTTTTGATATTACACCTGATATATATGTATATAAGTATATATATGTGTGTATATATATATATATATACTTCTATGGCAAACAACACTTCCTTATTACCTCTAACCCTTGTAGATTGTTAAGCTTGCAATGACCCGCTACAATCCTATATTCATATAAGTGTGGTGTGACAGACAGACAAAGAAACAGCTCTTCTTTTATAATAATGGTTTCTGATTTAGACACAAGGCCAGCAGTTTTTGGTGGGGGGGGGGGGGGCAATTAAATCAACCCCAGTGCATTACTCGTACTTTACTTTATCGACCTCGTAAGGATGAAAGGCAAAGCTCAAGTAAACCTACCTGTTTTGGTTGCAGTTGGTCATGGCTATCATCTAGAGCATGAAGTTTAGCTATGGCCATATTTAATTGGTTGTTTTCACCATTAGCTGGTAAACCTACGTTGTTAACAGCACCAGCACCGGCACCGGCACCAGCACCAGCACCACCAGCACCAGCACCACCAGCTCCAGCACCACCAGCTCCAGCACCACCAGCACCACCAGCACCAGCACCACCAGCAGCATCTGCGGCAGCAGCAGCAGCTAATCCACCACCAAGTCCAATATTCTTCTGTTTTTAGATGAAGAAAAGAGAAGGAAAGGTAAAGAATAAGTGAGAATGGTTTAGAGTGAGGTAGAGCTATAAAGAGAATTATATATCATATAGTATGGCCCAGGACAAAATAGCTCAGGTGCCGTAGTATTGTGTAAACCAGAAATAGATTGAGGCACATGAAAAGACAGCCTTTTTTTTTTTTATATGGAACCTGGGCTATATTTCCATGTGGCACCCTGTACACCTCCTCTGACAATATCACACTGTCTTCAGTGTGATATTGTCTTCAGTGTGATATTGTCTTCAGTGTGATATTGTCTTCAGTGTGATATTGTCTTCAGTGTGATATTGTCTTCAGTGTGATATTGTCTTCAGTGTGATATTGTCACAGTGTGATATTGTCTTCAGTGTGATATTGTCTTCAGTGTGATATTGTCTTCAGTGTTATATTGTCACAGTGTGATATTGTCTTCAGTGTGATATTGTCTTCAGTGTGATATTGTCACAGTGTGATATTGTCTTCAGTGTGATATTGTCTTCAGTGTGGTATTGTCACAGTGTGATATTGTCACAGTGTGATATTGTCTTCAGTGTGATATTGTCTTCAGTGTGATATTGTCTTCGGTGTGATATTGTCACAGTGTGATATTGTCTTCAGTGTGATATTGTCTTCAGTGTGATATTGTCACAGTGTGATATTGTCTTCAGTGTGATATTGTCTTCAGTGTGGTATTGTCACAGTGTGATATTGTCACAGTGTGATATTGTCTTCAGTGTGATATTGTCTTCAGTGTTATATTGTCACAGTATGATATTGTCTTCAGTGTGATATTGTCTTCAGTGTTATATTGTCTTCAGTGTGATATTGTCACAGTGTGATATTGTCTTCAGTGTGATATTGTCTTCAGTGTGATATTGTCTTCAGTGTTATATTGTCACAGTGTTATATTGTCTTCAGTGTTATATTGTTACAGTATGATATTGTTTTCAGTGTGATATTGTCTTCAGTGTTATATTGTCACAGTATGATATTGTCTTCAGTGTAATATTGTCACAGTGTGATATTGTCACAGTGTTATATTGTCTTCAGTGTTATATTGTCACAGTGTGATATTGTCTTCAGTGTTATATTGTCACAGTATGATATTGTCTTCAGTGTGATATTGTCTTCAGTGTTATATTGTCTTCAGTGTTATATTGTCACAGTGTTATATTGTCTTCAGTGTTATAT
This sequence comes from Eledone cirrhosa, assembly GCA_964016885.1. Lineage (NCBI taxonomy): Eukaryota > Metazoa > Mollusca > Cephalopoda > Octopoda > Eledonidae > Eledone > Eledone cirrhosa. The sequence goes on along the minus strand of OZ024753.1, from coordinate 14,108,940 downwards.
TGTCACAGTATGATATTGTTTTCAGTGTGATATTGTCTTCAGTGTTATATTGTCACAGTGTTATTTATCTTCAGTATGATATTGTCTTCAGTGTGATATAGTCACAGTATGACATTGTCTTCAGTGTGATATTGTCTTCAGTGTGATATTGTCACAGTGTGATATTGTCAGTGTGATATTGTCACAGTGTGATATTGTCTTCAGTGTGATACCGTCACAGTATGGTATTGTCACAGTGTGATATTGTCACAGAGTGATATTGTCTTCAGTGTGATATCGTCACAATGTGATATTTTCACACTGTGACAATATCACACTGAAGACAATACCACACTGAAGACAATACCACACTATGACAATATCACACTGTGACAATATCTCACTGAAATCAAAACTAAAATAACCCGATTTAAAAAAATAATTTAGAAAACAAAGATTGTTTGCTTTTATTTTTAATTACTGTCAACTATTTTACTTAGAATATGGTAACTAATAGTTTCTCCCTTGAGATCTATATCCAATAACATTGTTTCACTGAATATCTATTCCACTGTAAAATTCTACTAAGTTCTAATAGATATAGCAACACTCACACACACACACACATTAATTCAAGTATGTGTTGGTTAATCACCGACACTTCAGTATGCAGGGTAGAGCACTCGACGAAGTACCCCGATGGGTCAACTTACTCCAGAGTATATATATAAACATGAAGTACAAGTCAACAGGTTAAAATTAACTTTGTTTATTCATAGTCGCTGTTATATATATTTCGGTGATAACCATTATGCAACTCATCGGACAGCTAGAATTTGAAGAGAAAAACGTAAAGATTAAATAAAGCTTACTTCTTTTATTTTGATTCCTTGATATGCTACCTGTACCTTGAGAAACAATACAAAATTTCAGCCTGGAGCATACCAAGGAATTGAAATAACAGAAGTAAGCTTTATTTCATCTTTATGTTTTTCTATTTCTTCTGTTCAAATTCTAGCTGTCTGATGAGGTCATAGCTGTTGCATAACAGTTTTCACCGAAATATATATATCAGCGACTATGAATAAACAAAGTTAATTTTAACCTGTTGACTTATACTTCATGTTTATATATATATATATCTATCATCATCATCATTTCATTTTACGTCCGCTTTTTCCCTGCTTGCAAGGGTGGGACGGGAACTGATTCTGGCTTGATTTCTACAGCTGGATGCCCTTCCTAACAGCAACCTCATTTACAGTGAGTGGTGGGTGCTTTTTTGCCATGGCACCTACACGACCACTTTGCAGTGGAATAAAAAGGACCCCAGTCCCTATCATCTCATTTCTACAGCAGAGTAAATTGGAGCAATGAATATATATATATATATATATTTTGAGTATATGTTGGTTGTATACCAACACCTCAGTATGCAGATTGGAGCACTCGACGAAGTGCGCAGGTTGGTTTGGTTACTCCGGAGTAATGTAAAATAAAATAAAATAAATAAGTCAAATGTTTAAAATTTAGCTTCGTTTATTACTGCTATATATATTTCGGTGACAGCCATCTTTGGCTGTGACCTCTTCAGGCAGTCCGAATTAGTGTGGTATAGACAAGTACATATGTTGTTGAGGTGTACAACTTTGTCAATACTCTCATATCCCCAGTTCCTGGTTGGGTTGTTATTTCACTGAGGAACTGGAATCATATGAAGCTAAATTTTAAACATTTGACTTATTTATTTTATTTTATTTTATATATATATATATATATATATAACAAAGGAAATGTGGTAAGGAACCAGGTGGACCATAACGCACCAAAGTACTCAATACTTAGAGTAGTAGAGTGGGTAATAGGAACGAGTAGGACCCCGACGGCTGAGCTCAAGCCGTTTCGGCGGCTAATTCAGGTCCTACTCGTTCCTATATATATATATATATAGGAACGAGACAAATGCAAGAGAGGTTCTTAGAGAAGAATAAGCCACTATACTTAGCCTTTGTTGACCTAGAGAAGGCCTTTGATAGGGTACCCCGATCTGTCATCTGGTGGTCCCTAAGGAAGCTGGGTGTTGAGGAATGGCTTGTAAGGACAGTGCAAACTTTGTACAGAGGTACTCTCAGTAAAGTCAGGGTAGGAATGGAGTTTAGTGAGGAATTCCAGATACAAGTAGGAGTACATCAGGGTTCGGTCCTCAGCCCGCTCTTGTTCATTATAGTCCTCCAAGCCATAACAGAGGAGTTTAAGACTGGCTGTCCATGGGAACTTCTCTATGCTGACGATCTGGCTCTTATAGCAGAATCAGTAGAGGAGCTAGAGAATAAATTCCGGCTATGGAAACAGCAGTTGGAAGCAAGAGGACTGAGAGTAAATCTAGCTAAGACAAAAGTGTTGATGAGTAGAAAAGAGGACAAAACCCTGATTCCGTCAGGGAAATGGCCATGTTCGATATGCAGAAAAGGAACTGGCATAAATTCTATAAAATGCACACAATGTAGGTCCTGGGTACACAAGAGATGTAGCGGGATAGCAGGCAAACTAACAGGTAGGGAGAAATATGTATGCAGTAGATGTACAGGGAAGTTAGACAGTAGAAGTCGCACTGATAGACACATTTTTCAAATGCGAGAGGGCGCTATAGAAGTGGTGGATAGCTTCCGGTACCTAGGAGATCAGATTAGCATGGGAGGAGGGTGTTCCGAGGCCATAGTATCTAGAATAAGGACGGGTTGGAAGAAGTTTAGGGAGCTGCTTCCTCTGTTGACGAAGAAGGGTTTCTCCCTGCGTACGAAAGGCCGGTTGTATGATGCCTGTGTGAGGAGCGCGATGCTGCATGGTAGTGAGACATGGGCAGCTACCGCAGAAGATATGCGACGGCTGGACAGAAATGAGGCAAGCATGCTCCGTTGGATGTGCAGTGTAAATGTGCGTGAACGACCCAGCATAAATGTGTTGAGAGAGAAACTGTGTCTGAGAGGGATAGAATGTAGTGTACGGGAGAGGAGACTGAGGTGGTATGGACATGTGATGCGCATGGAGGATGACCGATGGGTGAAGAAGTGCCAGGAAATGCCAGTTGAAGGAAGACGTGGTAGAGGTAGACCACGAAAAACATGGGCGGAGGTGGTGAGAACAGACCTCAGATCATTGAAGCTCACGGTGGAGATGACGAGGGACCGTGACGAGTGGAGAGATGCTGTGCTGAATAAGACCCGTCCCACCCTTGCAAGCAGGGAAAAGCGGACATAAAATGATGATGATGATGATGATATATATATATATATATATATATATATATATATATATTCATTTTATTAAGGCTAAAGAGTGAGTCTTGTTACTGTGGAGTTTTGCCTGT
>OZ024753.1:14058094-14100594 GCA_964016885.1 Eledone cirrhosa | reverse complement strand
GATTGATAGATAATTGATAAATTATTTTAAATGAGAAAGAAATGGAAGGACAAAGAGGAAAAGGTAGATGAGAGAAAGAGAGGAAGGATAGAGAGAGAGGGGGAGTAAGAGAGAGAGGGGGAGTAAGAGAGGGAGAGGGAGTAAACGAGAGAGTAAGAGAGGAGGGGTGGGCAGTAAACAAGAAAGTAAGAGAGAAGGGTCAGTAAACAAGAGAGTAATACAGAGAGGAGGAGTAAACAAGAGTAAGAGAGAGAGAGAGAGAGAGAGAAAGTAAAAGAGAGAATAAAAGACAGAGAATAAGAGAGAGAGAAAAACAAGTTGGAGAGAGACAGAATAAGAGAGAGAGAAAGAGAGAGTAAGAAAGTAAGAGAGAGAAAACAAGAGTTGGAGAGAACCAAAATGGGAGGGTGAGGGAAAGAGTGAGGGAAAGAGTGAGAAAGAGAGTGAGAGTGAGAGAGACAGAGTAAAAGAGAGAGTAAGAGAGAGAGAGTAAGAGAGTGAAAGAAAGAGTGAGGAAGACAGTAAGAGAGGAAGAGAGTGAGGGAGAGAGAAAGAGAGTGAGAGAAAGAGAGTGAGGGAGAGAGAAAGAGAGGGAGAGAGAGAAAGAAAGTGAGTGAGGGAGAGAGAGACAAAAGTTAAAAATCACAACAAAATGAAAGAGAAAAGTAAAGGAGAAAATGGAAAATCTCAGAAATTTATAAAAAAAGATAGGTATATATATAATAATTGTTTCTACTTTAGGCACAAGGCCAGCAAATACCCAGTACATTACTGGTACTTTATTTTATCGACCCCGTAAGGATGAAAGGCAAAGTTAACCTCAGCGGGATTATATATTTATACTTATATATATATAATCTATATACAATTATAAATAAGGGTAATATTACCCAATATGGTGTGTGTGTATATATATATATATATATATCTTAGTCTTAGTCCCTCCAGACCCTTGTGGAATATTGGGCGACGAGCTTCCTCCACTTGATCCTGTCACTGGCGGCCCTTCTAGCACCTCTCCAGGTAATTCCCATCTCCCGCAGGTCCTCCCTGAATGTGCTCCGCCATGTTTTTCGTGGTCTTCCCCGTTCTGTCCTGCCACCTTCCGGTACCCAATCCATGCAGATCGACCTGCTCATATATCATCATCATCATCATCAACGTTTAACGTCCGTGTTCCACGCTTGCATGGGTTTAGAGGGGAATTGTCCCACTTGAGGCAAGAGTGATTGTCTTGCTCGCATAGGACTGTCTGGCGGGTTTTCTACAGCTGGATGCCCTTCCTAACACCAACCACATTTACAGTGTGGGTCTGGGAGGTTTTTACCGTGTTGCCTACACGGCCACATTACAGCGTGGACTGTGTGTTTTTTTGTCGTGACACCTACACGATCTCATTTGTTTCGGCCTCGGTGGCGCGGCACCAACATAACTTTACATAGAACGGGGTGGTGTGGATGGGGTGGGGGTGGTGGGGGTGGGACGGGGTGTATTTTGTTAGAGATGCCTACTGGCTGGAGTAGGTTTTACTATATATATTTAGGTAAGGCGGGTCTTCTCTGTTACTGAGTACCGCCAAAGGTCACGGTCCAGTGACATTGTCTTGGAGAGGTGTAAGTGTGTGATGTCGGAGTTTATCAGCTCGTCCCAGGTTTTTCTAGGTCTGCCTATTCCGTGACTACCGTCTATCTTTATTGCCCTGCACTTTGTTATACAGCTATCGACTTTCATGCGCATCACGTGTCCATACCAACGTAGCCTTCTCTCGAGTAAACAACATCTGATCCCTCTTATCTCTAATTTTTTCCTTAGTTCGTTTATGCTTTGCCGTTCACGTATATTACTGTTACACATCCAGCGGAGCATGCAAGCTTCGTTCCTCTCTAGTCTGCGTATATCCTCTGCACACAATGCCCAGGTCTCACTGCCATGCAGCATTGCTGTTCGTATGCAGGCATCGTACAACCTGCCTTTCATTTTTAGGGAGAACCCTTTAGCAGCTAATAGTGGTATAAGCTCTCTGAACTTTTTCCAACCAGTTCTGACTCTAGCTACAGTACTTTCAGAGCACCCTCCCCCACTGCTGATTTTATCGCCCAGGTAACGGAAGCTGTCCACTATTTCTATAGAACCCTCTGCGCAATTGAAAGAGCTAGTATTTTGTGGGCACTTGCTGCTACTTATTGCACCAGAACACCGGCCACATGTAAAATCTATGTTCTTAGTTAGCTTACCTGTGATCCCACTACATCTTTTATGCACCCATACTTTGCATTTAGGACATAAAATGGAGTCTACCTATATATATATATATATATATATATATATTAAAGAGTTAAACAAGATTCAATGAGTATATCAAAGAATGAGTTTAACATCTCAGGGTATGTCATGTATCATTATATTTTGTCTGATGAGGACGTACTGTTGTACATCCGAAATATGTATAATAAAATGTAATTGATCAAAAGAACATCTATTTTATTAATATTTGTATTTTAATATATATATATATATATATACGATATTAATAAATGGAAACTATATTTATAAAACCATATTTATTTCATTATACATATTTCAGCGATACCAAATTAAATTATGGTATGCCTTCATCAGACAAAATACAATATATAACAGTTTTACAAATAAGCTTTGACGTACCCTATTAAAATGCAACCATTGTTTTTGGAAGTCATCCGGATAGTCCAAAAACAATGGTTGCATTTTAATAGGGTACGTCAAAGCTTATTTGTAAAACTGTTATATATTGTATTTTGTCTGATGAAGGCATACCATAATTTAATTTGGTATCCCTGAAATATGTATAATGAAATAAATATGGTTTTATAAATATAGTTTCCATTTATTAATATCGTATATCTACTCCAAATACTTGTCGAGTGCTTTATATCAGTTATAAAAATATTTACTTGTATCCCAACAATTTTAAATAGAACTTTTGCATATATATATATATATATATATATATATATATATATATATATATATATATATCGGTTTTTTGCCTGAGAAAATACCTCTATGTGTGTATAAATAATACATACATATATTTATTTTTTAAAATATCCGATTGAGTTCTTCACGCGTGGTTAGAATTCATAACAGGGTTCAATGACACATGTATATATTATTTTATGTTTTACAATGACCTCTCCTTTCCGTTTGGGTACAGTGTGAAATTTCTTTTTGAGGGACTGCTGGACTTTCAAATTTTGGCAGTCATTCTAGCACTGACGGGGACCATTGCTGAATATTAATATCAGTATGGTTTTTTATATTGATATTGCTGGGCATCCACTGATGAGTTATAAGTGCCCACTTGTATGTATATCTATGGACTATATGCAAGCTGCTACATAACCTGGACATTATTTTCCCAATTTGTAGAAAACTTAAACGATCGTATGGAAAGAGAGATTTATTTAATTATGTCTCATATAAAATAATACAACCGGATATCCACAAAATATAATATAGTTAGCACCCCAAACATATAATTGGGAATATACTCAGGCATATCCTAATGTTTGTTGAGTGAGATGGGGGGGGGGGTCGGTCAGAGTATCGCTTTAAGCTTTCTCTGTTAATGTATTAAGTATATATATATATATATATATCATCATCATCACATCATCATTGTTTAACGTCTATCTTCCATGCTAGCATGGGTTTAGAGTGGTTACCCCCCGATTGAACCCGGGATAAACATCATCATCATCATCGTTTAACGTCCATATTCCACGCTTGCATGGGTTTGGACAGGAGTTTTCCCACGTGAGGCAAGATTGGTTGTCTTGCTCGTATAGGACTGTCTGGCAGGTTTTCTACGGCTGGATGCCCTTCCTAACACCAACTACGTTTCCAGTGTGGACTGGAAGGTTTTTACCGTGTTACCTACATGGCCACATTACAGCGTGGACTGTTTTTTTTTTTTGTCATGACACCTACACGACCTCATTTATTTAGGACTGGATGTTGTGGCACCAACATAACTTTAGGTGTAGATGGGGGTGGGGGTAATGGTAGTGGGATGAGGGTGTATTTTTGGTTAGGAGGTGCCTACTGACTGTAGGTTTCACTTTGTACTTAGGTAAGGCGGGTCTTTTCTATTACTGTGTAGCGCCAAAGATCTCGGTCTAGTGACATTGTCTTGGAGAGGTGTAAGTGTGTGAGGTCAGAATTTATCAAGTCGTCCCAGGTTTTTCTGGGTCTGCCTACTCCGTGGCTACCGTCTATTTTTATTGCCCTGCACTTTTTTATACAGCTGTCGTCTTTCATGCGCATTACGTGACCATACCAACGTAGTCTTCTCTCGAGTAAACAACATCTGATCCCTCTTATTTCTAATTTTTCCCTTAGTTCGTTTATGCTTTGCCATTCACTTATATTACTATTACACATCCAATGGAGCATGCAAGCGTCGTTCCTCTCCAGTCTGCGAATATCCTCTGCACACAATGCCCAGGTCTCACTGCCATGTAACATTGCTGTTCGTATGCAGGCATCATACAGCCTGCCTTTCATTTTTAGAGAGAACCCTTTAGCGGCTAATAGTGGTATAAGCTCTCTGAACTTTTTCCATCCAGTTCTGACTCTAGCTACTGTACTTTCAGAGCACCCTCCCCCACTGCTGATTTTGTCACCCAGGTAACGGAAGCTATCCACTATTTCTATAGAACCATCTGCGCAATGGAATGAGCTAGTATTCTGTGGGCACTTGCTGCTACTTATTGCACCAGAGCACTGGCCACATATAAAATCTATGTTCTTAGTTAGCTTACCTGTGATCCCACTACATCTTTTATGCACCCATACTTTGCATTTGGGACATAAAATGGAGTTTCCACCTACTCCTTTCCTACACACTGAGCATGGCCATTTCCCAGATGGGACCGGTGCCCTATTTTCCTTCCTACAAACTAGAACTTTAGTCTTAGACAGGTTAATTTTAAGGCCTTTTGATTCTAGGCCATGCTTCCATGTTTGGAATTTCTTCTCTAGTTCGGCCATTGATTCAGCTATGAGCATTAGATCATCTGTATATAGGAGTTCCCATGGGCAGCCGGTCTTGAACTCCACTGTTATAGCCTGAAAGGCAATAATAAATAGTAGGGGGCTAAGAACGGAGCCCTGATGAACACCAACTTTTACGCTAAACTCTTCACTATATTCGTTGTTAATTCTAACCTTACTGACTGTTTCTTTATAGTCAGCAAGGTTAGAATTAACCTTGTATATATATATATATATATTAATAAATATTTACTCTACGGTTCTTATTTCTTATATATTTGATATATATTTATCCTTATCAGGCCCTCTTTGGATTTTAGTCTTCAAATTTATTATTATTACTATATATATATATATATATATATATATAGGAACAAGTAAGACCCCGACGGCTGAGCTCAAGCCGTTTCGACGGCTAATTCTGGACTGAATGAAAATTTATTCTGGTATTTAAATAGCCGAGCTTATCAAGGGGTAATTCCATATATGGTCAAAGAGATAATCGCCAGGATTGGTCACATCACAAGTTAGTAGTAAATCTGTGATGGCAAATTGGTGGGGGAAGGGGTAGCTGAACCTGCCGGTAGGAGAAAAAGGGAGAGGGGGTGGAGTAGACCCATTCATGCGTTGGTAGTGCCGGCTACAGCTGGGTGTGAGGTCAAAGAGGCTACTGGGGAGGGGGGGGGAGGAAGTCGAAACGGTAAGTAGAACAATGAAGGGTAAAACTATAAAAAGTACTGAGAGAGAAAAAAAATAAGCGAAGTCTGGTTACTAAGACTTAAGTCTCTCGCTATTGCTAGGCTAAAGAAATACATAAATAAATAGGTAAACAAATAAGTGAATAAAAGAATAGATAAATAAATTAAAAATATATATATATAGCAATGGTAGCAATTCCATTTCAGAGATATTCCAATGGTTTAAAATAAAAGAATATACTAAAATATGTTATTTTTAAAGAATGGCAGTCTGGATTGTGTCATCAGCTATCAATAGTGTTGCTAAAAAATAATAATAATAAGCAAAAATATGAGGAGAAAAAAATGGACAAAAAACAAAACAAAACAAAAATGAGCAAATGAAATTTTGTTTCAAAGAAATGAAAGAGAGCAAGCAGTAGCATAAAGCAAGGAACCATTGACAGTATTACATGCTTAGGTAGACATCCATATTCCCAGCTCTAGATATTGATGTGAACCAGATAATAAAGAGGTAACAACATCTCTATAATAACTACCTTAGATAGAAGAACGACTTAGATAGAAGTTATACATGCTGAGGTAGACATATCAAGGAGGAGAAATAAGTGGGTTGCACACATCATGGGATATGTGAGGTGAGACAAATGCGTTGCAAGTGTCTGGGTGGAGGTGACATGAGTCCAGCAAGCTCTGAAGAGCAGAAACAAGGTTTCCAGCTACAGATACTGACAAAAGATTATAGAGGCACAAGAGCTTAAGGATAGTTGCTATAGAAAGAAGAGATACTCAAAGTTAGGCATGCTAAGCTAGCATAACAGACTTGTAGCTATGGATGGGTGCTGGTAAGGAACAAGACCACTGCAATGAGACTAGAAGCTTCAGAATAACTGCAGTTAAACATGCTTAATTAGACCTGTCCAGAGTTTGTGCTAGAGACATTGGTGTTAAGAAAATCCCCAAGAAACATTGAAATCCTAAGAATAACTGGAGAAGAAAGAAAATATCATGAAAGCCATGCCAAGCTAGCTAACCATAGCTCGAGTTCCAGTTACAGACAACAGTGTGAACAAGATGGCAATGAACTGATAGGTTTTGAAGAGGAGCTATTGGATTAAGACACAGAAGTTTCAGGAGAACCCAGCAGAGCTTAAAAACACCTTTAAACCAGCTGTATCCAGCCAGAATTCTCTCACCTCTTTCTCTTCAAACTGGCCATAACTGGCCAGTCACACTAATGTTCTCAAAATAAATAATATCAAAATCTCATAGATTCGACATTATGTGAAGTAAAGCCATTACCACAAAAATACAATAGTATATATAGAGTAATGTAAATACTAAAGGGTTAATAGTAAGAAGAGAATCAAGTCCATTGCATGCTTAACTTGCTATATTTGGAGGTCCAGCTGAAGACATTGGCATGAACAAAATTCTGATAAGGGAACAGGTTGATGAAGAGGGACTATTAAATTAAAACATAAGAGGAGTTTGCAGAAAATCCTGTGAAACTTCAGAATAGCTTTAGTTGTATGTGTGCATGGTTCTGTTAACTCCTGAGGGAGTTAACAGAGGGGGAAGTGTATTGACATACGGTGTCTTGGGTATTTTTAAACCTGCCAGAGTCCATCTCTTCTCCAGGTCAGAATACAACAAATTTCTTCCAGAGAAGGATAGAGAGTGAGATAGAGGAAGTTAGAAAGATATATAGAGGAAGAATCAACCCCAGTATTAGACTGGTACTTTTTTTAATTGACCTCGAATAGATGAAAGGCAAAGAAGTTGATTTCAGTGGGATTTGAACTCAGAGAGTAGAGAACCAGAATGAATACAGGAAAGCATTCTAAACGTTCCAACGACTTTGCCAATTTACCAGCTATATCTTCAGTAGGATAATCAAAACCACTGTTAGCAAGTTATACTGAGTTATCTAGCTAGATATATTGATCACAATGTAGCAAAGAGGTAACAGGAGTATAGAAGGAACTCAACTAGCTTTAAAACAGTCTAAAGAATTAGTATTGTCTCACACCCCTCTTTTGATTATATATAGTTCAGAGTTTATACCTGCTTATTGGATATATTTAACCTGTCACATTGCACATCAAATATTGGAGACATCCTATGAATATGAGGGTGGATTGAAAAGTTCATAGGCTGACTATGAAGCAATGATGCTAGAACTGTGAAATTCCATTATCAAAGGTTTCAAGAAACTAGACGATCCTTACAGAAACGTCCAGCCCGTTCATCAGATGAAATAGTTATCTATTTCATTTGATGAACGGGCTGGACATTTGTAGGCTAGTTAAGCCTAGAATTGCAGGCTTAACTAGGCATGCCTAGATTTCTAGCTAAAAACATTGATGTCATCATCTAGATTAGCTTTAAAGATGATCATAGCCATTCTATGTTCATTTAGCCATACCTAAATTTCTAGCTAGAAACATTGATGTGAACAAAATGACAAAAAGGGAGTAGGTTGATCAAGTGGAAAGTAGAGAAACTATTGAATGAAGACAGAAAAAGATGTTAAACTTCCAGAGTTTAAAAATAGTTTTAGTAATAAAAGAGATATTCAGAGCATTTTTTTTTTTTTGCATGCTTGGCATCTAACACCAAGATTTCCAGTTATGCATCAACATTAAGGTAAACAAGATCACAAAAAGGTAGCAGGAGCTAAAATAGCTGTGGAGAGATGTAAGAATGAAAGATAGCCATTCCTGAATTGACAGTCTTAGACATTGATGAAGAAAAAGATGGCATAGATGCATTAGGAACTTCAAAATATCTGCAGAGGTAAGAGATTCTTGAAACAATAGTTAGTTAGCTATACCTACATTTTTAGCTATATTGTTACAGTTCAGACGTACCTAAGTTTAACAAACCTCCTATGAGGTTACATCTCATAAGACGTCATTTAGCTGTTTTATGATAGTGGCTCTAATCATATCATGTCAGAGTTTACTTGGTGATATGAGATAGGATTTCAATAGAGGAGACACAAAGATGAACGAGATTCTTGCAAGGTATCTTGTCTGTGGCCTAACCTTTCAGGTGATATTGGGGTCAGTAGGGAATCATTTGGGGGCAGTGAACTGATAGAGTTCACTTCAACAGAACTTCAACTTAGAGGATGGAACACACACCAGAAGGTATCCTGTCCAATGATGTAATGACTATCAATCAGGTGACACTGCCATTGTGATGTGAAACGATGACAAGGCAGCAGGTTGATGAAGAAAGAGGAGGAGGAAATGTAGATGGAAGAAAAAGAAGACATGAGAAAGGGGCTTGAGGAAAAAGCCCATTGGTGCTTAAAGAAAAGCTGCTGTGGTAAGAAAGAAGAGATTATTAAAGCCATTACATTGCATGCTAGTCAAACTTAGATTTGACATTGGAACATCACATAAAGCAGACAGCTGATAAAGAGGAGTAGAAGGAGGAAGCGTTTGATGAAAGGCAAAGCTTTAAGAATACCATGTTGATAGCTTTTGCTATGTTGAGGTATTTTCTCAACATCTCTGAGGTTCTTGTTTCACGGTTCAATGACAGCTGACAAATGTAGAATTATGGGATTATGTTACAATGGGAACCAAATACAAAAATTAGGGAAAACAAAATAAAAGCATTATTTAAAAAAGCATGCAAGAAAAACCAACAAAAAATACACCAAAAACTTTAAAAAAGTATAACTGTATATAACAACCCTGCAGTATATATACATACACACACACGCATATATATATATATGGATATATATATACATATCAACAGTCAATCGACTTTCAACAAATCGGACCGAGGAAACAATGTTTCCATTGGTCTTTCAAATTGCTAATACTGTCTATTGGTCGCAAATCCAGATAGAAGGAACAACATGAAATAAAGTGTCTTGCTCAAGGACATAATGCATCACCTGGTCCAGGAATCGAACTCACAACCTCACGATTGCGAATCCAATTCTCTTAACCATTCAGCTACACTGACCAAGAAACTCACTCAGATGGTGGATGGGTGCTACACGAGAATGCTGAGGATGGCTCTGAACATTAATCAGTATACACTGAGGATGAAGAACTCAGAGCTGTACGGGAGCCATCCAAAAGTCAGCTCGAAAGTGACACAGAGGAGACTGAGGTTAGCTGGACATGCTCACCGACATCCAGAGTTGACACTGCACTCAGTGCTCCTGGGGGAGCCACTACACGGACACATTAGAAGAGGGAGACCCAGGTTGACATATGTTGATGCCCTAAGCACAGACACAGGTCTGTTGGAGACACAGGACATGGCAGCGATAATGAGAGACAGAGACCGCTGGAGAGAACTCGCCATGGATTTCGGGAATTTTACCCGCCCTAGATATATATATATATATATATATATATAATTGTTTCTACTTTTGGCACAAGGCTAGCAATTACACCAGTGCATTACTGGTACTTTATTTTATTGACTCCCGTAAGGATAAAAGGCAAAGTTAACCTCAGCGGGATTTGAACTCAGAATGGCAAAGGCCGTAACTCTATACGTCAAAGCATGGCATCCGACCCTCTACCGATTCTGCAAATCCATATATATAATAAGAGGTTAATGGGGCTAGCATAAGGTTTCCCTGCTAGTACCGGTTGCATCTCATATAGATATATGTGTGTGTGGAATATTTGTACATAAAAAGCCAAAGAAAACAATGCTCGATCTATTACAAGAGAGCGTATTTAGTATAATTAAAATTTCATACACTTAACATCTATGTGTGACCTTAGATCTTAGGGCCCAGTTATGGTCACCACCCTATAAATATATATATATATATTAGGGCTCTGGATTGGCAGAGTCATTAGAGTATTTGACAAAAAAAACCTTGCAGTATTTGTTCCAACACTTTGCATTTCATTCTTTCAGAGTTGATATAGTACCAGTTATATACCAGGTTTGATATAATCAATTTTTCTTTGCCACACCCCCACCCCTAAATTGTGCCTATATTAGAAACCATTGTTATTATTATTTTTATGTATCATTTTCCAATGGATCACACCTTGTAGAGACAGAAGGCATGCCAATCATCATTGGGACGCATGGCCCCTAAATGCCTCGCACCTTACATCTCTCATCAAAAGCCTTGGGATCCCTGACAATGCTTCACCTAGCAACCAATTGCAAGAGTTTTTGCAAAAAGATGTTAAAAATAAAAATAAAAAAGTTGTTATTGGCTTGGTAGATTGGCAGAATCATTAGTGTGTCTGATAAAATGATTTATAATCATCATCATCTTCATAATTTAACGTCTGCTTTCCCTGCTATATAAGGGTAGAACTATATATTTGTACCAACTCTGCATTCTAGGTTCTAATGTGAAATAAGTCAACTTTGCATTTCATCCATCCAGATTTGATAAAATAAAGTAGCAGTTTAGTACTAGGGTCAATACAATCGACTATACCCATTTAATGAAATAAATAAAATAAAATAATAAATAAATTAATTAACACAAGAGAAAGACCATAATAATAAACATTAAAAAAACAACAACAGAGTAGATACTACAACTACATCGAACCATTAAAAAAAAACACACAAACATTTCTTTTTGTTTCATGATATCAGAATTTTCATCACACCTCTTTGACCTAGTCAGTGATTAAACTTCCACAAGTGACCAGGATGCAGTAATGTGACAAAATATTTTGACAACATGAAATAAATAAAAAGAAACATACCGTATATACTGGAATATATGCCGCGGAAAAAAATAATAAGTTGGCTTATATATACCATCTAAACAATATGTTGATTAGCTGCCTCGGTTTATAAACGAGGTTTCGATTTTTGCCTATTTCTCCAGAAATAAAAGGGGTGGACTTTTATTCAGATCGGTTTATAGTCAAGTAGATACGGTAATTTTTTCTTCTTTTTTTTTATTTTATTAATTGCTCAAATGACTCTTCCATGCTGTAACTGTTCCAGTTTTAACTTGGACTAAAATGAAATCACTTCTCAAACAATTATGACCTCTTAGGAATAGATACCAATTCACTGTAATGGTATATGGGGATTGTTCATTATATGACAAGGCAAAGTAAATATATCTCTTCAGGTTATGCATAACAAAAAAAAAAGAAGCCATTAGTAAAAAAAAAAACTATTTCAGTCAATTTTAGCTTTAGTTATATAAATCACAAACATTCCTAAATGAGTCTAAAATTGATGTATATGTCATCACAGTAGCAGACACTGAAATGTCTAATCTTTGAAAAATAATGGAATTAGATTGTAACATTTAATTAGAGACAGACAAAGAGATATGTTAGGATGCAATGTTTAACCTACTTGACATCTAATTGCCTCAAACCACCCCTACTTCTACATTACAGACCAGTTTATTTAAAAGTGTTTATACAGTAAAATTCTGTTATAACGAAATTCACAGGGTATAAAAAAAATTTGTTGTAACAAAAAGTTCTTTATAATGAGATTGACCAAAATACATCAAGTTTGTGGCTGGGGATTGAAAAAAATGTTGTTATACTGAAAAATTTGTTATAATGGTATTATACCTTTATTTATCTAAAACACCTTCCATCATATTTATGTAGGAACCTTTAAGTTATGTTCCAAATAACAACTTAATAATGAGAAAATTATATTACTAAATAACTCCAAATTCTTGATTGTTTTCAAAACAATTTGAAAATCAAAGGCAGTGTCTTACATTAGAAATATTGTAAAGAGAGGTTTAAAGTGCTTTATATTTATCTAAAAACCTTCCATCATAATTTTATGTCAGGATCTTTGTTGAGTTATGTTCCAAACATCAACTTAATAATAAGAAAAATTATATCTGATTCCTCCTATTCCTTGGTTATTTTCAAAACCGTTTGAAAATCACAGACAGTATCTTTCATTAGAAATATGGTAATGAAAGGGTTCATGACATAGACAGTGTCTTTCATTAGAAATATCATGATGGAAGGGGTTAATACAGTAAATGTTCCACTATAGACAAACAGACAATGCAATATTATTATTAAACAGACTACATGACATGCAGCAAACATTAGCAAAATGTGTACATAGACTGAATAGTTAGAAAGTGAAATGTTCATTTTAGTAAAAGGGGTACATACTACCCCCTGTCATCTTAGTTGGTTGTTTAGGATTGTGTGATCAACTGAACCAGACTGCATTCTCAAAAAAAGGTTTACAAACAGGAGCTTAGTGAACTTGCTAAACATAGCAGTTAAATCAACTTCAAATAACCCCCTACCACATCTTCTTCACCTACTTATTCCTGAGATGGTCATGGGATGCAGAGTTCTCAAACACTCCTTTCAGCGGGTCCTGTCAGAAGCAACCGTCTCCAACTGATCCAGCTGGATCCTCAAGCCAGACTAGCCAAGCTCATGAATGTTATCCAACCATCTTCTTCAGGGTCTACCCCTGGGTCTCCTGTTGGTTGGTTTTACTCATAAAATCTGTCCAGCAATTTTTTCTTGAAACATTCTAACCACATACCCATAATATCACAGCTGTGACCTTTCAATTCAGAGAAGTAGCAGCTCTACCTGGAGTGACTCTCTGATATATGAGCTACACACTATCATGTAACGTTACTCCAAAGACCCTTCCAAGGATACTTGTATATATTTTAACCCCCTACCTTGAAAAAAAAAATTGATCAGCCAACAAAGTATTGCTTTGTTGGGAGTCACTGAACTTGCTAGATACGGTAGTTAAATCACCTTCAACTCACATCATACTACTGAAAATAAAGAAAAAGAAATTGACTAGCTAAAGTGGTTACTCAATCTACTAGAGATAACAGTGAAATCACCCTCAAATCAAATGACTACCTTAATAAATATAAATGAACACACTGGATAATATAGTCTGGAAAAATATAGAATGAATACAATAAAAAATAAAAAACAAAGAACAAGATAGCCATGACTGGAATAACTTTGATCCATAGGTGTCACTGCTAGGTCAGTTTTAATCTGGGGCTAGATAATATCTAAATATTAGAAAAGGAAAATTTAATAAGACAAAAAGTACTGATCTACAATAAAATGCACCCAGTAAACTCAAGTGTTGCAGAGGGCTGGAAAAATACCATGAAGCAAAGTGATAAAGTGGTAGAAGGAATGTTCCTTTAACATCTTATTCCTTATACCACTTTATCACTTTTTTTTTGAGCTGACTCCAACAATAACACCACTACCAATGCAAGAATAGAGGTCAGATGTACCTAACAATAACAAGAACAACAACTACAGATTGGCTTGCCTCAGAACGAATTTCTATAGACTTTTGACTGAGGAATGTTCTAACAACTGACCAATGAGAGGAGAAGGGGCCCTTTGACGCTGAAATTCGTTTGTTTGAATTCAAATGATTCCAGTTCCTCAGTGAAATAACAACCCAACCAGGAACTGGGCATATCAGAGTATTGACAAAGTTAAACACCTCAACAACATGTGTACTCGTCTCTACCACACTAATTCGGACTGCCTGAAGAGGTCACAGCCAAAGATGGCTGTCACCGAAATATATATAGCAGTAATAAACAAAGCCAAATTTTAAACATTTGACTTATTTATTTTATTTTATTTTATTTTACATTACTCCGGAGTAACCAAACCAACCTGCGCACTTCGTCGAGTGCTCCAATCTGCATACTGAGGTGTTGGTATACAACCAACATATACTCAAAATTTATGTGTATATATATATATATATATATATATAAAGACACACATTTACATACACATATAGATACGTGTGTGTGTGTATATATATAGAATAAGAAAATGCAAAGTAGTTTCAGATGTTAAAGTTCTTTATTGATAAAGCTGTGATACATATTTAAATGACGACAGTGGCCACACGATTCCACCTAATCAGTGTCATGATCTCATCAGACAGCTTCTTACATAATAAGATTACATTCTCGAGGTAATGCAAGGGAACAGGCGAAGGCTTCAAAAACATCATTGTTGTTCGTTCCCTTGTCGTTTAAATTTTGATTACCTCAAGAACATAATCTTATTATGTAAGAAGCTGTCTGATGAGATCATGGCACTGAGTACGCGGAATACGTGGCCAGTGTCGTCATTAGAATATGTATCGGAGCCTTACCAATAAAGGACTTTAACTTTAACATCTGAAACTACTTCGCATTTTCTTATTCTATATATACTCCGTCATTCCGATGTGAAAAAGTACGTAGAGTGCTTGAATTGAATTGCATCAATATTTACTGTAAGTATATATATATATATATATATATATACAAAAAACACACAGTTCACGCTATAATGTGGCCGTGTGGGTAACACGGTAAAAAGTTCCCAGTTCCACACTGTAAATGTGGTTGGTGTTAGGAAGGGCATCCAGCCATAGAAAACCTGCCAGATACAGTCCTATACGAGCGAGACACGGTCGCCCGACCAACCTTGCCTCATGTGGGACAACTCCCGTCTAAACCCATGCTAGCGTGGAAGATGGACGTTAAACGAAGACGAAGATGATGATGATGATACACACACACAGATATATATATATCCACACATACGTCACGCAGTAATACAGAATACCCGACCCTCCACGGGTACAAGCTGAAGCATATAGACAATATACCCCCACACCCTCCCACTGCAAAGTGGGTCATGGAGGTGCCACAGCAAAAAAGCACCCAGCCCACACTGTAAAGTGGTCATGGAGGTGTCACAGCAAAAAAGCACCCAGCCCACACTGTAAAGTGGTCATGGAGGTGTCACAGCAAAAAAGCACCCAGCCCACACTGTAAAGTGGTCATGGAGGTGTCACAGCAAAAAAGCACCCAGCCCACACTGCAAAAAAGCACCCAGCCCACACTGTAAAGTGGTCATGGAGGTGTCACAGCAAAAAAGCACCCAGCCCACACTGCAAAGTGGTCATGGAGGTGTCACAGCAAAAAAGCACCCAGCCCACACTGCAAAGTGGTCATGGAGGTGTCACAGCAAAAAAGCACCCAGCCCACACTGCAAAGTGGTCATGGAGGTGTCACAGCAAAAAAGCACCCAGCCCACACTGTAAAGTGGTCATGGAGGTGTCACAGCAAAAAAGCACCCAGCCCACACTGCAAAGTGGTCATGGAGGTGTCACAGCAAAAAAGCACCCAGCCCACACTCCAGTTTACTCAGCTGTAGTATAATGAGATGATAGGGACTGGAGTCCATATCATTCCACTGCAAAGTGGTCGTGGAGGTGCCACGGAAAAAAAGCACCCAGCACTCACTGTAAATGAGGTTGGTGTTAGGAAGGGCATCCAGCTGTAGAAATCAAGCCAGAATCAGTTCCCGTATGAGCAAGATAAGGTCAGCCGACCGGACACTGCCCACAACAGGACAACCCGTCTAACCCATGCTAGCGTGGAAGAACGGACGTAAAACGGTGATGATGATCATGACATATGCATACATATACACATGCATAACACAAATATACATACATATTGACACATTGTTATAGATAGACTGTGTGTTGTACATCATTACACATATACACACAAGCAAACATATATATATATATATACCCATGCTAGCGTGGAAGATGGACGGTAAACGAAGATGATGATGATGATGATGATGTTATATATACTCAGATACACATCTATAGAGAGAAACAGCTGTTGGATATATCAACCAACATCTTGAGATCTGAATCAGATAAAAATCGATAGAAAAAATATTTCTATGTGTGTGTGTGTGTGTGTGTGTATGTCTGGTTTGGTGTGTGTGTGTGTGTGTGTGTGTGTATGTGTTCTGGTTTTAGTGCATGTGTGTGTATCTGTGTGTATGTGTTCTGGTTTTAGTGTGTGTGTGTGTATCTGTGTGTATGTCTGGTTTTAGTGTGTGTGTGTGTGTGTATGCGTTCTGGTTTTAGTGCATGTGTGTGTATCTGTGTGTATGTGTTCTGGTTTTAGTGTGTGTGTGTGTGTATCTGTATGTTCTGGTTTTAGTGTGTGTGTGTATGTGTATGTTCTGGTTTTAGTGTGTGTGTGTATCTGTATGTTCTGGTTTTAGTGTGTGTGTGTATGTGTATGTTCTGGTTTTAGTGTGTGTGTGTGTGTGTGTATCTGTATGTTCTGGTTTTAGTGTGTGTGTGTATGTTCTGGTTTTAGTGTGTGTGTGTGTGTGTGTGTGTGTGTTCTGGTTTTAGTGTGTGTGTGTGTCTGTATGTTCTGGTCTTAGTGTGTGTGTATCTGTGTATGTTCTGGTCTTAGTGTGTGTGTATCTGTGTATGTTCTGGTTTTAGTGTGTGTGTGTATGTTCTGGTTTTATGTATATGTATGTATGTCAGGTCACTCTTCAGCGCTACTGGTAACAGGTAACTCAGTACAACCTGTGAATGGTTGAGTCATCGGCGACTAAACCGGCAACCCCACCAAGCATGCTTGGTGACGAAGATGATTTTGGACACCCTGTGGGATGAAAAACAAAACCCGTAAAAGAGCAAAGGAACTCAGGAGGGTGAACGGACATCCAATAAAGTTTTTTAGGGGAGGGGGGGGGGGGGGGGCTGAGACTCCTCGTCCTCATTAAGACAGCTGTCTAGGAGAAGGACAATCTGATATATAATCTGCGACTTCATTTGCATCTAATCATGTAGATCAATACTTCTGGGTAAATGCGATGTTCAGAGAATGGGATTGGCTCCGTGCAAAGTCTTTCCTCACTTAACCCTTTAGCATTCACATTACTCTATATATACTATTATATTTTCATGGTAAAGGCTTTACCTCACATAATTATCTCACATAACATTCACATTACTCTATATATACTATTATATTTTCATGGTAAAGGCTTTACCTCACATAATATCTCACATAACATTCACATTACTCTATATATACTATTATATTTTCATGGTAAAGGCTTTACCTCACATAATATCTCACATAACTCTATATATACTATTATATTTTCATGGTAAAGGCTTTACATCACATAATATCTCACATAACATTCACATTACTCTATATATACTATTATATTTTCATGGTAAAGGCTTTACCTCACATAATATCTCACATAACATTCACATTACTCTATATATACTATTATATTTTCATGGTAAAGGCTTTACCTCACATAATATCGAATCTATGAGATTTTGAAAGTATTTATTTTGAGAACAATACCGTAACATCAGTATGAGTGGCCAATTACAGCCTGTTTCAACAGGAAGAGGTAGAGAATTCTGGCCGGTTTTTGGCCGGTTTGAACATTAAAGGGTTAAAAAAGTTTAAAGCACAGCCATCGCTTGATATGTGACATTTTTGGGGGATGCATGGTATTGCTGGCCATAGGCAGGACCTACCTGGACTAAAAAGCTGCATCCATGATGCTTATGCTTAAGTATCAAGCGATGGCATTACTCAAAATTGAGTTGCAGCCATCCTATATGTATGTATGTTCTGGTTTTATTATGTATGTATATATGTATGTAAGTACATATGTATGTACGTATGCACATATGTATATATGTCATTATGTATCTACGTATTGCTGGCCTTGTGCCTAAAGTAGAAACAATTAGAGGGCGGTGGATTGGCAGTATCGGTAGAGGGTCGGACGCCATGCTTTCCAGCATAGAGTTACGTCCCTTTACGATCTGAGTTCAAATCCCGCCGAGGTTGACTTTGCCTTTCATCCTTACGGGGTCGATAAAATAAAGTACCAGTAATGCACTGGGTAATTGCTGGCCTTGTGCCTAAAGTAGAAACAAATATGTATCTACGTATGTACGTATGTATGTATGTCAGTATATATATCTATGTATATATCTATCTATGTATGTCAGTATATATATATATATATATATATATATATATATATATATATATATATATATATATATATATATAGAAGTGGAAGCTTAGTAAAGTCGAAGCTTTGCCTGTGGCCAAGCAAAATCGAGCTACAATTAGGAATGAGTAGCAAAGCACTCAATAAGGGTAGGTCCTCAGAGTAATAACACTACGTTTAGATAGCTTGACAAATTGAAAATTGCGGCAGGCAAAACCCAGCCATACAATACCAAAACGAGAAAACTAATCAGTATATATATATATAAAGGGTAAAGGTAAAAACCCCCTTCAAATGACCATGGGATTTGCACCTAGAGGCACAAGCCCGGGCAAGGTTGTTTGGAAGACCAGTAGTCACCCATGCATGCCAGTCTCCCCTCTCCATGCCACTAATGTTGTCTAAGGGAAAGGCAATGGCCAATACAGCTTGGCACCAGTGATGTCGCAACTCATTTCTACAGCTGAGTAAATTGGAGCAACGTGATATAAAGTGCTTTGCTTAAGGATACAATGCATCACCCAGTCTAAGAATCGACCTTACAACCTCACGATTGTAAGCTCTAACTACTAGCAATTTCTAAAAAAAATGTATGTATATATCTATCTTTTGTTGTTG
Organism: Eledone cirrhosa; assembly: GCA_964016885.1. Classification (NCBI taxonomy): domain Eukaryota; kingdom Metazoa; phylum Mollusca; class Cephalopoda; order Octopoda; family Eledonidae; genus Eledone; species Eledone cirrhosa. Next base: position 14,081,381 of record OZ024753.1, on the reverse strand, counting down.
TTTCTAGTAGATCAACTGACCACGTCAATGTGATAAATCTGAAATTCATTCTTGTTAATACATTTTGTTTTCATTTGAAGAAGGATTTTCTACATGGTCACTGAACACGTTAGAAACAGTAGTCAAATCACACACTATTATCTTCAAGAAACACTGAATAAGCTAATCGAAGATGTATACTTAAAAAGACAGGATGGTCACGGTTTTAATGATTTTGATGAAAACCCTTCCATTCATGGGGAGAGCTTTTGTGGATTTTAACTTAAAATCATTATATTGATAAATGTATCAATATCATCATCATTTAATGCCAGTATTGATGATGGTGATATTTTTGTCAATATAAGGATTTCTAAGTTACCATCATCATCATCACTTAATAATGCCGGCAGGGAGAACAATGAATGATGATGATGATATTTTTGTCAATATAAGGATTTCTAAGTTACAATCAACACCAGCTGTAATTTGCTAGAAAGCTGACTTACTTGAGACACAAAAGGACATTTCTAGAAGCAACATAAAAGACAGTGTTGTGTAATGAGGTGAGACCAGGTAAGGTGGAGTTAGGTGTGGTGGTGAAATGAGGTTGACAGGCATAGTGAGGTGAAATGAGGTCAACAGGCATAGTGAGGTCAAAAGACAATAGTGAGGTGAAATGAGGTCAAGAGACCATGGTGTGGTGGTGAAATGAAGTCAACAGACCATAGTGTGATGGTGAAATGAAGTCAACAGACCATGGTGTAGTGGTGAAATGAAGTCAACAGACCATGGTGTGGTGGTGAAATGAGATCAACAGGCCACAGTGAAGTTAAATGAGGTCAACAGACCATGGTGTAGTGGTGAAATGAAGTCAACAGACCATGGTGTAGTGGTGAAATGAAGTCAACAGACCATGGTGTGGTGGTGAAATGAAGTCAACAGGCCACAGTGAGGTGAAATGAGATCAAGAGACCATAGTGAGGTGGATAAAATGAGGTCAAGAGATGATTGTGAGGTGGTAAAATGAGGTTCCTTTGAAATAGTTGATGGCAGTTGTTTAGGTGACCTAATTAACAATGGAGGTTGTGGGACGACCTAATTAGTAGTGGGGGATAATGAGGTGACCTAATTAACAATGGGGGTAATGTGGTGACCTAATTAACAGTGGCGGTGGTGCAGTGACCTCATTAACAGTGCGTAGTGGGATGAACTAATTAGCAGTGGGGGTAGTTGGGTGACCTAATTAGCAATGGGGGTGGTGGGATGACATAATTAGCAATGAAGGTAGTGCGGTGACCTAATTATCACTGGGCAGTGTGATGACCTAATTCACAGTGGGGTGATGAGGTGGCCTAATTAGCAGTGGTGGTAATGGAGTGACCTAATTAGCAGTGGAGGTAGTGTTCCAAGACTGAAATTGCCAGAATGTAAACAGATGAATGGGAAAGGAAAAGTTCCATTATTAATTCTGCTGGAAACAAATGGCTTTTAATGAAAGTGAAGGGAGGACATGAAATGTATACATAAAATGTGGTGCTGTATGATCAAGAAATGCTGTATGATCAAGAAATGTGGGCCTTGAATGTGAAGGATATGTGACGGTTGGGTAGGAGGCAAGCACACTCCACTAAATGTGAAATGTTGAGAGTTCATGAATAACAGAGCACAACTGAGTTGAAAGAGGAATCCGATGATGTGTGCAAGGGAGAAGACTGTGTTTGTATGGATATGTATAGAGGATGTCAGCTGTAGAGGGAGACTGAGGAAGACAGGAAACAAAGAAGTGAAGACCTCAAGGGCCTAAGCCTCATGAAAGAGATGTCAAAGGATCATGATAAATTGATGTATAAGAAAAGACCTGTCAACCCATTAAAAAAAAAAGGATGTAAAAACAATGATGGTAGTCTTCTTGTCGTATGACATATTTGGCTGTAACTGGCCAGAATTCTCTCACCTCTTTCTGTTCAAACTGGCCATAACCAGCCACTCATACCAAAATTAAGGTATTTTTCTCGTAATAAATAATATCAAAATTCATAGATTCGATATTATGTGAGATATTATGTGAGGTAAAGGCCTTTACCACAAAATACAATAGTAAATATAGAGTAATGTAAATGCTATGAGAGATATTATGTGAGGTAAAGCATTTACCACAAAAATACAATAGTAAATATAGAGTAATGTAAATGCAATGAGAGATATTATGTGAGGTAAAGCATTTACCACAAAAATACAATAGTAAATATAGAGTAATGTAAATGCTATGAGAGATATTATGTGAGGTAAAGCCTTTACCACAAAATACAATAGTAAATATAGAGTAATGTAAATGCTAAAGGGTTAATGGTTTGAGAAACAGATTCAGATTGGTGAGCCAGACTAAGGTGTTATTTGTAGTATTATGGATTAATTCCAGGCTGCTGGGAAAACATCTGAGGGAGCAATCCCTAATAACATGCAACATTGTCTGCTAGGTTCCCCACAGTCACATGCTGGGTTGTCTTTCATTTTCCATTGATGGAGATGATGGGCTGTCTCTGATGTGTTGCGTGGAGGTGGAGATGTAGAGATATAATATCAACATTTCAGTCTTTCTTGATCATTAAGTTCATAATAAGACTTCATATAAGAATCTCTGCTCTATCTTTTCACTGCTTCTACATCCACCATTCACCTCTCCTTCAATTGATATGTAAAGTTACGTGGTCGTTAATAGGAAAGATGTCCACTCATACTCCAGAGTTGAGTGGTGTCGTTAGTAAAGTAAGACATCCACCCACTCGAATTGAGTGGGTGTTAGAAAGATAAGACGTCAACTCACTCGAATTGAGTGGCCGTTAGAAAGATAAGATGTCCACTCACACTCAAATTGAGTGGTCGTTATTAAGGTAAGACATCTACTCAACACTCCAGAGTTGAATGGTCATTAGTAAGGTAAGACCTCCACTCACATTCAAGATGAGTGGTCATTAGTAAGGTAAGACTCACACTCGAATTGAGTGGTCATTGGTAAGGTAAGACATCCACTCACACTCGAATTGAGTGGTCGTTAGTAAGGTAAGACATCCACTCACACTCGAATTGAGTGGTCATTAGTAAGGTAAGACATCCACTCAACACTCCAGAGTTGAGTGGTTATTAGTAAAGTAAGACATCCACTCAACACTCCAGAGTTGAATGGTCGTTAGTAAGGTAAGACCTCCACTCACATTTGAGCTGAGTGGTCCTTAGTAAGGTAAGACATCCACTCACACTCGAATTGAGTGGTCATTGGTAAGGTAAGACATCCACTCACACTCGAATTGAGTGGTCGTTAGTAAGGTAAGACGTCCACTCAACACTCCAGAGTTGAGTGGTTATTAGTAAAGTAAGACATCCACTCAACACTCCAGAGTTGAATGGTCGTTAGTAAGGTAAGAGCTTCACTCACATTTCACAGATCGTTAGTGAGGTGAGACTACCACTCACATACCACAGTTAAGTGGTTGTTAGTATGAAAAGACAATCAGTTATAAAAACCTAATTTGCCCAGTATATGAGTCACTGCAAACATGCATACATGAAATAAAAATGTGTGTAAAACAAATTGCTTAAATTGGCACAAAGGTATTTAAGGAGGAAGAGCATAATTGAGAGAATCACCACCAGTATATTACTGGTACTTCATTTACTAACCTTCGTATAAAACAAAGTGTTCTGATTAAAATTTAAACCTTCCATTATAATTTTATGTAAGAACCTTTGTTAAGTTATGATCCAAGCACTAGCTTAATAATGGTGCCTGATTTAGGCACGAGACCAACAATTCTTTTTTTTTTGGGGGGGGGGGGGGTGATTCAATTGACCCCAGTGCATTACTGGTGCTTTATTTTATTGTCCCCATAAGGATGAAAGTCAAAACTAACCCAGGCAGGATTTGAACTCAGAACATAAAGGGCTGTAACTATAAGACACAAAGCATGTTGTCCAAAGCTCTACCGATTCTGCCAACCCTCTGCCCTAGTTTAATAATGGGGAAAGTTCTTTATTATTTTCAAAATGATTTGAAAGTCATATGCAGTGTGTTTCATTGGGGTTAGATCAACCATGTCAAGACATTCCAATGAATTAGCTATTTCTATTGCCTCAATAATTGTTTCTACTTTAGGCACAAGGCCAGCAATTACCCAGTGCATTACTGGTACTTTATTTTATCGACCCCGTAAGCATGAAAGGCAAAGTTAACCACGGCGGGATTTGAACTCAGATCGTAAAGGGACGTAACTATGCTGGAAAGCATGGCGTCCGACCCTCTACCGATACTGCCAATCCACCGCCCTTTTATTGCCTCAATAATGGACAGCTGGCGGCATCCATAGAAATTCTACAGTCAATCATTGTTTTTATTTCTATTTTGATACAAAAATATCATCATCATAATTATCAGTCCCTTGACTTTTGTAGTCATCAGGGGGATCTGAATGTAGCAGCAGCAAACATTCAAAATAGTCTGGTATTGTCATTTGCATCCATTCTTTGACATTGTCCAACCAGTTTTTGTGCTGGTGTCCCCTTCCTGCATCCCCCTTCAATGGTGCCTTGCATGATGGTCTTGCACAGGCTGTCACGTCGTGTGATGTGACCAAACCATACCAGTCTCCTCCTCTTGACAGTGGCAAGGAGAGGTTCCTGGTGACCCACAAAACTTTCAACCTTTCTCATGCATTTGTCCTCAAAAGCCTGGATCCTTCTTTCTGTTTCTACCAAAAGTGTCCAGGTCTTGCACCCATATAGAAGGACGGAGACTACCAGCGATTTGTACAATCTGTATTTGGTCTGAAAACTGATGTTGCTCCTCCATATTCTTGTCAATTTGACCATCACTGCCATAGCTGCAGCAATCCGTGTGGATTTCTGCATTGCAGGTGCCATCTTTTGACAAGACTTCTCCCAAGTATTTCAAACTGTACACTTCCTCCAATAAATGTCCGTTCATGGTGATGTTGACACAGGTACTACTTGTGCTATTCACTATTAGATCTTCATAGATAAATCTTCATAACATTCTGTTAAAGAGTTCAATCATGTCTTCAATGTTCTTCCATAGTTAAGGTTGTTTGGAATAAAATGTTCGTCGCTCAAACACACATCACGACAAGTGTAATAACAGTTTCTGATTTAGGCACAAGGCCAACAATTTTGTAGGAGGAGAAAGTTGATTAAATCGATCCTAGTGCATTACTGGTACTTTATTTTATCGACCCTCAGTGGAATTTGAACTCAGAACATAAAGGGCCATAACTCTATGCCACAAAGCGTGCCCAATGCTGTACCGATACTGCCCATTCACCACCATAATAATAATAATTGTTTCTACTATTGGCACAAGACCAGCAATTACCCAGTGCATTACTGGTACTTTATTTTATCGACCCCGTAAGGATGAAAGGCAAAGTTAACCTCGGCGGGATTTGAACTCAGAATGGCAAGGGCCGTAACTCTACGCATCAAAGCATAGCATCCAACCCTCTACCGATACTGCCAATCCACCTTATATACCGCCATAATAATAATAATAATAATAATAATAATAATAATAATTTTTTCTCCCTTTTATAAGGTTTCTCTAGCACTTGGTTGCTAGGTGAAGCGTGTTAATTTACCTCTGATCAATCCCTGATCTGTGAAGCTCAATATATTGATTAAGATGCTGGCAGTGCTTGTGATAGATAATGATTCTGGATAAAGTTACTCAAAGCATTGTTATATTCCTGGATATCACAAGTGTCAGTATTGACTTTGAAGCTTCTGCTGGGGGACAGGAGAGGGGGTAATATAAAATATAGAAGTACCAAGCTTCTGCTGGGGGACAGGAGAGAGGGGGTAGTGTAAAATATAGAAGTACCAAGGAAGTACTGGAGACAAATTCAGTCAATTATTTCACCCTTGCCTTTGTGCTGTTGTGCAAATGCAAAAAAAAAAAAAAGGAAAGACAACCACTATAATAATAAAAATAATAAGTTAGTTATGACAAACAAATGCACACGCTGTGAAGCTAGAAAAGAAATATACATAAATAAAATGCATTTAATAACCTGTAAATGGGCAACTGTTTTCTTTAACTGACTTGCGTAGTTCCAAGCTTGAAAAGCATCTTGCTAAATATTTGTGAGGGATGAGAGAAAGAGAGAGGTTGAGTGAGTCAGTGAATAAGGGGCTAAATGAACGAATGAAGGTAAGGGATAGGAGACACACACACGCTCAAGACAAGATACACATACATACACACACACGAGACACGTATACATACACACACAAGACACAGATACATACAAAGACAGACATTCAAGACACACTCGAGACACATACATATACATACACACATTCAACACACACATACTAAACACATACATACTCAACACACACACACACACACATACACTCAAGGCAACACATGTATCTTCACTTTATATCTAGATACAGAATAAATTTGTAATTTAATTATTTACCTATAATAGCTACCTTCAGTTCCGCTAATTTAAATTAATAACAATTATAACACTATAATGACGTGTATATTTTTTATACTCTTTCACTGAACATTCCAATATATAAATCTATTCAACCGTTTACCATTTACATGACTCTATATTTACTTTTATATTTTCATAGTAAAGGCTTTACCATAATTAACTCACATAATATCGACTTTGAGATTTTGATATTAGTTATTTTGAGAACAATACCTTAACATCAGTATGAGAAGGTTAGTTATTCGAGATTTTCTAAATTGTCTGAAAACAGTGTCTTTCATTAGAAATATTTGTAACAAAAAGATTAATCTTTAACCCTTCTTTACATTACTCTATATTTACCATTGTATTTTCATGGTAAATGCTTTATCTCACATAATATGGAATCTACGAGATTTTGATATTATTCATGTTGAGAACAATACCTTAGCATAAGTATGAGCGGTCAGTTACAGCTGGTTTGAACAGGAGGCAAGAAAATTCTGGCCGGATACAGCCAGTTTATATCCTAAAGAGTTAGGTCACCCCAAAATAATTGTCTAATTATCTATCTTTCTATATTTGTTTATTGATATCAATGTATTTTATGATACTATAAATAAGATCAATACTAGTGTTTTACTATTATTTTTATATACTGGTGAAAATCTTATTAAGAATTAATTTCAAACTTGAATTATTACGAAATTATCAATCCTTTTTGTTATTTTTTTTTTTTTTTGTATATTTTTATACACCCATTGCATGATTGACTAAATATTAGACTTTTCTTGTCAATTTGAAAACTAAAAAATATCTTGTAATTTTAATGACTGTTAATGTATGGATGCACAGAAGTACTAAATTTTCATATACTATTTTAAACACCACTCCTGCTATGCTTTGCTGTTGCTTTTAAATGTACTTATATTTTGCATTACATTATTTGATATGGGGCGGTGGATTGGCAGTATCGGTAGAGGGTCGGACGCCATGCTTTGACGCATAGAATTATGGCCCTTGCCATTCTCAGTTCAAATCCCGCTGAGGTTAACTTTGCCTTTCATCCTTACGAGGTCGATAAAATAAAGTACCAGTAATACACTGGGTATTTGCTGGCCTTGTGCCAAAAGTAGAAACAATTATTTGATATGGTATAACGTTAATCTATGATATAAAGTTTTTTTTTGCATGCATTAATTTTGAATCTTATAACAATATGTAAATTCTCGAGTATATGTAGACCAGCAGACAAGCTAACTCGTGTATATCAGGGTATGGCCCACCGGTATACATTGAAACATATGTAGGATTAAAATTATGTTTTAAGCATAGCTTGGTTATCCTCTCTCCATTTATTTATATATATATATATACATATTTTTTTTTTTTTTTTTCTTACCAGTTTGTCGGGCAACCATTCGGCGCTGCTGGTCACAACACATCATGAGGTTTTAGCCATAAGATAACGCTATCCCACTGGCTGGGTGGGCAGGCCGGTACCTCTTCATCTCGTTTCTACAGCTGAGTAAACTGGAGCAATGTGAAATAAAGTGTCTTGCTCAAGGAAACAACACATCACCCAGTCTGAGAATTGAACTCACAACCTATATAGTGTATATATATATATATGTGTATATATGTATATATATATAATGATGAAATATATGGAGAATAGAAATGGCTGTGTAGTTGCTATTTAAGGTAACTTAAAATAGTGTTAGTATCATAAATAAGAGACAGTTTAATTTGTACATTTTATTACAGCATTCCTTTATACGTATATATACATACATAAACATGTTATTTACAGTCGTATAAAAAAGTATAATTGTTTCTACTTTTGGCAGCCATACAGAGAGTCATAGACGGCATACAACTGTAGACATAGACTAGTCATAGCCGGTATACAACTGTAGACACAGACAAGTCATAGACGGTATACAACTGTAGACACAGACAAGTCATAGACGGCATACAACTGTAGACATAGACTAGTCATAGCCGGTATACAACTGTAGACACAGACAAGTCATAGACGGTATACAACTGTAGACACAGACAAGTCATAGACGGCATACAACTGTAGACACAGACAAGTCATAGACGGTATACAACTGTAGACACAGACAAGTCATAGACGGTATACAACTGTAGACACAGACAAGTCATAGATGGTATACAACTGTAGACACAGACAAGTCATAGACGGCATACCACAGTAGACACAGACAAGTCATAGACGGTATACAACTGTAGACACAGACAAGTCATAGACGGTATACAACTGTAGACACAGACAAGTCATAGACGGTATACAACTGTAGACACAGACAAGTCATAGACGGTATACAACTGTAGACACAGACTAGTCATAGACGGTATACAACTGTAGACACAGACAAGTCATAGACGGCATACCACGGTAGACACAGACAAGTCATAGACGGTATACCACAGTAGACACAGACAAGTCATAGACGGTATACAACTGTAGACACAGACAAGTCATAGACGGCATACAACTGTAGACACAGACTAGTCATAGACGGTATACAACTGTAGACACAGACAAGTCATAGACGGAATACAACTGTAGACTCAGACTAGTCATAGACGGTATACAACTGTAGACTCAGACTAGTCATAGACACATAGAATGACTCAAACTAAACAAAGAAAAACACAGCTATGAACTTATTTTATTGCAGTGTTTCGAATTTCATCAGTCAGATAGCTGGCTTCTTTAGTGAGAAATTTGTGCCTGGCTTTTATTCGTCAATGTTTGGTCGAATATGAGACAGACCCACCCTCATTTCTTCTTCCGTTGTATGTAATCGCATTTTCTTAGTGTGCCGTTCAAAATTTTGCGGCACACTTAGGAAGATCTCGTGGCACACCTGCGTGCCGCGACACACTGGTTGAGAATCACTGCCCTACACGGACAGACTAGAAGAGGGAGACCAAGGTTGACATATATTGATGCTCTAAGGACAGACACAGGTCTCTGGGAGATGCAGGACATGGCTGCGATGATGAAGGACAGAGACCGCTGGAGAGAACTCTTCCATGGATCTTGGGAATTTGACCCACCCTAGATATTGCTTTCACCCTTAATGGGATCTTCTGAAATATTTTATATATATATATATATGGAGGCACATGGCTTAGTGGTTAGAGCATTGGCCTTGCAATCGAAAAGTCGTGAGTTCAATTCTCAGACCGGGCGATGTGTTGTTTCCTTGAGCAAGACACTTTATTTCACATTGCTCCAGTTTACTCAGCTGTAGAAATGAGATGATAGTGTCTGAGGTAGGGTCCATATCATTCCACTGCAAAGTGGTCGTGGAGGTGCCACGGCAAAAAAGCACCCAGCACTCACTGTAAATGAGGTTGGTGTTAGGAAGGGCATCCAGCTGTAGAAATCAAGCCAGAATCAGTTCCCGTCCCACCCTTGCAAGCAGGGAAAAAGCGGACGTAAAATGAAATGATGATATATATATATAATCCTTATCGGACCCTCTTTGGATTTTAGTCTTTACAATTATTATTACTATATATATATATATATGTTGTTAGACTTTGGGAGGGCCATGCTGCCAATAAAAGCACACACATCTGTTGGTTTTCACTTCAACTCATTATAAATTTCCAGTTGGTTAGTTTAATAACTAAATGGTTGTTTATTTATTTAAACAAATAAACAACCATCCAGTTATTAAACAAACTGGACTGGTGGTTGAGTTTACAGAGTCAGGAAGTATGGAGGATGTCTGAGGTAGTAATTATGGATGATGTCTTGGTTCTACTATAGTCACCTCCATGCTCATATTGAGAGCGTGTTGGTGGTTGGGTTTACGGGGTTGGACTCAAGAAATATGGATGATGTCTGAGGTAGGAAATATGGGGGAGGTCTGAGGTAGGAAATATGGAGAGGGAGGTCTGAGGTAGGGATTATGGGGGAGGTCTGAGGTAGGGATTATGGGGTTGGAGGTTTGAGGTAGGGATTATAGAACGGGATGTCTGAGGTAAGGATTAGGGGGGGGTCTGAGCTAGGGATTAAGGGGGGGAGGTCTGAGGTAGGGATTATAGAGAGATAGGTCTGAGGTAGGTATTAAGGGGTGGGTCTGAGCTGGGGATTAGGGGGGGGGGGATTATGGAGGGGGAGGGTGTCTGAGGTAGGGATTATGGAGGGGGGAGGTCTGAGGTAGGGATTATGGAGGATGTCTTGGTTCTGGTATAGACATTTAGTTTGTAATTAACTTTGTTTTAACGAGTTTATTAGTTACAAGGTTGGTATTTAATGGTTTTATCCACTGGATGTTTTGTTTATTGTTGGTTTTGTTTTCAGAATATATTATTTCCATATAAGGACATACAGTGGTTACTTTGGATTTGTTCTAGATGTATCTATGGTCAGATTTTGGTGGCTGATGGTACTATTTGCTTATTTCCACACACACGCACACGCACACACACATATATATATATATATATATATATATATATAACAAAGGAATTGTGGTAAGGAACCAGATGGACCATAACGCACCAGAGTACTCAATACTTAGGGTAGTAGAGTGGGAAATAGGAAAAAGTATGACTCCGACGGCAGAGCTCAAGCCGTTTCGACGGCTTCAGCTCTGCCGTCGGTGTCATACTTTTTCCTATATATATTTATATATATATATACACAAAAGAGTATTTATAAATATATATACAAAAGAGTATATATAAATATATATATAAATAGTTTTGCGAGGTTTTTGATATGAAATCGTGTGTCGAAACAAATATTGTTATACTTGGGGAGGGTCATATTTGTGTAATAATATTGCCAGAATTAATAACAGAACACACTCACTGTTTGGTTGGTTTTCGCTTCTGTGTCTTTTATATCGGTTAATTTAATTTATTTAGTCCTCGATGTTGCCATTGACTGACCAACGGCCAAAAATACAGATACATTATAGACACAAACACATATATATAGTCTATCAAAGTTCTTTCGTTGCACATCTGCAACATCATCAGTGTTGCTATTATGTTTCCTCTAAAGATGGCGTAAGCATACAATGCAATGGGAGGAAACATAATAGCAACACTGACGATGTTGCAGATGTGCAACGAAAGAACTTTGATAGACTATATATGTGTTTGTGTCTATATTGTATCTGTATTTTTGACCGTTGGTCAGTCAATGGCAACATTGAGGACCGAATAAATTAAATTAACCGATATAAAAGACACAGAAGCGAAAACCAACCAAACAGTGAGTGTGTTCTGTTATTAATTCTGGCAATATTATTACACAAATATGACCCTGTAGAAATCGACTAAATATACTGTCAACCATACACAATTAGGTATAGAATTAAAGTTAGAAGAAATGCGTACACTCTTACCATGATTATGCCTCTACCCTTGGGTTTCGTTCGTGTTTTGAGATATCCTATTAAGGATGAAATCTCGAGTTTCGAACTTGTCAGGAAACAAACTCATAGGACATAATATATATATATATATATATATATATATATATATATGATTCCAGTTCCTCAGAGGAAAAACAACACAACCAGGAGCTGGACATATTGATGGATTGATGGAGTAAAACACACTTCAACAACATGTGTACCTGTCCTTCCCACACCAATTCGGACTGCCTGAAGAGGTCACAGCCAATGATGACTGTCACCGAAATATATATATAGCAGTATATCTATAATTTATAATAAACGAAGCAAAATTTTACATATTTGACTTAATTGTTTTACATTACTCCGGAGTAAACAAACCAACCTACGTACTCATCAAGTGCTCCAATCTGCATACTGAGGTCTCCGAAAACAACCAACATATACTCAATATATATATATATATATATATATATATATATATATATATATATACACACACATATATATATATACAGATAGCTGCTTAAATAGATGCAGAGCACTAAAAGTGGGGAGACCCAAGAAGACCTGGGATAAGGTGATAAAAGCTGACCTTGCCCAATTGCACTTCTCAAAGGCGATGACACAGGACAGAGACCTCTGGTGTTACACAGTAATACAGAAGACACGACTTCCCATGGGTACAAGCTGAAGCTGAAGCAGATGGACAGTATACCCCCACCCCCTCCCACTGTAAAGTGGTCGTCTAGGCGCCACAGTAAAAAAGCACCCAGTACTCACTGTAAATGAGATTGGTGTTAGGAAGGGAATCCAGGTGCAGAAATCAAGTCAAAATCAGTTCTGTATGAGCAAGTCATGGTCACCTGACCTGTGGCATTGCTCACAACAGGACAACCCATCTAACTCATGCTAGCGTGGAAGAATGGACGTAAAACGGTGATGATGATGATATATTATAAAGAGTCAGGACCCTGACAGCTGAGCTCTTGCCGTTTCACCAGCTAGTTCCAGACTCTGGAACTAGCTGTTGAAGCAGCAAGAGCTCAGCCTTTGGGGTCCTGACTCTTTATAATATAACCATACTCCACTACACCAAGTATCGAGTACTCTGTTGAGTAACGGTTTAACCAGCTTCAAACTGAATCGATCCTGAGATATATATATATATATATAAGTGCAGGGCGATTAAAATTGATGGAAGTTACGGAGTAGGTAGGCCCAGAAAAACCTGGGATGACATGATAAAATCTGACCTTGCACACTTACACCTCTCTAAGACAATGTTACTGGATCAAGATCTTTGGTGCTATGCAGTAAGTAATACTTAAGACCCACCTTCCCTTAGGTACGAAGTTAAACCTACAGTCAGTAGGCACCTCTTAACCAAATATACACCCCAACTCACTACCCTTACTCTATCCTCCCACTTCCACCCACACCACCCTTTCTCTGTAAAGTTATGTTGGTACCACAGAACATTCAGTCCACACTAAAGAGGTCATGTAGGTGTCAACAAAAAGCACCTAGTTCATGCTGTAAAGTGGTTATGTAGGAGACGCGGTAAAAAGGTTCCCAGTCCACATTGTAAATGTGGTTGGTGTTAGGAAGGGCATCCAGCCGTAGAAAACCTGCCAGATACAGTCCTATACGAGTGAGACACGGTCACCTGATCAATCTTGTCTCAAATGGGACAATTCCCATCTAACCCATGCTAGCGTGGAAGATAGACATTAAATGATGATGACGATGATGATGATATATATCTACCTATTCCGTAACTTCCATCAATTTTGATTGCCCTGCACTTTTTTATACAGCTGTCGTCTTTCATGCGCATCACGCGACCATACCAACGTAGTCTTCTCTCAAGTAAACAGCATCTGATCCCTCTTATTCCTAATTTCTCACTTAGTTCATTTATGTTTTGCCGTTCGCTTATATTACTATTACACATCCAACGGAGCATGCATGCCTAGTTCCTTTCCAGTCTGCGCAGGTCCTCTGCACACAATGCCCATGTCTCACTGCCATGTAACATTGCTGTTCGTATACAGGCATCATACAATCTGCTTTCATTTTTAGAGAGAAACCTTATATATATTAAAAAATTAATAATTACATATATATATATGTATGTATATATGCATTCTTTCAACAAATCCTCTATATGTATCACATGTTTGTACTAGCATTCTTCTCTATTGCACACCTCTGATTATTCCAATACCCAGTTTTTATCAGCTCATTTATTTGTACTCCAAAGTTCATGCAAACAGACATTAAACAACCTCTTCATTCATTTGTAAACAGCAGAGAAGCGGTAATTGGTAAATTGGGAGATGTAGGCGAGTCCAAGGTAGCAGGTGTATTTAATAAAACAAGACAAAAGAAAAAATGAGAGAAGTAAAAGTAAAAAAGAACAAATTTAAGAAAAAAATTAAGTTGTAGAACCTGAAAGTCTATAATAAAATAACAGGTAAAAATCCTTTAATCATTTAATTAGAAGCTAAAATGTTATGTTGTATTAAGATTGTTTCAGTTAATATAAACAGACAGATTGGTTGTCATAAAGTTTAAAGTGGTTGCAGTAGAAGTAGTAATGTATGTGTGAACCCTTAACTCCTGGTGGAGTTGCAAGGTATGCCATAGAGTCATATTGCTCCCTTGGGAATTTTAAACCTGGCAGAGCCCATCCCCTTTAAGGGCTGAACACAGCCAATTTCTTCCAGAGAACGAGGGAAAGTGATAGAGAGAGGAGGTGAGAAAGAGATAGAGAAGAAGAAGAACCCTCAACACTGAAGAGGTACCTTTTTATCAACCCCAAAAAAGATGAAAGACAAAGTTGACCTCGGCCAGATTTGAACTCAGAATGCCAAAAATCAGAACAAATGTCACAAAGCATTCTATAAGAAGTTCAAACAACTCCATATATAGTAATAATTGTTTCTATTTCTTGGCATAAGGTCAGCAATTACCCCCAGTGTATTACTGCTACTTTATTTTATCGACCCCGTAAGGATGAAAGGCAAAGTTAACCTCGACGGGATTTGAACTCAGACCGTAAAGGAATGTAACTCTATGCTAGAAAGCATGGCGTCCAACCCTCTACCGATACTGCCAATTCAATCTATAGAAATAATGCCAAATAAAGAGTTGAGCAGACTCTTCAGTTGGGTCAAGGGATTGAGAAATCTGCCCAATGCCAGTGCCATAATAAAATGCACCCAGTACACTCTGTAATGTGGTTGGTGATAAGAACATCCAGCTGTAGAAATCATGCCAAAACAAGAACATATATGTAAGGAAGGTGTGATAGCTGGACCATGTGGGAATACAGTAACTCTACTTGAGTATTGACTTGGTCTGTGATGACCCATCTAAACCATGCATGCATGGATGGAAAAATAGATGTTAAACGATGACAATGATGATGATGATGGCGGTAATAATTATGAAGATGATATATGTATATCTATGTGTGTGTGTATGTGTATGAGTGTGTGTGTGTGTGTTTATGTCCTGTAACTTAGCGCATTTCAATAAAGAGATTGATAAAATCAGTACCAGACCAGATCAGACCAGACTTACAGACCAGTAAAATAAAACCAAAAAAGAACCACAAATGTTCTAATGTTTGAGAATTAGGAAGGAAACAAACATGCAAAGGTCATCCCAAAATAAATATGCAAACAAAACCTCTTCCAAGAGCAATTTACAAGTCATGAAGTGTCATCAAAGAGATTGGTAAGGTGGTCATCTTGGTGTCATGATAGAAAGCAGCCAGTCCACACTGTAAGGTGGTCATCTTGGTGACACGATAAAATGTATCCAAGTTCACACTGTAAATGTGGTTGGAATTAGGAAAGGTATCCATCCATAGAAACCAAGCCAGAAACAGTTCTGTATGAGCAAGACACGGTCACCTGACCTGAATTGTATCAGAGCGGGACAACTCGTCTAACCCATGCTAGTGTGGAAACATGGATGTTAAATGGTGATGATGATATGATGCAGCGGCAAAGAACATAGAAAACAGTTGAATCATTCTGTGAAAGTTTTAATATGAAGATTGGTGAAGTATGTAAAATTAGACTTCTTGTTCTTGTTCTGGTGTTGTAGGGAAAAAACCCTGAACACTCCTGCGTAACTAAGAGACTAAAAGTTTAAAGTCTGTCTTAAGCCAGAAGGCTTATTTAGCCGGTGCTTATCCCGGTTTCATGGCGAGAAGCAACTGAGAGTACAAGACTCCCCCCTGGACAGGACACCAGTCCATCGCAGGGTTAAACCCCCAGCTATTGCTGGTACTCATTTTCAGCTGAGTATACTGGAGCAGCATGAAAGAAAGTATTTTGCTCAAGAACACAACATGCAACTCAGGAATCGAACCTACAACATTATGACTGTAAGTCCAACACCCTTACCACCAGACCACGTGCCTCCACATCTCTAAAAGTGGACTAGGCGAAATGTCTATAAATAATAAGTGATGTGAATTGTTAGGGGAACTGTGTGTACGGAGTCTCGTTGTAGTCTTTCGTTGGTAGTCCAGAATTATGCTTGGTAAATGCCTTGTTTCGTACAGATATATAAAACAGGTGTGTCACACCATTATAACATCTTTTTTTTTTAGAATAGGTACACTGGATCTCTGCATTTTGTAAGAAGCAACTAAAAGGGCTGATGTAACATAGAACATCATCTGGCCATAGAATACTGCCTTGAAAAAGTCCTGTCCAACCCATGCCAGCATCAAAAGGGGATGTAATAATGGATGATGATGATGATGATGAGCTTGGAAATAGATGAACAACTTTAGTATGACAGGTAGCTGGCAGTTCATGTAGCTGGCAGTTCATGTAGCTGGCAGTAATAGCAGCGGTAGTAGTACTACTGCATGGTCCCCACCCCATAGTAGTAGTAGCAGTAGCAGTACTACTGCATGCCTCCCCCCATAGTAGTAGTAGTAGTAGTAGCAGTAGCAGTACTACTGCATGGTCCCCACCCCATAGTAGTAGTAGCAGTAGTAGTACTACTGCATGGTCCCTACCCCATAGTAGCAGTAGCAGTACTACTGCACCCCCCCCCCAAATAGTAGTAGTAGTAGTAGTAGTAGCAGTACTACTGCATGGCCCACCCCATAGTAGTAGCAGCAGTACTACTGCATGCCCCCCCCCCCCATAGTAGTAGTAGTAGCAGCAGTAGCAGTACTAACCTGTTGTTGTTCAAACTGTTTCTTCACTTCAACTAACTCCAGCTTCAGTTGCTCATTCTCTCGTAAAAGATTGGCATTTTGATCTGGAAAGAGAAAAAAAGATGGGAGTTCAGTACTCCACCATATACAGGGTGCGGACGAGATTTGTTCGCAATTTTCAACTGCTAATTTTATGCAAATTTTTTTTACTTCCGTTGTGACTCTTGTCTTCATAAAAACAGTGACTATATTTCCATTATTTATTTTCAGAATAATTGATTATGAATAATTTTGAACCTCCAAATTTGTGGAAGAGACACGGAGTTCTTCTTGGAATAAGGAAATAAGAAAATTTCAGACTTTCTCAGCGTCAGAAGGAGAATGGTGTCTCATCCAAAGACGTGCCCAGAGTCATGCAGATAAAGTTCCCAGTGACAACATTGGTCTTAGGTGTCGTCAGCTGCCAAGGTGACGTCATGCCACCTCACTTCTTCCCTGAGGGCCTCAAGCTGAACACCGATGGCTACATCCGCGTTCTGAGCGAGGTAGTAAAGCCCTGGATCAACCAGGTAGCTGCAGGTAGGCCGTATGTGTGGCAGCAAGACTCAGCGCCCTGCCATACCAGCTGAAAGAACCAAGCCTGGCTGTCAGAGAACTTCTTCGACCACACTTCACCTGACATCTGGCCTCCCAGCTTGCCTGATTGCAACCCCCTCGACTTCTTTGTGTAGGGCGCAGTGGAACGAGATACCAACAGATCTAGCTGCAATACGAAAGACGATCTGAAGGCCAGGATCACAAGTGCCTCCCAGGGGCCTAAGTCGGGGGACAATGACGAAGGCCTGTAGCCGGGTCCGAGGCCGCCTTGAGGCCGTCATCAAAGCCAATGGCGGGTTTATCGAGTGAGATCGAAAGAACAAGTCATGAAGACAAACTGACCCAAGTTTGATAAATATATCTTAAAAAATAAAACTACTTTGTTATTTTTTCCTAGACAGTAATCTTGCGAACAGATATCGTCCTCACCCTATATGTTTGGCTGTATTCCACAGGAGAGGTGGATAATGGATAGGGTGGCCAGATAATGGACTATCTTCATTGTATAAAAGGGTCATGATGATGTAATTTTCTATCTTCCTCTCCCTCCCTCAACTGTGTCCTGAACGATGATTTTAGACAGAAGTGGCCAGAAGATGAATGTGACGATGTGTGTGTAAAATTGTATTGTACATCAGTGCTACTCAAAGTGGTGGTCCGTGGACCGGGGCCGGTACACGAGCCATCAGCTACCGGTACGCGGTCAGTGTCCAGGTCATGCTAAGGAATCATTTGAGGAATTTTTTTTATTACTTTTTTATATGTTTTGATATTGTATTATTTGTTTACAAAATAAATAGAAGATAAAAAAATGGTCAACTATTATTATATTCATTATAGTACCAGTAATGTACTGGGTAATTGCTGGCCTTGTGCCTAAAGTAGAAACAATTATATTCATTATATATATCGTTTCCGGTATAAATTAATATTACTACGAAATATTTGCGGAAGGTGGCACATTGAAAAAACAAATGTCTGTCCACCACATCAGATAGTTTGAGAAGCACTGGTGTACATCATCTTTCTTTATTTCCTTCTTCCAGTCACTTCTGTACACCAACACACTTCACCTTGTCCTCCACCTCTTTCAATATTTTCTATTTTTCATCTGCCTGTCACCCAGCTCATGGATTGTCTCTTTGCCGACCACTGTCCGATGGTCTCAGTCCTCTCAGTCATTTTTACTCATCGCTGTCATTGACAGCATTTGTCTGTTTTAATGACTGTTCTAGCAATGAGTTTTCTCATTTTTATATTAATTCAAATATACTCTTACTTCGTCTCGATCAGAGACAATAATGTTTATACATATATATACATATATATATATGTATATAGATAGATATATATGTATATATATATGATGTATACATATGTATATATATGATGTATACATATGTGTGAATATATATACATATGGAGGCACATGGCTTAGTGGTTAGAGCATTGGCCTTGCAATCGAAAGGTTGTGAGTTCAATTCTCAGACCGGATGATGTATTGTTTCCTTGAGCAAGACACTTTATTTCACATTGCTCCAGTTTACTCAGCTGTAGAAATGAGATGATAGGGACTGGGGTCCATATCATTCCACTGCAAAGTGGTCGTGGAGGTGCCACGGCAAAAAAGCACCCAGCCCACACTGTAAATGAGGTTGGTGTTAGGAAGGGCATCAGGCTGTAGAAATCAAGCCAGAATCAGTTCCTGTCCCACCCTTACAAGCAGGGAAAAAGCGGACATAAAATGATGATGATGATATCATCATCATCATCATCATCATCATCATTTTACGTCCGCTTTTCCCTGCTTGCAAGGGTGGGACGGGTCTTATTCAGCACAGCATCTCTCCACTCGTCATGGTCCCTCGTCATCTCCACCGCGAGCTTCAATGATCTGAGGTCTGTTCTCACCACCTCCGCCCATGTTTTTTGTGGTCTACCTCTACCACGTCTTCCTTCAACTGGCATTTCCTGGCACTTCTTCACCCATCGGTCATCCTCCATGCGCATCACATGTCCATACCACCTCAGTCTCCTCTCCCGTACACTACATTCTATCCCTCTCAGACACAGTTTCTCTCTCAACACATTTATGCTGGGTCGTTCACGCACATTTACACTGCACATCCAACGGAGCATGCTTGCCTCATTTCTCTCCAGCCGTCGCATATCTTCTGCGGTAGCTGCCCATGTCTCACTACCATACAGCATCGCGCTCCTCACACAGGCATCATACAACCGGCCTTTCGTACGCAGGGATAAACCCTTCTTCGTCAACAGAGGAAGCAGCTCCCTAAACTTCTTCCAACCCGTCCTTATTCTAGATACTATGGCCTCGGAACACCCTCCTCCCATGCTAATCTGATCTCCTAGGTACCGGAAGCTATCCACCACTTCTATAGCGCCCTCTTGCATTTGAAAAATGTGTCTATCAGTGCGACTTCTACTTCTAATTTCCCTGTACATCTACTGCATACATATTTCTCCCTACCTGTTAGTTTGCCTGCTATCCCGCTACATCTGTTGTGTACCCAGGATCTGCATTGTGTGCATTTTATAGAATTTATGCTAGTTCCATATATATATATATATACATCATATATATACATATGTATATATATATATATATATGTCCCACCCTGCTAGCAGGGAAAAGCGGACGTAAAATGATGATGATATATATAATATCTTAATCTATGCTTTTACGATAACTATTGTCAGTGGAATTGGGTTGAGGAAACTATGTGGAAGCCTTTTTGATGTACTGTACAAGTAATTAAAAGGGCCAAGGTAATTCTTTCTAAGGTTTACAGTAGAGGGTACTCATATCATCATCATTTTACGTCCGCTTTTCCCTGCTTGCAAGGGTGGGACGGGAACTGATCCTGGCTTGATTTCTACAGCTGGATGCCCTTCCTAACACCAACCTCATTTACAGTGAGTGCTGGGTGCTTTTTTGCCGTGGCACCTCCACAACCACTTTGCAGTGGAATGATAGGGACTGAGTAAACTGGAGCAATGTGAAATAAAGTGTCTTGCTCAAGGAAACAACACATCACCCGGTCTGAGAATTGAACTCACAACCTTTCGATTGCAAGGCCAATGCTCTAACCACTAAGCCATGTGCCTCCATATCTGTGGACTAATATTACAAGTAGGTCACGCCATTGATCAAACAACTCCGGTACTCATCGTTGGAACCAACAGAGCTCTGTTTAACTTTTACAGTTTTTACTTAATCTGTCCAATAAATTATTGAAAATCTATAACGACAAGTGAGGTTGACAGGTAAACAGATATTTGAGTATTTAAACCTATGGGTCTTCCCACCTCACTTCTTGAGTCAGTAGATAATTCAGTTCAACAACAGATGTGATTCAAATTTATCTATTTCAGCTCACACCTTCTTAACCCTTTAATGTTCAAACCGGTCAAAATTCTCTACCTGTTGAAACTTGCTGTAACTGGTCGCTCAAACTGATGTTAAGGTATTGTTTTCAAAATAAATACTTTCAAAATCTCATAGATTCAATATTATGTGAAGTAAAGCCTTTACCATGAAAATACAATAGTTTATATAAAATAATGTGAATGTTAAAGGGTTAAATTGGTAGCTCGGATGGGGTTTTTTATTATTATTATTATACATATATATTTTTTTTTATTTACACCCAACAAGGGGCCACTAATACCACAGACCCCTACCCCTGCTACACCAAGCAACCACTTAGTTTGTTGTGATTTACAAAATCGAAGGAAAAGGGAAAAAAAGTTAATCAAATGAGATAATTGGCCCTTAAAATGAGAAAACAATCATCAAAAGACTTAAAAGAACTTTATACTCAAATATAAGCTGATTCGAATATAAGGCAATGCCAGTATTTTATGTCTGAGAAATGGGCAAAAATTCAAATCCCATTAAAAACTTAGGCAACTCAACACATTGTTTAGATGGCGTATATAATCTGACCCCCCCCCCCCCATTTTATTATCAATGATTTTGGTCACATATTCTATGGCATATATTCCAGTATATGCATTGGCTCACATATTCCTCAGCTTATATTCAAGTATATACATTGGTTCACATATTCCTCGGCTTATATTCAAGTATATACATTGGGTCACATATTCCTTGTCTTATATTCAAGTATATACATTGGGTCACATATTCCTCAGCTTATATTCAAGTATATACATTGGGTCACATATTCCTCAGCTTATATTCAAGTATAATGCATTGGCTCACATATTCCTCAGCTTATATTCAAGTATATATACATTGGCTCACATATTCCTTGGCTTATATTCAAGTATATACATTGGGTCACATATTCCTTGTCTTATATTCAAGTATATACGGTAAGTTTATACTCATCAGAGAAATGCATCATCTGTCCAAGAATCGAGCTCACAACCACCCAATTGCAAGCCCAACACCCTAACCACTAAGCTATGTACCTTCACACCACATCTAACTACAAACCAACAATAAAAGTAAAGAAAATTAGAATCTTTTGAGAATACCTTTGAGTTTAACAACTTCTAATTCTTTTTCTTGTTTTAATTGCATAAATTCCTGGTTTCGGTTAACATCTTTTTGTCTGTTATCTTCAGAATATTTTTCATGTTTTTGTTGTAACCTATTAAATTCATTCTCTAAATCTTGATGTTGACTCTGAAATGATAAAACAGCAAATTATAAAAACAAACATAAATATCTCTCCCCTCATACCTTCCACTACATCACTCTGGTCCTTCTTCAGTTACTACTCTCCCTCATCCAACTATCCACCTTCCCCGATATGCCACACTGAATGAATCAAGTTAAGTAGAAGGACTCCTTAGTTTTCCATGATTCAAGGTAATCTCTCCAGAGCTGGTGCCATGATAAAATACACCCAGTAAAGTGGTTGGGGTAGGAGTAGATCCAACAAAAGGCTGAGAGTATACCTTAGTCTTTCTGAAGATGTAACAGCCTCTCTAGTGTTGGTGGTAGGATAAAATACACCCAGTAGACTCTAAAGTATGTCAGCAAATGACAGGTAACAATGTAGAATTGTGAGGACCCTTCAATAACGTGGACACCATTACAGTTTTTTAGTGGTCTTGTATCCAGTACAATCTGTAAAGTGCGTTGTGTAAGAGAGACGTGATCTGCTGACTTGTTAGATTTGTCTTTCATCCTTATGGGGTCGTTAAAATAAAGTACCAGTAACACACTGGAGTCGATTTAATCGACTTTCCCCTCTCCCGAAAATGTTGGCCTTGTACCTAAATCAGAAACCATTATGTTAGGGCGGTGGAGCATGGGACACCCTGCTTTGTGGCATATAGTTACCTCCCTCTACATTCTGAGTTCAAAGACTGCTATGGTTGGCTTTGTTTTTCATCTTTTTGGGATCGATAAAATAAAGTACCAGTCACGCACTGGGGTCGATTTAATCGACTTTCCCCTCCCCCAAAATTGCTGGCCTTGTGCCTAAATCAGAAACCATTATTATTATCATAATAATTGTCACATGTAGAATGGATCCGGCAATCGGCCGAGTCCATAGTGAAGATCGACCCGCCACCTTCTTTTGGTCAGGAAGGGCAGGCAA
>OZ024753.1:14028094-14053094 GCA_964016885.1 Eledone cirrhosa | reverse complement strand
GTGTGTGAGTGTAAGTGTGTGAGTGTAAGTGTGTGAGTGTATATGTGTGTTTGTGAGTGTGTATGTGTGTTTGTGAGTGTGTATGTGTGTTTGTGAGTGTATGTGTGTGTGAGTTTATGTGTGTGTGTGATTATATGTGTGAGTGTATTGTGTGTGAGTGTATTGTGTGTGAGTGTATGTGTGTGTGTGTGAGTATGTGTATGTGTGAGTGTATGTGTGTGTGAGTGTATATGTGTGTGAATGTATATGTGCATGTGTATGTGAGTGTCTGAGTGTGTGTGTGTGTGTGTGTCAGTGTGTGTATTTATGAGAAGAGAGAGAGGACGGTTAACGTGGGTGTGTGTCAGTGTATATGTCAGTGTGTGTATGTGAGTGTGTGTGTGAGTGTGTATGTCTGTGTGTGTGTGAGTGTGTATGTGAGTGTGTATGTGAGTGTGTGTATGTGAGAGTGTGTGTGTGTGTGTGTTTATGAGAAGAGAGAGAGGAGGGTTAACAACTAAGATGTGGTGGTGGTAGAGGGGGGCTGTTGTAAGGAAGTGAATAAAGAAAAATCTAGAAATGTACTTGTATTACAGGAATAACAAGTTGAAACATGTAGCATTGTAGTCTGAGGTTGATTTGATGGATAATTATAAATACATGGACATGTGAGAGACTGATTATCTAATCTAAACTAAAATAAAGGAAGGTCTGCGGGACTGTGTATAGTTTTTTTTTTTTATCCCATTAGTAAAATAAATTGGATTACTTTAAATAAATAATGAATGAATATAACATAATTTATCTAATAAATTTCGTAAACAAAAATAATTTCGTAAAAATAAATAATTTAAAATTGAGAGAGTGTGATGTCAACACTTCCGGTAGCAATCACTTAAATAAACATACTAATTTTCTGTCACTAATTTTCTCCTAATGCAGTTTATATATAATATCGTCTTTTTTTAATGTATCATGGATTACATTACTGATTACATAAGACAGTGTAACAACGTCTTCGTTCAATTTCCATATATATTGTCAATTACGATTTTATTTGATGTATCATATCTACATGTATATACAGGGTGCGGACGATATTTGTTCACAAGATTACTGTCTAGGAAAAAATAACTCAGTAGTTTTATTTTTTAAGATTTATTTATCAAACTTGGGTCAGTTTGTCTTCATGACTTGTTCTTTCAATCTCACTCAATAAACCCGCCATTGGCTTTGATGACGGCCTCAGAACCGGCTACAGGCCTTCGTCACTGTCCCCCGACTTAGGCCCGTGGGAGGCCAGATGTCAGGTGAAGTGTGGTCGACGAAGTTCTCTGACAGCTAGGCTTGGGTCTTTAGGCTGGTATGGCAGGGCGCTGAGTCTTGCTGCCACACGTACGGCCTACCTGCATCTACCTGATCGATCCAGGGCTTTACTACCTCGCTCAGAACGCGGATGTGGCCATCGGTGTTCAGCTTGAGGCCCTCAGGGAAGAAGTGAGGTGGCATGACATCACCTTGACTGTTGACGACACCTAAGACCAATCTTGTCACTGGAAACTTTGTCTGCATGACTCTGGGCACGTCTTTGGATGAGACAGCGAACCACCTGTTCTGGGAGTTGATCTTCTGGTCTTGGCAGAAGTTTTTCTCGTTAGAGAAAAACCACAGCATGTCTGGCTCCAGTGGGTGTTTCAACTTGTTGATCAGCTTCTTTGCAGCTTCAGTCGCCTTTCTTGCATCGCCTTTGACAGAAATTGTCCTTTCCTCATCTTGTATGAAACATAGCAAATGTCTTCATGTACCACCAGCCTAATGAGCTTTTCATCCACGCCTTCTCCCTTGCAATGGCACGCATCGACTTGCTAGGTTTATTGTTGATCATATCCTGAACTTCAACGACGAACTCAGGCGTTCTGAAGGCGTCAGATCGTCGATCATGTGTTTTCCTCTCTGATGTTGCTTCGTAGTCGAATCCTGAATCTTCCAATTCCTTTCTGACCTTTTCCATCATTCTCCTGCTGACGCTGAAAAAGTCTGAAATTTCCTTATTTGTCCTCTCGGCACGGATTCCAAGAAGAACTCTGTGTCTCTTCCACAAATTTGGAGGTTCAAAATTATTCATAATCAATTATTCTGAACACCCAACCCTCACAGTAAAGTGGTAGTACTGGTGCCATGATAAAATACACCCAGCCTTCACAGTAAAGTGGTAGTACTGGTGCCATGATAAAATACACCCAGCCCTCACAGTAAAGTGGTAGTACTGGTGCCATGATAAAATACACCCAGCCCTCACAGTAAAGTGGTAGTGCTGGTGCCATGATAAAATACACCCAGCCCTCACAGTAAAGTGGTAGTACTGGTGCCATGATAAAATACACCCAGCCCTCACAGTAAAGTGGTAGTACTGGTGCCATGATAAAATACACCCAGCCCTCACAGTAAAGTGGTAGTACTGGTGCCATGATAAAATACACCCAGCCCTCACAGTAAAGTGGTAGCGTTGGTGACAGGAAAAAAAGGACCTAGTCTACCCTGTGTAATGGTAATGATAGTACCACAAGAAAATCAAATCTTATACATACCACGAGGTGGTTGGCATTTAGAAGGACATCCAGCCATTGAATCCATGCCAAAGTGGAATGTATGAGAAAAACAGAGTTGTCTAACCTGTCTAGCCTCAGAGCATGACAACCCATCTAACCCACGCAAGGATGGAAAATAGACATTAAACAGTGATGATGATGATGGTGATGATGATAATGATGATGATGATAACGATTGGTGGTGATGATGATGGTGATGATGATGATAATGATGATGGTGATGATGGTGATGATGATGATGGTGATGGTGATGATAATGGTGGTGATGATAATGATGGTGGTGATAATGATGGTGGTGATGTTGATGATAAACGCCAGCAACTAATAAGGAAATTGGAAAAATCCTTCAAAGAAAATATATCATTCATAAACTAGTTGTTTCTTCAACATATGTGTGTGTGTGTGTGTGTCTGTCTGTCTGTCTGAGTGTGTGTGTGTCTGAGTGTGTGTGTGTGTCAGTTTGTCTGAGTGTGTGTGTGTGTCAGTCTGTCTGAGTGTGTGTGTCTGTCAGTCTGTCTGAGTGTGTGTGTGTGTGTGTCTGTCAGTCTGTCTGAGTGTGTGAGTGTGTGTTTGTCTATATGTGTGTCTGCATGCATGTGTGTCTGTGTGCATGTGTCTCTGCGTCTGTGTCTGCGTGTCTGTGTATCTGTCTGTGTGTGTGTGTGTGTGTGTGTGTCTGTGTCTGCATTTATGTCTGTCTCTCTGTGTGTGGGTGTGTGTGTGCGTGCGTGCACGCGTGTGTGTGTACACACGTTGATGAAAGATATAAACTTCCAATAAACCTGTGCATCAAACAAATATGCCCTGTGATATTTACTCTGCTTAGGTTAGCAGACACTCCTTGAAGGAACCGAGTTAGTGTTGACAAAATATACAGATAGAAAAATAGATAAATCAATTAAAATAAAAGAACTACAGAATTTTCTATTAACACGCCCTCATAGTCTACACACCTGGCAACACTTATTACAGGTAAACACGAGGAAACAAACTTATTTGGTTAATTTGTTTGGTTTGTTAGTAGTTTACCTGCAGGTCAGATCATAACCTAGTGTCATAGGAATTCCAGCCAGTACATGGAGGCGCATGGCTTAGTGGTTAGAGCATTGGGCTTGCAATCGAAAGGTTGCGAGTTCAGTTCTCAGACGGGGTGATGTGTTGTTTCCTTGAGCAAGACACTTTATTTCACATTGCTCCAGTTTACTCAGCTGTAGAAATGAGATGATAGGGACTGGGAGTCCCTATCATTCCACTGCAAAGTGGTCATGGAGGTGCCACGGCAAAAAAGCACCCAACCCACACTGTAAATGAGGTTGGTGTTAGGAAGGGCATCCAGCTGTAGAAATCAAGCCAGAATCAGTTCCCATCCCACCCTTGCAAGCAGGGAAAAGCGGATGTAAAATGATGATGATGATGATGATGATGATGATTACTGGTGCTTTATTTTATCGACTCCGTAAGGATGAAAGGCAAAGTTAACCTCAACGAAAATAGTGGGGTTAGCTTATGTCTAAAGTCTGTCTTGAGCCCAGGGACTCATCAGGCCAGTGCTTATCCCGGTTTCATGGCATAAAGCAACTGAGAGTACAAGATACCTCCTGGTCAGGACGCCAGTCCATTGCAGAGTTAAACCACAGTTATTACTGGTACCCATTTCCAGCTGAGTTTAGTGGAGCAACATAAAATGAAGTGTTTTGTTTAAGACAAACAACCGAGTCCAGAAATAGAACCCATGGCATTATGATTGTAAGTCCAACACCCTTACCATTAGGCCACCTGCCTCGACATTGGCTTATATCCCCCTTTGAAACAATATGTTGATTAGCTGTATCGGTTTATAGACAGGGTTTGGATTTTCGCCCATTTCTCAGACATAAAATAGGTGTGCTTGACCACTATCACAAGTACTAGAATTATCACTACCACTACCAACAACAACACTACCAACAACCACATCACCAACAACTACAACAGTAACAAAAACCAGAAAAAAACTACAATACCACGCCAACATCAACAAAAACTACCAACAACCGCAACAATACTACCAACAACTATAATACCACCACCAACCACAACACCAACAACTACAATACCACCACCAACAACTACAATATCACCACCAACATCTACAACACATACAATAACAACTACAATACCACCACCAACATCTACAACACATACAATAACAACTACAATACCACCACCAACAACTACAATATCACCACCAACATCTACAACACATACAACAACTACTACAATACCACCACCACCAACTACAATATCACCACCAACAACTACAATACATACAACAACAACAATACCACCACCAACAACTACAACACATACAATAACAACTACAATACCACCACCAACAACTACAATACATACAACTACAATACCACCACCAACAACTACAACACATACAACAACTACTACAATACCACCACCACCAACTACAATATCAACACCAACAACTACAACACATACAACAACTACTACAATACCACCACCACCAACTACAATATCACCACCAACATCTACAACACATACAATAACAACAACAATACCACCACCAACAACTACAACACATACAATAACAACTACAATACCACCACCAACAACTACAATACATACAACTACAATACCACCACCAACAACTACAACACATACAACAACTACTACAATACCACCACCACCAACTACAATATCAACACCAACAACTACAACACATACAACAACTACTACAATACCACCACCACCAACTACAATATCACCACCAACATCTACAACACATACAATAACAACTACAATACCACCACCAACAACTACAATACATACAACAACTACAATACATACAACAACAACAATACCACCACCAACAACTACAACACATACAACAACTACAATACCACCACCAACCACAACACCAGCAACAACCACAACACATACAACAGCCACAACACATACAACAACTACAACAACTACAATACCACCACCAACAACAACACCAACAACAACCACAACTAAAACCAGCAGATGTTATTCTATATCCATTAACCTAGATGTAGCTATCCCTCTCAAGTCAACAACAACAACATTCTTTTCAGACATGTTAAACTGTATTGAAAGTTTCACTTGAGAAGTCATGTTAAAGTCAGGTAAAAACCAGGAATAATATTTCCGACACAAATTAAATTGGGATTGTATCTGTGTGTGTGTATGCAAATACATGTATATATGTGTGCCTGTACATGTATTTATGTATGTGTGTGTAGGGATCAGATGCTGTTTACTCGAGAGAAGACTACGTTGGTATGGTCACGTGATGCGCATGAAAGACGACAGCTGTATAAAAAGTGCAGGGTGATCAAAATAGACGGTAGCCACGGAGTAGGCAGACCCAGAAAAACCTGGGACAACTTGATAAATTCCGACCTCACACACTTACACCTCTCCAAGACAATGTCACTGGACCAAGATCCTTGGCGCTACGCAGTAATACAGAAGACCCGCCTTGCCTAAGTGCAAAGTGGAACCTACAGTCAGTAGGCACCTCTTACCAAAATACACCCCACCCCATCCACACAACCCCCTTTCGATGTAAAGTTATGTTGGTACCACAACATCCACTCCTAAATAAATGAGGTCATGTAGGTGTCACGACAAAAAAGCACAGTCCACGCGTAGGTAACATGGTAAAAACCTCCCAGTCCACACTGTAAACGTGGTTGGTGTTAGGAAGGGCATCCAGCCGTAGAAAACCCGCCAGACAGTCCTATACGAGCAAGACAACCAATCTTGCCTCAAGTGGGAAAATTACCGTCCAAATCCATGCTAGCGTGAAAGATGGACATTAAACGATAATGATATGTGTGTGTGTGTGTGTGTGTGTGTAATCAAATTGTTTAAAACAACAAGTCATTTTTTCCTTTTTTCAAATGTATATCATCATCATCATTTTACGTCCGCTTTTACCTGCTTGCAAGGGTGGTACAGGAACTGATTCTGGCTCTATTTCTACAGCTGGATGCCCCTCCTAACACCAACCTCATTTACAGTTAGTGCTGGGTGCTTTTTTTCTGTAGCACCTCCATGACTGCTTTACAGTGTGGGCTGGATGCTTTTTTTCCGTGGCGCCTACACGTCCACTTTACAGTGTGGGCTGAGTGCTTTTTTGCCGTGGCACCTCCACGACCACTTTGCAGTGGAATGATAGAGACCCCAGTCCCTATCATCTCATTTCTACAGCTGAGTAAACTGGAGCAATGTGAAATAAAGTGTCTTGCTCAAGGAAACAATACTAGCAGCTGAGCCTGGTTGCACCTGGGGCCACTTTTTATTAAGTTAATAATTTGAAAAATATTATTGAAAGTTTATTATAAAGAAGCAGTTTCAGAAAAAAAAAAAGAAATATGCACTTGGGGCTGTACGGCGTACAATGAGAAGTGGAGCGACGTGAAAAGCATTGTTTATTAACAGCGAAATAGCAATGTCGATGATATGCAAGTTTGAAAATGCAGATTATGAAGGTTTGCATGATAGTTTACACTTTGATTGCCCTGGTCAGCAAGAGGGGCCTCTATATATTAGACATTTATTAGAAGAGGGGGAAATAACTAACCCCAGTATTAGAACAGGGGGTTTGCAATGTAAGGGTTTTATTTCTTTTGTTAGAAAACAGTGACCTTTTTCGGTTTGGCATTTCGTAAAATTCTACTGCAGAATCGATTTCATAAAACGGTACTGTATGATCGTTATAGAAGTATTTAAATTTAATATAGAGCAACTGTAATTGGAAAATGAAAATGAAACGTACTGTAGAAGGCAACAGTTTATTAACAGCGAAATAACGTTGTTTTTGATATGTTATTTTAAATAAGACAATGAATATTAAAAAAAAAACTGAATTAATTAACTCGGCAACCAAAAGGCTTATAGATCCCATTCCTTAAGTTTACAATGAATATTAAAAAAAAAAACTTAATTAATTAACTCAGCAACCAAATGGCTTATAGATCCCATTCCTTAAGTTTACAATGAATATTAAAAAAAAAACTGAATTAATTAACTCGGCAACCAAAGGGCTTATAGATCCCATTCCTTAAGTTTACAATGAATATTTAAAAAAAAACTGAATTAATTAACTCGGCAACCAAAGGGCTTATAGAACCCATTCATTAAGTTTACATGCATGTATTCTTTAAACTTTTCATTTGACTTTCAAAAATGCTACTTACTGTTAGTGGTGGTTAACATGTATTAGAATTAAAATAAAAACACGCGTCCCTTCTTCGCAATTTAAGGGTTTTATTTCTTTTGATGAAAACAGTGACCGTTTTCGGTTTGGCATTTCGTAAAATGGTACTGCAGAATCGATTTCATAAAACGGTATTGTATGTTAACAGCGAAAGAACGTTCTGTTTGATAAGTTATGAAAAAATTGATGAGTTTAAAAATTTGTATGAAATTGTAAATAAGACAATGAATATTGAAAGTGACTACGGAAAATAACTCATCCAAGTATTAGAACAGGGGGAAATAACTCACCGGAAGCGATAGTAAATAGACCGTTTGGGGGCCCTAGGGACCACATTTTTCAAGTTAGAGATTTGAAACCTCGTCTATTTGCTTCCTTGGCACTTTTTACATAGGTGTGTAAATTTTCATGTCCGTCCGACCACGTCTACTACCATTTAACCGTGCACAACTGAATTTCAACCACCACCCATTTCACAAATATATATTAGATATATATATATATAGTATGCATGCGTGAGTATATGATTTCTCCTGAATGAAACAGTTCTAGTCCTGTAGAAGCCATTTCTATATTAAATATTTATACTCTGCTATGTATTGAGTACTTTACTTACTGTGGTTACCCCCCGATTGAACCCGGGATAAACATCATCATCATCATCGTTTAACGTCCATATTTCACGCTTGCATGGGTTTGGACGGGAGTTTTCCCACTTGAGGCAAGAGCGGTTGTCTTGCTCGCATAGGACTGTCTGGCGGGTTTTCTACGGCTGGATGCCCTTCCTAACACCAACCACATTTACAGTGTGGAACTAGGATGTTTTTACCGTGTTACCTACACGGCCACATTACAGCGTGGACTGTGTGTTTTTTTGTTGTGACACCTACACGACCTCATTTGTTTCAGCCTGGATGTTGTGGTACCAACATAACTTTACATTGAAGGGGTGGTGTGGATGGGGTGGGGGTAGTGGGACGGGGGTGTATTTTGTTAGAGGTGCCTACTGACTGTAGTAGGTTTCACTTTGCACTTAGGTAAGGCGGGTCTTCTCTATTACTGTGTAGCGCCAAAGATCTCAGTCCAGTGACATTGTCTTGGAGAGGTGTAAGTGTGTGAGGTCGGAATTTATCAAGTCGTCCCAGGTTTTTCTGGGTCTGTCTACTCCGTGGCTACCGTCTATTTTTATTGCCCTGCACTTTTTTATACAGCTGTCGTCTTTCATGCGCATCACGTGACCATACCAACGTAGCCTTCTCTCGAGTAAACAACATCAGATCCCTCTTATTTCTAATTTTTCCCTTAGTTCGTTAATGCTTTGCCGTTCACGTATATTACTATTACACATCCAGCGGAGCATGCAAGCTTCGTTCCTCTCTAGTCTGCGTATATCCTCTGCACACAATGCCCAGGTCTCACTGCCATGCAACATTGCTGTTCGTATGCAGGCATCGTACAGCCTGCCTTATATGTATATATATATATGTGTGTGTGTATATTTAATATAGAAATGACTTCTACAGGACTATTTCTTTCGAATGAAACAGTTCTAGTCCTGTCTATATTAAATCTTATCTATGTATTGAGTACCTTACTAACTGTGGTTACCCCCAGGACTCATACACACACACACACACACACACACACACACACACATATATAATTGTTTCTACTGTTGGCACAAGGCCAGCAATTACCCAGTGTATTACTGGTACTATATTTTATCGACCCCGTAGGGATGAAAGGCAAAGTTAACCTCGGCGGGATTTGAACTCAGAATGGCAAGGGCCGTAACTCAATGCATCAAAGCATGGCGTCCGACCCTCTAGCGATACTGCCAAAGGTGATTCAATGAATTACTGGAGGTGGTACCAATATGAGCACTTTGAAACAGACGTAACAGATCAATAATCAATAAAAAATATGTAAACAAATCTTTGCTCTTTCCTGTTATAGATGCACACTCATATGTGGGTGCGTGTTTATATGTATGTGTGCATGTATCTGTGTATGTATATATCATTATCTATGTCAAGACAATGACGAAGATGTTTTACACGTCAAAGAAGAATGGGATGGGCAAGGAGGAAAGTGATGGGCTCTAGGCCAAGGACACACTGGTATTGGGCTGCTGATGTTCCGATCTTGCAGAGGAGCTTGACACAGACATATATACACACACATACACATACATAAATACACACATAAAAATATACATACACACATATATACATACGTAAATACACATATGCAAATACATAAAAATATAAATACCTATCACACACACACATATATATATATATGTTAAAATATATATATATATATATATATATTTCATCATCATCATCATTTCATTTTACGTCCGCTTTTCCCTGCTAGCAAGGGTGGGACGGGAACTGATTCTGGCTTGATTTCTACAGCTGGATGCCCTTCCTAACACCAACCTCATTTACAGTGAGTGCTGGGTGCTTTTTTGCCGTGGCACCTCCACGACCTCTTTGCAGTGGAATGATAGGGACCCCAGTCCCTATCATCTCATTTCTACAGCTGAGTAAACTGGAGCAATGTGAAATAAAGTGTCTTGCTCAAGGAAACAACACATCACCCGGTCTGAGAATTGAACTCACAACCTTTCGATTGCAAGGCCAATGCTCTAACCACTAAGCCATGTGCCTATATATATATATGAGGAGGCATATGGTTTAGTGGTTAGAGCATTGGTCTTGCAATCGAAAGGTTGTGAGTTCAATTCTCAGACCGGGTGATGTGTTGTTTCCTTGATCAAGACACTTTATTTCACATTGCTCCAGTTTACTCAGCTGTAGAAATGAGATGATAGGGACTGGGGTTCCTATCATTCCACTGCAAAGTGGTTGTGGAGGTGCCACGGCAAAAAAGCACCCACCACTCACTGTAAACGAGGTTGGTGTTAGGAAGGGCATCCAGCTGTAGAAATCAAGCCAGAATCAGTTCCCGTCCCACCCTTGCAACCAGGGAAAAGCGGACGTAAAATGACGATGATGATATGTAACTACATAAAAATATAAGTACATACCATACACACACACATATATATATATATATATACACACACACACACACACACACATACATCTAAAAAGTCTAAGGACTGTCTTGAGCTCGGAGGATCATCAAGTCGGTGCTTATCCCGGTTTCTATGGCATGAAGTGACAGAGTACAAGACTTCCCCCTGGAGAGGACACCAGTCTATCGCAGGGTTAAACTCCCAGCTATTGCTGGTACTCATTTTCAGCTGAGTAAGGGTTTTGCTGGTAATGGTTTTGTTCAGTGGAAATACATGCAACAATATTTAATAGTGTAAAATTACACCAGGTCTGAACACAGAGGAAACAAATTCCCGCTGTCATCGCCTCCGACTCTCACACCCTCCTCGTCTCTCACTATAATAAACAAATAGGGTCCCACGCGCTGGCCACCACACAGGCCTGGCCACCGCACGGCCCTGGCGGACAGATTACAGAAAGCGTTTCCCCAGAGGATGGTGAGGGAGATACACTGGAAGAGCCCCTGCAGCTAGCCAGCTCTGTGCCGATGGCAGTGAATAGAGAGGTGGCCCTAGGGTCAAGGACACTAGAAGTTTCCACAGCTAGGAGCTAGGGGCTAGACTGCAAACTTGTCAGAGCAACCTATACTTGGAGAGTTTTACCTTCCTCAGCCCAAAGCTGAGTATACTGGAGCAACATGAAACATGTAAATATAATATATATATTATATATAATATATATATAATATATATATTATATATAATATATATATTATATATAATATAAATATAATATAAATATAATATAAATATTGACAAATCCAGGAAGGAGATCTTAACAGTTGAAAAACTTGAACCGCTAAGGTCTCCTTCCTGGATATGTCAATATTTATAAAACAAACTTTGTATTTTATCTGATGAAAGCGTACCAAAATTTTGGTACCCTTGAAATATATATAATAGAATAAATATGGTTTTATATATTTAGTTTCCATTTATTAATATCATTGATATTATACTCCAGAAAACCTGTCGAGTGCTTCGAATCAGTTATAAACATTTATATTTGTTGAATTACCAACAAATTAAATGTCCCTTTTGCTTATATATATATATATATATATATATATATATATATAATATATATCATCATTTCATTTTACGTCCGCTTTTTCCCTGCTTGCAAGGGTGGGACGGGAACTGATTTTGGCTTGATTTCTACAGCTGGATGCCCTTCGTAACACCAACCTCATTTACAGTGAGTGCTGGGTGCTTTTTTGCCGTGGCACCTCCACGACCACTTTGCAGTGGAATGATAGGGACCCCAGTCCCTATCATCTCATTTCTATAGCTGAGTAAACTGGAGCAATGTGAAATAAAGTGTCTTGCTCAAGGAAACAACACATCACCCGGTCTGAGAATTGAACTCACAACCTTTCGATTGCAAAGCCAATGCTCTAACCACTAAACCATGTGCCTCCATAATATATATGTACTAGCAGAATGGCCCGGCGTTGCTCGGAATTGGCCTAGGGTTCTTATGTATTTGATATATATCTATTCTTATCGAGCCTCGTGAAATAAATACGTTTGTTTATATTTTGTTATTGTGTATGCAAAAATTGATCCACATCGATCGTGCCTCGAGCTGGTCGCCCGAGAAAAAATTGTAATATGTCCAATAAATTCTTTTCGTCGCAACACTGATTCTCTTTTTACTGTGATATATATAATTATATATATATACATATATACATATATATAGCTACATGCATATCCTAAATATCTATTTCAATAAAGTTAACTTCAGGGATCTTATTTCATTTAGTAGCAGACTACTCACACATACTCTTCTACCATGCTGCCACTGGTGAAGTAAGACAGTTATATATTCATTTAGTCATATATTCTTTTACTGGTTTCAGTCATTAGATAGTGGCTATGCTGGGGCACCTCCATTGAGTTAATCATATTCACCCCAAGTTTAGTAATTACTTTATAAATATCTTTTTATTGAACTGTTAAATTGTAAATCACACACAAACAAACATACACACATATATAAGCGTCTGGAATTTGCTGTCTTAATGGCAAGAGCTCAGCTGTCGGGCCCAAAGTATCAAGTATTCTGCTGAATAATGGTCTTACTAGTATAAAACTGGTTCCATCCTGATTTCTCTCTCAATATATATATATATAATAAAATGATGATAATAATGAAATTATTGTGTACAGTGCTCAGGTGCACTATATATATAAATGTATCATCATCATCATCATTGTTTCATGTCAATTTCATACACTTGCATGATTTAGATGGGCCGTCACATATTGAGCTTGATTAGTCAGGTACTGGGAACATTTTAGCATGAACCCATCACTATTACCTTATAGTGCGGACTGGCGGACTGGGTGCTTTTCACTGTGGCACCAGCACTATCACTTTACAGACTGGACTGGGTGCTTTTCATTGTGGCACCAGCACTATCACTTTACAGACTGGACTGGGTGCTTTTCATTGTGGCACCAGCACTATAACTTTACTGACTGGGGTGGGTGTATTTCACTGTGGCACCGGCACTATCACTTTACAGACTGGACTGGGTGCTTTTCATTGTGGCACCAGCACTATCACTTTACAGACTGGACTGGGTGCTTTTCATTGTGGCACCAGCACTATCACTTTACTGACTGGGGTGGGTGTATTTCACTGTGGCACCGGCACTATCACTTTACAGACTGGACTGGGTGCTTTTCATTGTGGCACCAGCACTATAACTTTACTGACTGGGGTGGGTGTATTTCACTGTTGCACCAGCACTATCACTTTACAGACTGGACTGGGTGTATTTCATTGTGGCACCAGCACTATCACTTTACAGACTGGACTGGGTGTATTTCATTGTGGCACCAGCACTATCACTTTACAGACTGGACTGGGTGTATTTCACTGTGGCACCAGCACTATCACTTTACTGACTGGGGTGGGTGTATTTCATTGTGGCACCAGCACTATCACTTTACAGACTGGACTGGGTGCTTTTCATTGTGACACCAGCACTATCACTTTACAGACTGGACTGGGTGTATTTCACTGTGGCACCAGCACTATCACTTTACAGACTGGACTGGGTGTATTTCATTGTGGCACCAGCACTATCACTTTACAGACTGGGGTGGGTGTATTTCATTGTGGCACCAGCACTATCACTTTACAGGCTGGACTGGGTGTATTTCACTGTGGCACCAGCACTATCACTTTACAGACTGGACTGGGTGCTTTTCATTGTGGCACCAGCACTATCACTTTACAGGCTGGACTGGGTGTATTTCATTGTGGCACCAGCACTATCACTTTACTGACTGGGGTGGGTGTATTTCATTGTGGCACCAGCACTATCACTTTACAGACTGGACTGGGTGTATTTCATTGTGGCACCAGCACTATCACTTTACAAACTGGACTGGGTGCTTTTCATTGTGGCACCAGCACTATCACTTTACAGACTGGACTGGGTGTATTTCATTGTGGCACCAGCACTATCACTTTACAAACTGGACTGGGTGCTTTTCATTGTGGCACCAGCACTATCACTTTACAGACTGGACTGGGTGTATTTCATTGTGGCACCAGCACTATCACTTTACAGACTGGACTGGGTGTATTTCATTGTGGCACCAGCACTATCACTTTACAGACTGGACTGGGTGCTTTTCATTGTGGCACCAGCACTATCACTTTACAGACTGGACTGGGTGTATTTCATTGTGGCACCAGCACTATCACTTTACAAACTGGACTGGGTGCTTTTCATTGTGGCACCAGCACTATCACTTTACAAACTGGACTGGGTGCTTTTCATTGTGGCACCAGCACTATCACTTTACAGACTGGACTGGGTGCTTTTCATTGTGGCACCTGCACTATCACTTTACAGACTGGACTGGGTGTATTTCATTGTGGCACCAGCACTATCACTTTACAGACTGGACTGGGTGTATTTCATTGTGGCACCAGCACTATCACTTTACAGACTGGACTGGGTGTATTTCATTGTGGCACCAGCACTATCACTTTACAGATTGGACTGGGTGCTTTTCATTGTGGCACCAGCACTATCACTTTACAGACTGGACTGGGTGTATTTCATTGTGGCACCAGCACTATCACTTTACAGGCTGGACTGGGTGTATTTCATTGTGACACCAGCACTATCACTTTACAGACTGGACTGGGTGCTTTTCATTGTGGCACCAGCACTATCACTTTACAGACTGGACTGGGTGTATTTCATTGTGGCACCAGCACTATCACTTTACAGGCTGGACTGGGTGTATTTCATTGTGGCACCAGCACTATCACTTTACAAACTGGACTGGGTGCTTTTCATTGTGGCACCAGCACTATCACTTTACAGACTGGACTGGGTGTATTTCATTGTGGCACCAGCACTATCACTTTACAGACTGGACTGGGTGTATTTCATTGTGGCACCAGCACTATCACTTTACAGACTGGACTGGGTGTATTTCATTGTGGCACCAGCACTATCACTTTACAGACTGGACTGGGTGTATTTCATTGTGGCACCAGCACTATCACTTTACAGACTGGACTGGGTGTATTTCATTGTGGCACCAGCACTATAACTTTACTGACTGGGGTGGGTGTATTTCACTGTTGCACCAGCACTATCACTTTACAGACTGGACTGGGTGTATTTCATTGTGGCACCAGCACTATCACTTTACAGACTGGACTGGGTGTATTTCATTGTGGCACCAGCACTATCACTTTACAGACTGGACTGGGTGTATTTCACTGTGGCACCAGCACTATCACTTTACTGACTGGGGTGGGTGTATTTCATTGTGGCACCAGCACTATCACTTTACAGACTGGACTGGGTGCTTTTCATTGTGACACCAGCACTATCACTTTACAGACTGGACTGGGTGTATTTCACTGTGGCACCAGCACTATCACTTTACAGACTGGACTGGGTGTATTTCATTGTGGCACCAGCACTATCACTTTACAGACTGGGGTGGGTGTATTTCATTGTGGCACCAGCACTATCACTTTACAGGCTGGACTGGGTGTATTTCACTGTGGCACCAGCACTATCACTTTACAGACTGGACTGGGTGCTTTTCATTGTGGCACCAGCACTATCACTTTACAGGCTGGACTGGGTGTATTTCATTGTGGCACCAGCACTATCACTTTACTGACTGGGGTGGGTGTATTTCATTGTGGCACCAGCACTATCACTTTACAGACTGGACTGGGTGTATTTCATTGTGGCACCAGCACTATCACTTTACAAACTGGACTGGGTGCTTTTCATTGTGGCACCAGCACTATCACTTTACAGACTGGACTGGGTGTATTTCATTGTGGCACCAGCACTATCACTTTACAAACTGGACTGGGTGCTTTTCATTGTGGCACCAGCACTATCACTTTACAGACTGGACTGGGTGTATTTCATTGTGGCACCAGCACTATCACTTTACAGACTGGACTGGGTGTATTTCATTGTGGCACCAGCACTATCACTTTACAGACTGGACTGGGTGCTTTTCATTGTGGCACCAGCACTATCACTTTACAGACTGGACTGGGTGTATTTCATTGTGGCACCAGCACTATCACTTTACAAACTGGACTGGGTGCTTTTCATTGTGGCACCAGCACTATCACTTTACAAACTGGACTGGGTGCTTTTCATTGTGGCACCAGCACTATCACTTTACAGACTGGACTGGGTGCTTTTCATTGTGGCACCTGCACTATCACTTTACAGACTGGACTGGGTGTATTTCATTGTGGCACCAGCACTATCACTTTACAGACTGGACTGGGTGTATTTCATTGTGGCACCAGCACTATCACTTTACAGACTGGACTGGGTGTATTTCATTGTGGCACCAGCACTATCACTTTACAGACTGGACTGGGTGTATTTCATTGTGGCACCAGCACTATCACTTTACAGACTGGACTGGGTGTATTTCATTGTGGCACCAGCACTATCACTTTACAGACTGGACTGGGTGTATTTCATTGTGGCACCAGCACTATCACTTTACAGGCTGGACTGGGTGTATTTCATTGTGGCACCAGCACTATCACTTTACAGACTGGACTGGGTGCTTTTCATTGTGGCACCAGCACTATCACTTTACAGACTGGACTGGGTGCTTTTCATTGTGGCACCAGCACTATCACTTTACAGACTGGACTGGGTGTATTTCATTGTGGCACCAGCACTATCACTTTACAGACTGGACTGGGTGCTTTTCATTGTGGCACCAGCACTATCACTTTACAGACTGGACTGGGTGCTTTTCATTGTGGCACCAGCACTATCACTTTACTGACTGGGGTGGGTGTATTTCATTGTGGCACCAGCACTATCACTTTACAGACTGGACTGGGTGTATTTTTATCATGACACCAGCAGTGGGGAAACATTGATGAGATCAGAGATGTAGTAGGGGTCATGCCACCATGAGTGAGGAAGTGTTGGGTCTTGGAGGGAAAGTATTGTGTCTGGCAATTATATTATGAGACTGGCTTGGATTACCATACAGATGTGCTGGGTAAGGAAGTTGTATTGCAGTTTTCATATACCAAATTCCACTAACAAGACATTGGTCAACTCAGGGCTTATAGTAAATGACACTTGCTCAAGGAGCCATGTCGAGGAATTGAACTCCAAACTCTGGATGCAAAGCAGACTCCTTAACCACACAACCAAGCCTACCCTTATATCTAATTTTATTTAACCAAACATTATGAAGGATTGTTAGATATTTGGTTTCTTGAAAACATAAACATAGAAATACCATACCAGACCAGACATTTTTGGTTTAGATTTGCACACACGCATACAAATACACACACACTCAAACACACACAAATACACACACAAATACACACACACACAAATACACACACTCAAACACACACACAAACAAACAAACAAACAAACAAACATTATCACACAGATTCATGTATATGCAAAAAAAAGACACTCACACACACGCAAGCACACACAAAAATTATCACTCAGATTCATGTATATGCAAGCACAACACATACACACAGCTCATAATCAAGTTTGCAGTGGTGTAAAGTAAAACATTTTAAACAGTAATACTAGTAGTACTGTGTTGGTTGCTTTCGGAGTCTATAAATAAAGTTATTTGTGCAGTGGAATAGTGGAATTACAGGAATAGTGGAATTAGTGGAACAGTGGAATTGACCTCCACCCATCCCAATCACCACCCTCTCCCACCACCATATTACTTGGACAGTTGGCTTCCTGATGATTTCTCCCGAATGAAACAGTTCTTGTCCTGTAGAAGCCTTTTCTATATTAAATATTTATACTCTGTTTTGTATTGAGTACCTTTCTTACTGTGGTTACCCCTGATTGAACCTGGGATAAACTGACATGTGTCATCATCACTATCATCATCATTTTACGTCCGCTTATCCCTGCTTGCAAGGGTGGGACGGGTCCTATTCAGCACAGCATCTCTCCACT
The DNA here is from genome assembly GCA_964016885.1 of Eledone cirrhosa. Taxonomy (NCBI): domain Eukaryota; kingdom Metazoa; phylum Mollusca; class Cephalopoda; order Octopoda; family Eledonidae; genus Eledone; species Eledone cirrhosa. The sequence continues at coordinate 14,034,662 of OZ024753.1, read as the reverse complement.
TGTCGCGGTCCTTCATCATCTCCACCGTGAGCTTCAGCAATCTGAGGTCTGTTCTCACCACCTCCGCCCATGTTTTTCGTGGTTTACCTCTACCACGTCTTCCTTCTACTTGGATTTCTTGGCACTTCTTTACCCGGCGGTCATCCTCCATGCGCATCACATGTCCATACCATCGCAATGTTCTCTTCCGCACACTACAACTTATCCCGCTTATACACAGTTTCTCTCTCAACTCATCCATGCTTGGTCGTTCACGCACATTGACATTGCACATCCAACGGAGCATGTTTGCCTCATTTCTCTCCAGCCGTCGCATATCCTCTGGAGTTGCTGCCCATGTCTCACAACCATGCAGCATTGTGCATCTCACACAGGCATCATATAACCGTCCTTTCGTATGCAAGGAGAAACCCTTCTTTCTTAGCAGAGGAAGCAGCTCCCTAAACTTCTTCCAACCCGTCCTTATTCTAGATACATATATATATATATATATGTATGCATGGTGTATATGATGATGATGATGATATGTGTGTGTATGTGTGTATATGTGTATATATATATATATGTGTGTGTGTATATATATATGTGTGTGTATATATATATAGATATATATGTGTGTATATATGTATGTGTATGTATATGTGTGTGTGTATATATATGAGGAACACGCCAGCCAGATAGATTATATCCTTACCAGAAGACGTGACAGAGTGTCTGTTGTAAACACTAAATCCCTCCCCTGTGAAGAATGCACCTCCCAACATAGCCTCATAGTTAGAGACCTCATAGTCAGGACTAGATGTACTCGACAACAGAGGAGGACTACCTTGAGGAGAAGAATATGGAAGTTAAAGTACCCCACAGCCAGTGACAAATTTAAAAGCTTATTACTTGATGCTTTTGACAGTAAGGAAGAGCAATTAGAGACGTACGATATAGAGGAACAGTGGGAATTCTTGAAAGTTAACCTGCTGAAGGCAATGGATGAAATCTGTGGCTGGAGCAGACCTATAGGCAGGAGGAGAGTAACTTGGTGTTGGAATAGTAAGGTGGAGGAGACAATCAATGCCAAAAAGCAGGCTTGGAAAGTATGGCAGGATGGGGGAAGTAGTGAAGACTATCAAGTGGCCAAAAGGAAGCTAGGAGACAAGTCTACTTTGCAAGAAGGGAAGCAGAGGATAGAAAATTCAAGCATGTTCTACAACGCGAGGACCAAAAACGTGGTGTTCAGGATTGCAAGACAATGTGTCAAGGAAAACCGTGATATTGTCGGGGAGAAGTGTGTCCGTAATGATGATGGTGTACTTGCTCTCACCCATACTGATAAGAAGGTAGCTTGGAAGTTTCACCAGCAGTGCAAGTTAAAGGTAGTATAATAAGTAAGGCAATCAAAGATATGAAGACAGGCAAGGCAGCTGGGCCTTCGGAGATAGATGCTGAGATGTTGAAAGCATCTGGAATGGTGGGACATACTATGGTCACCCGGATAGTAAACCATGTAATACAGTATGGGGTCATACCAAATGACTGCCGTAGCAGCATCATCATTAACTGCTACAAGGGTAAAGGGGATGCTCTAGATAGGGGAAACTATAGAGGCATTAAGTTAGTTGACCAGGTCATGAAGATCACAGAAAGAGTTATAGCACAACTAATCAGAGATCAAATTGATCTAGATGCAATGCAGTTTGGGTTTGTGTCAGGCAAAAGTATCACAGGTGCACTTTTCCTTGTGTGACAACTACAGGAGAAGTACCTAGCTGAAAGTAAGTCCCTCTACTTAGCTTTTGTAGACCTGGAAAAAGCCTTTGACAGAGTCCCCCGCTCCATTATCTGGTGGGCTCTTAGAAAACTAGGTGTAGATGAATGGCTTGTGAGAGCTATACAAGCTATGTATAAAGAAACAGTCAGTAAGGTTAGAATTAACAATGAATATAGTGAAGAATTTAGTGTAAAAGTTGGTGTTCATCAAGGCTCTGTCCTTGGTCCCTCCTATTTATTATTGCCCTTCAGGCTATAACAGAGCAGTTTAAGACCGGCTACCCATGGGTACTTCTATACACAGATGATCTAACTCTCATAGCTGAATCTATGGCTGAACTAGAGAAGAAATTCCAAACATGGAAGCATGGCCTAGAATCAAAAGGCCTCAAAGTTAACTTGTCTAAGAATAATGATTTCTAGTATAGGCACAAAGCCAGTGATTTTGGGGGAGGGAGGAGTCGATTAAATCGACCCCAGTACATTACTGGTGCTTTATTTTACCGACTCTGTAAGGATGAAAGACAAAGTTGACCTCGGCGGGATTGGAAGTCAGGGCGTAAAGGGCCGTAACTCTATGTTGCAAATAATAATTGTTTCTACATTTAGGCACAAGGCCAGCAATTATCCCAGTGTATTACTGGTACTTTATTTCATTGACCCCGTAAGGATGAAAGGCCAAGCTAACTTCGGCGGGATTTGAACTCAGATCATAAAGGGCCGTAACTTTATGCTGCAAAGCATGTCGTCCGACCCTCTACCGATTCTGCCAATTCACCGCCCTATAATAATAATAATAATAATATTGATAACAATAATAATAATATTGATAAGGGTGTTGTTACAGGATCAGGTTACAAAAACATACGCAGGTTTACATATTGTTCTAACAGTGTATCACACCTGTTGTGTATATCTGTACGAAACGAGGGTAACAGCCAAGGTATTCACCAGATGTAACACACCTGTTGTGTATATCTGTACGAAACGAGGGAAACAGCCAAGGTATTCACCAGATGTAACACACCTGTTGTGTATATCTGTACGAAACGAGGGTAACAGCCAAGGTATTCACCAGATGTAACACACCTGTTGTGTATATCTGTACGAAACGAGGGAAACAGCCAAGGTATTCACCAGATGTAACACACCTGTTGTGTATATCTGTACGAAACGAGGGTAACAGCCAAGGTATTCACCAGATGTAACACACCTGTTGTGTATATCTGTACGAAACGAGGGTAACAGCCAAGGTATTCACCAGATGTAACACACCTGTTGTGTATATCTGTACGAAACGAGGGTAACAGCCAAGGTATTCACCAGATGTAACACACCTGTTGTGTATATCTGTACGAAACGAGGGTAACAGCCAAGGTATTCACCAGATGTAATTCCCAACTACCAACGAAAGACTACAACGAGACTCCATACACACAGTTCCCCTAACAGTTATTATTTATAGATTTCTCGATGGTGATGGATTGGCAGTATCGGTAGAGGGTCGGACGCCATGCTTTGACGCATAGAGTTATGGCCCTTGCCATTCTGAGTTTAAATCCTGCCGAGGTTAACTTTGCCTTTTATCCTTACGGGGTCGATAAAATAAAGTACCAGTAATGCACTGGGATAATTGCTGGCCTATATATATATAATGAAGGAGTTGTGGTAAGGAACCAGATGGACCATAACGCACCAGAGTACTCAATACTTAGGGTAGTAGAGTGAGTAATAGGAAAATGTTTGACCCGGACGGCAGAGCTCAAGCCGTTTCAACGGCTATTTTTGGACAGAAATAGCCGTCGAAACGGTTTGAGCTCTGCCGTCAGAGTCAAACATTTTCTTATATATATATATATATATATATATTGTTATACTTGGGGAGGGTCATATTTGCGTAATATTGCCAGAATTAATAACAGAACACACTCACTGTTTGGTTGGTTTTCGCTTCTCGCTGTCTTTTATATCTGTGATCTAACTTACTCCGTCCTCAATGTTGCCATTGACTGACCGACGGTCAAAAATAATACAGATACAATATAGACACATAACACATATATATAGTTTACATAAATCTTTCGTTGCACATCTGCAACATCGTCAGTGGTGTTATATTTTTTTTTTCCTCCTGTTGTGTTGTATGTCTACGCCATTTTTTATTCAGTCTGTCTATATATTTATTTATTTATTTGCTTGTTTGTTCATTTTATTTTGTCTTCTTTGCGCATGCGTTTGCGTGTGTGCATAGTGTTATGTGTGCTGTGTGACTAGTGTGTATAGTGTTGTGTCTGCTGGGTGACTAGTGTGTGTTTATGTGCTTGTTGTTATTGTGCTTGTGTATGTATTTATTTATCTTATTTTATTTTATTTTATTTACACTTCTCTTAGGTCAGTGTTGTTTGTTTGGGTGTTGTTGTTGTTCCACTCATTCTTTCTGTTTAGCTTTGGTCTTCTAATTTCTATTTCACTGGCCTCTCTGATTTGCCTATCTGCTGGGTCATTCCTATGTTTAGATATTATTCTAATTTCTATGTTACCGTCATGTTGTTGTCTAGCATATTCGTATAGTTCTATACGAACATGCTAGACAACAACATGACGGTAACATAGACAACATAGAAATTAGAATAATATCTAAACATAGGAATGACCCAGCAGATAGGCAAATCAGAGAGGCCAGTGGTTATTACATATATATATAGAGAGAGAGAGAGAGAGAGAGAGAGAGAGAGAGAGAGAGAGAGAGAGAGAGAGAGAGAGAGAGAGAGAGAGAGAGAGAGAGAGAGAGAGAGAGAGAGAAGTATTTATTATTAGCACAAATTAAAAGTTCAAGCAAACAATTTTTTCTGCTTTCCCCTTAACCCTTTAGCATTCACATTATTTTATATATATACTATTATATAATAATGGTAAAGGCTTTACCTCACATAATTATCTCACATAATATCGAATCTATGAGATTTTGAAAGTATTTATTTTGAAAACAATACCTTAACACCAGTTTGAGCGACCAGTTACAGCGGTTTTGGGCGGTTTGAACACTAAAGGGTTAAAGTAGGATCTTCTGTGTTTCAGAAATATAGAATAATTCTATTTAGGTCATTCATGCCAGTACTTTTAGTAGAATGGTGTGGCAAGCTGAAGTTACTGCTACATATTTGTGTAAACAATTGACCAAAATTTGAAGTAGGCCAGAGTGAAAGGAAACTAAGTGTGACTATGATATTGATAAATCTTAACTTTATAATTAACCAATTTAAGAGTGGAATATAAAAATATACTTCTTGCTCAATTCTTTCCTTAACATATTTCTAATGAATGAAAGATACTACCTATGATTTTCAACTAATTTTCAAAATAATATAGAATTGGGAAAGATGTTTTAGGGCTTATGTTGTCTCTGTGTTGAGTATGGGGGAGTTTATAATTGATACATAAAGAGGATGTGCAACGTGGCCTATTACATAATGTGATTGTAGTCACCGCAGATAATAATTGTTTTATTATATAGAAACTACGTAATATGACAGCTGTAGCCTGATAATGTCTGTCTTCCCCATTTGGTGGCTGTTGTGGTCTGTTATAGAAACTATGTAATATGGCAGCTGTAGCCTGATAATGTGTCTTCCCTATTTTGTTGCTGATGCGGTCCATGGTTGGTTTACAACATCAGGAATGCAGGTTAGGGGTTGGTTTAACAGGGGTTATGAATGCATGTTTACAGTCTTTTCTGAGTGTTTTGTTTACAGGTTAAGGTAATCAGAGACTTGTGTTTACAGGCGATGGAAATCAAAAATGTTTACATATCTTTGTGTGTGTGTGTGTGTGTGTGTGTGTGTGTGTGTGTGTGTGTGTGTGTGTGAATACATATATATAACAGGCACCCAGTCCATCCTGTTAGGTAGCTGTACTGGAGCCATGACAAAAAAAGCACACTGTATTGTGGTAGTGGTGGTGCATTAGAAAAAACTCCTCCCAAATACAATGTAATGTGATTGGCATTAGGAAAGAAGGGCATCCAGCCATAGAAACCTTGCCAAAAACAGATACATATGAACAAGACGTGCTTTCCTGATCTGGCTAACCTCATAATCTAACAACATGTCTACCCCATTCAAGCAATGAAAATAGCAGTTAAACAGCTATTTTCACAATGAAGAAGATATACCAGTGAGTGTGTGTATGTTTGTGAGTGTATATGAGTGTGTGCAAGTGTATTTGGAATATGGAATGAGTGCAGCATTATTTAATACCATATGTGTGTATATATACAAGAAAATGAGATGTGGAAAATGGCCATGCTCAGTGTGTAGGAAAGGAGTAGGCAGAAATTCCATTTTATGTCCCAAATGCAAACTATAGGTACATAAAAGATGTAGTGGGATCACAGGTAAGCTATCTAAAGAACATAGATTTTATATGTGGCTGATGCTCAGGTGCAATAAGTAGCAAATACCCACAGGATACTAGCTCCTTCTATTGCTCAGATGGTTCTATAGAAATAGTAGACACCTTCCGTTACCTGGGTGACAAAATCAGCAGTGGTGGAGGGTGTTCTGAAAGTACGGTAGCCAGAGTCAGAACAGGATGTAAAAAGTTCAGAGAGCTTATACCGCTGTTGGCCACAAAAGGTTTCTCTCTAAAAATGAAAGGCAGATTGTATGATGTCTGTATACGAACAACTATGCTACATGGCAGTGAGACATGGTCATTGCGTGCAGAGGACCTGCGCAGACTGGAAAGGAACGAAGCATGCATGCTCCATTGGATTTATAATAGTAATATACGCGAACAGCAAAACATA
>OZ024753.1:14005594-14023094 GCA_964016885.1 Eledone cirrhosa | reverse complement strand
AACTGATGCAGGTAGTTTGTTCCATGGAGGTTTTAAAGGAAGCAGTGTCTTGGCAACTAACAACTGATGCAGGTAGTTTGTTCCATGGAGGTTTTAAAGGATGCAGTGTCTCGACAGCTAACAACTGATGCAGGTAGTTTGTTCCATGGAGGTTTTAAAGGATGCAGTGTCTCGACAGCTAACAACTGATGCAGGTAGTTTGTTCCATGGAGGTTTTAAAGGATGCAGTGTCTCGACAGCTAACAACTGATGCAGGTAGTTTGTTCCATGGAGGTTTTAAAGGAAGCAGTGTCTTGGCAACTAACAACTGATGCAGGTAGTTTGTTCCATGGAGGTTTTAAAGGATGCAGTGTCTCGACAGCTAACAACTGATGCAGGTAGTTTGTTCCATGGAGGTTTTAAAGGATGCAGTGTCTCGACAGCTAACAACTGATGCAGGTAGTTTGTTCCATTGAGGTTTTAAAGGATGCAGTGTCTCGACAGCTAACAACTGATGCAGGTAGTTTGTTCCATGGAGGTTTTAAAGGATGCTGTGTCTCGACAGCTAACAACTGATGCAGGTAGTTTGTTCCATGGATGTTTTAAAGGATGCAGTGTCTCGACAGCTAACAACTGATGCAGGTAGTTTGTTCCATGGAGGTTTTAAAGGATGCAGTGTCTCAACAGCTAACAACTTATGCAGGTAGTTTGTTTCATGGAGGTTTTAAAGGATGCAGTGTCTTGATAGCTAACAACTGATGCAGGGAGTTTGTTTCATGGAGGTTTTAAAGGATGTGGTGTCTCGACAGCTAACAACTGATGCAGGTAGTTTGTTCCATTGAGGTTTTAAAGGATGCAGTGTCTCGGCAGCTAACAACTGATGCAGGTAGTTTGTTTCATGCTTCAGCAACTCTGAGCACAAAAAAATGTTTTCTGAAAGTCATGGGAGCTGAGCTGTTTCCTGATATAAGCGAGAAGACATTTCTTTTGATATAAAAGTTATATGATCTTCTGCTTGTGTGTATGTTTTTCATTGGAAGAAGAGGAAATAAACATAAAGAGTATAGATGACAACAGGTGTCTAAATGAACAAAACAAAAATATCAGATTCTACAGGTTCATTGTGTATATATACATTAAGATAAGGTTTGTGTGTGCTGCATTAAAACTACAATTACCATGACGATATAAGGGGAGTTTAGATCAATACAATGTGTATGTGTGTATGTATATATATATATATATTTAAATAACATATCTCCCACGGTAGACAGATGAGATGGCACTGTATTTGTTCATTTTCCTGTCTCCACCCAAATTTTTTATTCATATATTTATATATATATATATATATATATAATTGGTTCTACTTTTGGCACAAGGCCACCAATTATCTCAGTGTATTACTGGTACTTTATTTTATCGACCCTGTAAGGATGAAAGGCAAAATTAACCTGGGCGGGATTTGAACTCAGACCATAAAGGGCCGTAACTCTTTACTGCAAAGCATGGTGTCAGACCCTCTACCGATACTGCCAATCTACCGCCTATATATATATATATATATATATATATAATACAAGGGTGAATGGTTATGCCTTCATTACGTTTGTTGATTGGTGACGTGCATTTCGCTATTGATGAGCTCAAGGTTTAATCTGTATTGATCTGGTCTGACTCTGCAATCAAAAGCTTGTCGGACCTCTGGTGTTGTAATGACAACAGAGGTCCAATGAGTTTTTTTTATTCCAGAGTCGGGCCAGATCGATACAGATCAAACCTTGAGCTGATCAATAGTGAAACACGTGTCACCAACCAATAAACATAATGAAGGCTTAACCATTCATCCATATATTATTATATTACACTCTGGGCGGTGGATTGGCAGTATCGGTAGAGGGTCGGACGCCATGCTTTCCAGCATAGTTACGTCCCTTTACGATCTGAGTTCAAATCCGGCCGAGGTTGACTTTGCCTTTCATCCTTACGGGGTCGATAAAATAAAGTACCAGTAATGCACTGGGTAATTGCTGGCCTTGTGCCTAAAAGTAGAAACAATTATATTACACTCTGTCTAGCTCTACACCTCGATGCTGACATGAACCTAAACATCGAGTGCTCACCCGGGTGAACCTACAGTAACCTCGCGTTACACTCCCTGGATATATATGTATATATATATATACACACACACATGCATATATATAAATATATTTATATATGTGTGTATATATATATGTGATGGCTGCAAACTCTGCTAAGAATATTGCAATTGCTTATCAGATTATAGAGTTTGGTGTTCTTTTAGACTATGGCAGCCACAGGAACCTGTAACAGATCCTGAACAAGCAATGTCTGTGCTTTGAAGATTTTTTTAAGTGGGGAAAGGACTTACACTCGACCAATCCCACTCTCTGAGTATCGATAACACTACCTGAAAAGGAGAACTGGTCAACATCATTGGATGCTTCCGAAGCCCCAGGTTATTTTTTTTCAGAGTTCCCTTTTAGAAAGGTGTTGTGACAACAACTGGGGGCCTTTCAATTCCCAGGTAAATAGAAAAAGTACTATTTGGATGGTCGTTGACTCTGCTGAGTTCCCCTGCCCTTTGTCAGGTCTTGTATTTCATCCCGCAGGGTGTCCAAATATCACCCTCTTCACCAAGCAAGCTTGGTGGGGTTGCTGGTTTAGTCGCCGGCAACCCGATCATGAGACAGAGGTTGTACTGGGTTATATGTTATCAGTAGCACTCAAGAGCGATCTGACATACTATATATATATTGGTATGGACATGTGATGCACATGGAAGATGACCGCTGGGTAAAGACATGCCAAGAAATCCCAGTGGAAGGAAGACGCAGTAGAGGAAGACCACGAAAATCATGGCCGGAAGTGGTGAGGGCTGATCTCAGATCACTGAAGCTCATGGAGGAGATGACGAAGGACCATGACCAACGGAGAGATGCTGTGCTGAATAGGATCCGTCCCACCCTTGCAAGTAGGGAAAAGCGGACGCAAAATAATGATGATGATGACAATGATATATACACACATTTTATATATATAAACTTATATATATATATATAAACTTATAAAATTGAGCAACATAACGGTTTACCAACAGCTTAATAATAGTTAATACAAACCCTAGAAAAGATAATTTGTAGATAAAAAATGCATAAAATAATATACCTAAAATAACAACATGGCCTGTAATTCGGCGGAATTTACATTTAACAAACAAACACCTATTGACTATAAACGACTCAAAATAATCTCATGGTTAATAGCTGTGAGTAACAAACAACATATACACATAAATACGAACTACAACACAAAAATACTTAAATGAAAATCACATACCCAACTCTATCACGTGCTTTACATTACACCTTACATAACAAATACCTACATTATCACCACATGCCTCTCTAACAAATTGCACACTATCTTAAACATTTATAACAATTATAACATGCTTTAACACCCCACACAAAATATGTTTACTTCAACTGTATTATAACTCTTTCCTCATACATGCCTTATTGACTGTATTGACTGTATATAATTGACTACATTGTACACCAATTGTCCTTGCTTATAATTTTTTTGCATGTGTTCTTTTTGCTTGTGGTTTTTTTGCTTGTGCTTTTTACTTTTACTTATACCTACTACACTTCCAACCAGTGCTGCCTGTAATTGTGTTCTTTCAAGCAGAACATCTTGTTAACTCCTGACTCTCCACATGATGCCTATGACACTAACAACAATTATGTATCCTCAATGTTCTAAATGACTAGGATTTTACTAACATGTTTCGACAGTCCTAAGGCTCCAATGATTCCAGACTTCCCTCTGGAAGAAACAATTGTCAGCTAATAAATGTTCTAAACTAAAATTTGATCGTTTTAACACTTTGTATATATATATATATATATATATATATATATCATCATCATCACCGTTTTACGTTCATTCTTCCACGCTAGCATGGGTTAGACGCGTTGTCCTGTTGTGGGCAGTGTCTGGTCGGCTGACCTTGTCTTGCTCATACGGTAACTGATTGTGGCTTGATTTCTACAGCTGGATGCCCTTCCTAACACCAACCTCATTTAGAGTGAGTGCTGAGTGCTTTTTTTCCATGGCGCCTACACGTCTACTTTACAGTGTGGGCTGGGTGCTTTTTTGCCGTGGCACCTCCATGACCAGTTCGCAATGGAATGATAGGGACCCCAGTCCTATCATCTCATTTTTACAGCTGAGTAAACTGGAGCAATGTGAAATAAAGTGTCTTGCTCAAGGAAACAACACATCACCCGGTCCGATAATTAAACTCACAACCTTTCGATTGCAAGCCCAATGCTCTAACCACTAAGCCATGCACCTTCACCTATATATATATATACATTAAGGCATGGCCATGGACAGCTTTGGTGTAATGATTATCAGTGACAGTTTGGTATATAACATGTATGGTTTAACAGATGATTTCATGCAAGCTATACCCTTTCTATTTCCAGAAGTATGTTACTCAACTTATTTTACTATTATTCAGTTTATGTGGGTTGTGGTGGCTTTTAAAGAAAGAAAGAAAAGCAAGCATGTTTTCTAATAACACAGGAGAATGGACTAAAAAGTTCATAGGTTGACTATGAAGGAATGATGCTAGAGCTGTGAAATCTTGCATGCATTAATTTCAACTCTTCTTATTAAAAACTGCTTTGTTTCTTTACAGGGACTATGTTGAAAAATAAACCTCCTTTGGTCATTCCATGAGAGTATCTTGGTCAGTCTATAAACATTTCACCCTACCCTCGTGTATGAGGTGGGTGGAACATGCGGTAGAGAGTGACTAAATAAAATATGGGAGAGTGGGTGAAATTGTGAAGAAGGACTTCAAGGAAACTCACAAAGATAAGACAGGATGAAACTATGTAGTGACATGACATAATGTTAGACATGTCCCTACTAAAAGTAAACATGGTGAGAGGCCAGAAGCTACAAAGTTTGGGAATCAAAATCAATTGAAGAGAATATAGAATTGGAAAGGACTCTCTAGTCTGGTATCGCATGTGACAACCTCTTTTGAGCTGGTGTCACGAAAAATGCACCCAGTACAGCCTGTAAGGTGGTTGGTGTTAAGAAGGGCATTTAACCCACCCAACATAACCTGTGAGGTGGTTGGTGTTAGGAAGGGCATTTAACCCCCCCATTACAGCCTGGGAGGTGGTTGGTGTTAAGAAGGGCATTTAACTCACCCAGCATAGCCTATAAGGTGGTTGGTGTTAAGAAGGGCATTTAACCCACCCAGTACTGCCTGTAAGGTGGTTGGTGTTAGGAAGGGCATTTAACTCACCAAGTACAGCCTGTAATGTGGTTGGTGTTAAGAAGGGTATTTAACCCACCCAGTACAGCCTGTAAGGTGATGGGGGTTAGGAAGGGCATTTAACTCACCAAGTACAGCCTGTAAGGTGGTTGGTGTTAGGAAGGGCATTTAACCCACCCAGTACAACCTGTAAGTTGGTTGGTGTTAGCAAGGGCATTTAATCCACCCAGTACAGCCTGTAAGGTGGTTGGTGTTAGCAAGGGCATTTAATCCACCCAGTACAGCCTGTAAGGTGGTTGGTGTTAAGAAGAGCATTTAACCCACCCAGTACAGCCTGTAAGGTGGTTGGTGTTAGGAAGGGCATTTAACCCACCCAGCATAGCCTGTGAGGTGGTTGGTGTTAGGAAGGGCATTTAACCCACCCAGTACAGCCTGTAAGGTGGTTGGTGTTAGCAAGGGCATTTAATCCACCCAGTACAGCCTGTAAGGTGGTTGGTGTTAAGAAGAGCATTTAACCCACCCAGTACAGCCTGTAAGGTGGTTGGTGTTAGGAAGGGCATTTAACCCACCCAGCATAGCCTGTGAGGTGGTTGGTGTTAGGAAGGGCATTTAACCCACCCAGTACAGCCTGTAAGGTGGTTGGTGTTAAGAAGGGCATTTAACCCACCCAGTACAGCCTGTGAGGTGGTTGGTGTTAGGAAGGGCATTTAACCCACCCAGCATAGCCTGTAAGGTGGTTGGTGTTAGGAAGGGCATTTAACCCACCCAGCATAGCCTGTGAGGTGGTTGGTGTTAGGAAGGGCATTTAACCCACCCAGCATAGCCTGTGAGGTGGTTGGTGTTAGGAAGGGCATTTAACCCACCCAGTACAACCTGTAAGGTGGTTGGTGTTAGCAAGGGCATTTAATCCACCCAGTACAGCCTGTAAGGTGGTTGGTGTTAAGAAGAGCATTTAACCCACCCAGTACAGCCTGTAAGGTGGTTGGTGTTAGGAAGGGCATTTAACCCACCCAGCATAGCCTGTGAGGTGGTTGGTGTTAGGAAGGGCATTTAACCCACCCAGTACAGCCTGTAAGGTTGTTGGTGTTAGGAAGGGCATTTAAGCCACCCAGCATAGCCTGTAAGGTGGTTGGTGTTAAGAAGAGCATTTAACCCACCCAGTACAGCCTGTAAGATGGTTGGTGTTAGGAAGGGCATTTAACCCACCCAGTACAGCATGTAAGGTGGTTGGTGTTAGGAAGGGCATTTAAGCCACCCAGCATAGCCTGTAAGGTGGTTGGTGTTAAGAAGAGCATTTAACCCACCCAGTACAGCCTGTGAGGTGGTTGGTGTTAGGAAGGGCATTTAACCCACCCAGTACAGCCTGTAAGGTGGTTGGTGTTAGGAAGGGCATTTAAGCCACCCAGCATAGCCTGTAAGGTGGTTGGTGTTAAGAAGAGCATTTAACCCACCCAGTACAGCCTGTAAGGTGGTTGGTGTTAGGAAGGGCATTTAAGCCACCCAGCATAGCCTGTAAGGTGGTTGGTGTTAAGAAGAGCATTTAACCCACCCAGTACAGCCTGTAAGATGGTTGGTGTTAGGAAGGGCATTTAACCCACCCAGTACAGCCTGTAAGGTGGTTGGTGTTAAGAAGAGCATTTAACCCACCCAGTATAGCCTGTGAGGTGGTTGGTGTTAGGAAGGGCATTTAACCCACCCAGTACAGCCTGTGAGGTGGTTGGTGTTAGGAAGGGCATTTAACCCACCCAGTACAGCCTGTAAGATGGTTGGTGTTAGGAAGGGCATTTAACCCACCCAGTATAGCCTGTGAGGTGGTTGGTGTTAGGAAGGGCATTTAACCCACCCAGTACAGCCTGTAAGGTGGTTGGTGTTAGGAAGGGCATTTAACCCACCCAGTACAGCCTGTAAGGTGGTTGGTGTTAGGAAGGGCATTTAACCCACCCAGTACAGCCTGTAAGGTGGTTGGTGTTAGGAAGGGCATTTAACTCACCAAGTACAGCCTGTAAGGTGGTTGGTGTTAAGATGAGCATTTAACCCACCCAGTACAGCCTGTAAGGTGGTTGGTGTTAGGAAGGGCATTTAACCCACCCAGTACAGCCTGTAAGGTGGTTGGTGTTAGGAAGGGCATTTAACTCACCCAGTACAGCCTGTAAGGTGGTTGGTGTTAGGAAGGGCATTTAACCCACCCAGTACAGCCTGTAAGGTGGTTGGTGTTAGGAAGGGCATTTAACTCACCAAGTACAGCCTGTAAGGTGGTTGGTGTTAAGATGAGCATTTAACCCACCCAGTACAGCCTGTAAGGTGGTTGGTGTTAGGAAGGGCATTTAACCCACCCAGTACAGCCTGTAAGGTGGTTGGTGTTAGGAAGGGCATTTAACCCACCCAGTACAGCCTGTAAGGTGGTTGGTGTTAGGAAGGGCATTTAACCCACCCAGTACAGCCTGTAAGGTGGTTGGTGTTAGGAAGGGCATTTAACTCACCAAGTACAGCCTGTAAGGTGGTTGGTGTTAAGATGAGCATTTAACCCACCCAGTACAGCCTGTAAGGTGGTTGGTGTTAGGAAGGGCATTTAACCCACCCAGTACAGCCTGTAAGGTGGTTGGTGTTAGGAAGGGCATTTAACCCACCCAGTACAGCCTGTAAGGTGGTTGGTGTTAGGAAGGGCATTTAACCCACCCAGTACAGCCTGTAAGGTGGTTGGTGTTAGGAAGGGCATTTAACTCACCAAGTACAGCCTGTAAGGTGGTTGGTGTTAAGATGAGCATTTAACCCACCCAGTACAGCCTGTAAGGTGGTTGGTGTTAGGAAGGGCATTTAAGCCACCCAGCATAGCTTGTAAGGTGGTTGGTGTTAAGAAGGGCATTTAACCCACCCAGTACAGCCTGTAAGGTGGTTGGTGTTAGGAAGGGCATTTAACTCACCAAGTACAGCCTGTAAGGTGGTTGGTGTTAAGATGAGCATTTAACCCACCCAGTACAGCCTGTAAGGTGGTTGGTGTTAAGAAGAGCATTTAACCCACCCAGTACAGCCTGTAAGATGGTTGGTGTTAGGAAGGGCATTTAACCCACCCAGTACAGCCTGTAAGGTGGTTGGTGTTAAGAAGAGCATTTAACCCACCCAGTACAGCCTGTAAGGTGGTTGGTGTTAGGAAGGGCATTTAAGCCACCCAGCATAGCCTGTAAGGTGGTTGGTGTTAAGAAGAGCATTTAACCCACCCAGTACAGCCTGTGAGGTGGTTGGTGTTAGGAAGGGTATTTAACCCACCCAGTACAGCCTGTAAGGTGGTTGGTGTTAGGAAGGGCATTTAACCCACCCAGTACAGCCTGTAAGGTGGTTGGTGTTAAGAAGAGCATTTAACCCACCCAGTATAGCCTGTGAGGTGGTTGGTGTTAAGAAGAGCATTTAACCCACCCAGTACAGCCTGTAAGATGGTTGGTGTTAGGAAGGGCATTTAACCCACCCAGTACAGCCTGTAAGGTGGTTGGTGTTAAGAAGAGCATTTAACCCACCCAGTATAGCCTGTGAGGTGGTTGGTGTTAGGAAGGGCATTTAACCCACCCAGTACAGCCTTGAGGTGGTTGGTGTTAGGAAGGGCATTTAACCCACCCAGTACAGCCTGTAAGATGGTTGGTGTTAGGAAGGGCATTTAACCCACCCAGTATAGCCTGTGAGGTGGTTGGTGTTAGGAAGGGCATTTAACCCACCCAGTACAGCCTGTAAGGTGGTTGGTGTTAGGAAGGGCATTTAACCCACCCAGTACAGCCTGTAAGGTGGTTGGTGTTAGGAAGGGCATTTAACCCACCCAGTACAGCCTGTAAGGTGGTTGGTGTTAGGAAGGGCATTTAACTCACCAAGTACAGCCTGTAAGGTGGTTGGTGTTAAGATGAGCATTTAACCCACCCAGTACAGCCTGTAAGGTGGTTGGTGTTAGGAAGGGCATTTAACCCACCCAGTACAGCCTGTAAGGTGGTTGGTGTTAGGAAGGGCATTTAACTCACCAAGTACAGCCTGTAAGGTGGTTGGTGTTAAGATGAGCATTTAACCCACCCAGTACAGCCTGTAAGGTGGTTGGTGTTAGGAAGGGCATTTAACCCACCCAGTACAGCCTGTAAGGTGGTTGGTGTTAGGAAGGGCATTTAACTCACCAAGTACAGCCTGTAAGGTGGTTGGTGTTAAGATGAGCATTTAACCCACCCAGTACAGCCTGTAAGGTGGTTGGTGTTAGGAAGGGCATTTAAGCCACCCAGCATAGCTTGTAAGGTGGTTGGTGTTAAGAAGGGCATTTAACCCACCCAGTACAGCCTGTAAGGTGGTTGGTGTTAGGAAGGGCATTTAACTCACCAAGTACAGCCTGTGAGGTGGTTGGTGTTAAGATGAGCATTTAACCCACCCAGTACAGCCTGTGAGGTGGTTGGTGTTAAGATGAGCATTTAACCCACCCAGTACAGCCTGTAAGGTGGTTGGTGTTAAGATGAGCATTTAACCCACCCAGCATAACTTGTAAGGTGGTTGGTGTTAAGAAGGGCATTTAACCCACCCAGTACAGCCTGTAAGGTGGTTGGTGTTAGGAAGGGCATTTAACCCACCCAACATAGCCTGTGAGGTGGTTGGTGTTAAGATGAGCATTTAAGCCACCCAGTACAGCCTGTAAGGTGGTTGGTGTTAGGAAGGGCATTTTAGCCACCCAGCATAGCTTGTAAGGTGGTTGGTGTTAGGAAGGGCATCTGCTGTGAAACCCATGCTAAATAAGGAATGCCAGAAGCAAAATTGGTTGCTCCGACATGTCAAGTTTCAGACCCCGTAGCAACCAGTCTAACCCATGCCAGTGTGGAAAAGAGATATAAAATGGTGATATCATCATCATCGTCATCACCATCATCATTTTACGTCTGCTTTTCCCTGTTTGCAAGGGTGGGACAGGAACTGATTCTGGCTTGATTTCTACAGTAACACCAACCTCATTTACAGTGAGTGCTGGGTGCTTTTTTTCTGTGGCCCCTACACATCCACTTTACAGTGAGTGCTGGGTGCTTTTTTTCCGTGGTACCCACACGTCCACTTTACAGTGGGTGCTGGGTGCTTTTTTTGCCCTGACACCTCCACGACCACTTTGCAGTGGAATGATAGGGTCCCCAGTCCCTATCATCTCATTTCTACAGCTGAGTAAATATATATATATTCGGTATATAGGGATGCAATTCACTTCTAGCACTCAACGTCATACTACTTCCTAAAAACAAGGATGAAGGAGTATACTAATAAAGAGGAAAATGCGAAGTTGAAGATGTTAGGGTCTTTTATTAATTGAGCCGTTAAACGTATTTCAATGGTAGACATCGTGATTTCATCAGACAGCAAAAATTGATTAAAAGATAACATTTCTGAGGTAATTTTGGGTGGAAGGGAGTGGACTAAAAAAATATGTAAATTTTTGCTTTGAGTGCCCACTCCCTTCTAACTTTCAGGACATCCCAACAGTCTAACCTATGCTAGTGAGGAATGTGGACATTAAACGACGACAATGATGATGATATATATCATCATCATCCTCATTATTTAACGTCCATTTTCCATGCTAGCATGGGTTAGACAAGCGGTACTGTTGTGAGACAAGCCAGATCAGAGGAGGATGTTTAGCTCACACAGAACAGATTTTGGCCTGGTTTCTACAGCAGGATGCCCTTCCTAGTGCCAACCTTCTTTACAGCGTTGACTATGTGCTTTTTATCGTGTCACCAACTCGACCACTTTACAGTGTGGACTGGGTGCTTTTGTCGTGACACCTACATGATCACTTCACAGTGTGGACTGGGTATTTTTTGTTGTGACACCTACATGATCACTTTACAGTGTGGACTGGGTGCTTATTGTTGTGACACCTACATGATCACTTTACAGTGTGGACTGGGTGTTTTTTGTTGTGACACATACATGTCCACTTTACAGTGTGGACTGGGTGTTTTTTGTTGTGACACCTACACGATCACTTTACAGTGTGGACCGGGTGCTTTTTGTTGTGACACCTACATGATCACTTTACAGTGTGGACCGGGTGCTTTTTGTCATGACACCTACATGACCACTTTACAGAATGGACTGGGTGCTTTTCATTGTGACACCAGTATAACCACTTTATAGTGTAGACTGGGTGCTTTTTGTTGTAACACCTACATGACCACTTTACAGTGTGGACTGGGTGCTTTTCATTGTGACACCAGTATAACCACTTTATAGTGTAGACTGGGTGCTTTTCATTGTGACACCTACATGACCACTTTACAGTAAGGTCTGGATATATGTATGTATAGTAATTTACATTTGCCGAACCAGGTTGGGAACCATAGGTGTGTGTATCTGTGTGTGTGTGTATATATATATATATATATATATATATATATATGTATGTATGTATGAAAAAGGTAAACAGAAATAACAACACAATCGGTACAGTATATGAAAGGAATATATTAGGTTAATACTTGAAATAGCAGGAAGATGGTCTTGACGTTTTGGACACTAGTCCTTCATCAGAAGAAAGAATGAGAAATAAGATAGATTGAAGGGACAGGTGGGTTAGAATTGGAAAAAGTTTCTTTAGATAAAAATAACAGGTCCATTCATGTTTGTTTAACGTATATATAGGGTTAGGCTCCTCCTAACGGTGCCATCCAGTACCAGCTCCGAAACTATGGTTCCTCTGTGAGATGTGTCCAGCTCCAAAACTATGGTTCAGTTGTGAGACAGGTTCCGCACAGCCAACTGGCTTGTCCCTCCTCCCAACAGAGCCATAGTGTTCCACACTGAAAATGTGGTTGGTGTTAGGAAGGGCATCCAGTTGTAAAATACCCTGCCAAATTTACAGTCCTCACCAGAGCATGGTGCAACATGGCCAACTATAGCCAGACATACCTCCTGGCGTGGACAACCGATCTAATCCATGCAGGCATGGTAAAAGGATGCTAAACGGTGATAATGATATATATATAGTTAGTTTGTTTACAAACCAAAGAATTTAAGAGTTTAAATTCTTTGGTTTGTAAACAAACTGTAACTCTATAATAGCTCTGCATTATCCTATCATTGCATTGAGCTAAAAAAAACATAGTAAATGAGTAAAATTTGCTCTCATTAATATTACTATTATATATGTGTGTGTCTGTGTGTGCCCCGGGTTTAATCGGAGGTAACCACAGTTAGAAAGGTACTCAAGACATTAGTAGAGTATAAACATCAAGTTTAATATAGAAATGGCTTCTACAGGACTAGAACTGTTTCATTCAGTAGAAATCATCAAGAAAGTCCTGATGATTTCTGATGAATGAAACAGTTCTAGTCCTGTAGAAGCCATTTCTATATGAAATTTGATATATATATATATACATATAAATTCCTTTTGCACACACCTGTTAACACCTAATAACCTACAAATCAGGCGAGCACATAAGCCAGATTGACTTCTTGTTAGTTAGGCAGCGGGACAGACAGATGGTGTCAAATACCAAGGCATACCCCAGGGAAGAATGTACCCCACAGCATAGGTTAGTCATTAGTGATATCTCAGTAAGCAAGAGACAGAATGAGACATACAGGAAGGTGTGGCGAAGAAAGCTAAAAGACCTTTCACTAAAATATAAATTTAGGAAAGCCCTTCAAGATGTGTATGATGAAAAAGAAGATGATTTAGAGTTGTATGACATAGATGATAACTGCAATTTCTTACGTGACAACTTACTGCAGGCTAATGAAGAAAATTGTGGCTGGAGCAGAGCTCCAACCAGACAAAGAGTGACCTGGTGGTGGAACAGCACAGTAGATAAGGCCATTAGAGATAAAAGACTAGCATGTAATGCTTGGAAAAATGGTGGGAGTAGAGAAGGATATACAGCCGCTAAGAGAGAAGCTAGACGTCAGGTGTACTTAGCACACAGGGAGGCTGAGAGAAGGAGGTTTGCCAATGTTCTGCGACGGGAAGATCAGAAACATGCGGTATTCTGCATTGCAAGGCAGTGTGTCAGTGCAAATCAGGATGTTGTTGGAGATAAATGTGTCTGGTATGATGCCGGTGTACTTAATGGCATGAATGATCAGAAAAAGGAGGCCTGGAAATGTCATTATGAGAGATTGGTGAATGTGGAGAACGAATGGGAGAGAGAGAAATTACACCCCAGTAGATCCGACAGAGGGACCAGCTACTAAGATTGATGAATATAGGGTCCAAGAGGCAATTAAGGAAATGAAATATGGTAAGGCCGCTGGACTGTCAGGGATAGTTGCTGAGATGCTGAAGGCATCAGGGGATGTAGGCACTAAACTGGTTGCACGCATCATCAATCAGGCTATATATAGCAATGTCATACCCAAAGACTGGTGCAGCAGTATTCTCATAAATTGCTACAAAGGTAAAGGGGATGCTCTGGAGAGGAGCAATTATAGGACCATAAAACTGATGGATCAGATTATGAAAGTGGCAGAAAGGATGTTAGCACAACTAATTAGAGAAAGGGTCAAACTATATGAGATGCAGTTTGGTTTTGTGCCTGGGAAAAGTACAACAGATGCCCTCTTCGTAGTGAGACAATTACAAGAGAGGTTCTTAGAGAAGAATAAGCCACTATACTTAGCTTTTATTGACCTAGAGAAGGCCTTTGATAGGGTACCCCAATCTGTCATCTGGTGGTCCCTAAGGAAACTAGGAGTTGAGGAATGGCTTGTGAGGACAGTGCAAGCTTTGTACAGATGTGCTGTCAGTAGAGTGAGGGTAGGAATGGAGTTTAGTGAGGAATTCCAGATACAAGTAGGAGTACATCAGGGTTCAGTCCTCAACCCGCTCTTGTTCATTATAGTCCTCCAAGCCATAACAGAGGAGTTTAAGACTGGCTGTCCATGGGAACTTCTCTATGCTGACGATCTGGTTCTTATAGCAGAATCAGTAAAGGAGCTAGAGAATAAATTCTGGCTATGGTAACAGCAGTTGGAAGCAAGACTGAGAGTGAACCCAGCTAAGTGTTGATGAGTAGAAAAGAGGACAAAACTCTGATTCCGTCAGGGAAATGACCATGTTTAATATGCAGAAAAGGAACTGGTGCATTCTATAAAATGTACACAATGCACATCTTGGGTACACAAGATATGTAGTGGGATAGCAGGCAAACTAACAGGTAGAGAGAAATACTTATGCAGTAGATGTACAGGGAAATTTGACAGTAGAAGTTGCATTGATAGACACATTTTTCAAATAAAGGTGAGTGCAATAGAAGTGGTTGATAGCTTCTGGTACCTAGGTGATCAGATTAGCATGGGAGGGGGGTGATCCGAGGCCATAGTATCTAGAATAAGGACGGGTTGAAAGAAGTTTAGGGAGCTGCTTCCTCTGCTGACGAAGAAGAGTTTCTCCCTGCGTACGAAAGGCCAGTTATATGATGCCTGTGTGAAGAGCGCAATGTTGCATGGTAGTGAGACATAGGCAGCAACTGCAGAGAATATGCGACAGCTGGAGAGAAATGAGGCAAGCATGCTCCGTTGGATGTGCAATGTCAATGTGCGTGAACGACCAAGCATGGATGTGTTGAGAAAGAAACTGTGTCTGAGAGGGATAATTGTAGTGTGCGGGGGAGGAGACTGTGATGGTTTGGACATGTGATGTGCATGGAGGATGACCGTTGGGTAAAGAAGTGCCAGGAAATACCAGTTGAAGGATGAAGGAAGACCACGAAAAACATGGGTGGAGGTGGTGAGAGCAGACCTCAGATCGCTGAAGCTCACGGTGGAGATGACGAAAGACCGTGACAAGTGGAGAGATGCTGTGCTGAATAAGACCCGTGCCACCCTTGCAAACAGGTAAAAGCGGACGTAAAATGATGATGATGATGATGATATGGGCTATTTATTAGCACGCTAAAAATTTAATTTAGTCCAGAAATAGCCGTCGAAACAGCTTGAGCTCTGCCTCCGGGGTTGAACATTTTCCTATTACCCACTCTACTACCCTAAGTATTGAGTACTCTGGTGCCTTATGGTCCACCTGGTTTCTTACCACACTTCCTTCGTTTCCATTTATTTAATATCATTTTGAGGCTCTGAATCAGTTATAAACATTTATTGTTGAATTACCAGCAAATTGAATATCCCCTTTGCTTATATATATATATATATATATATATATATATATATATATATATATATATATGATAATAATGGAGCTGCGGCGTTGCAAATGGGTTACATATAAAAAAGGGGGGGAGTCCTTCATCAGTGACCCTCCAACCGCCCTTAAAGCGATGAAATGCCTGGGACGGTTGGAGGGTCAGGGTCCTGATGAAGGACTCCCCCCCTTTTTTATATATATATATATATATATATGTGTGTGTATATATATATATATATGCTGGGTCCATCAACTCATTATTATTAATATATATATAGGGTGGTGGGTTGGCAGTATCGGTAGAGGGTCGGACACCATGCTTTGCAGCAAAGAGTTAAATCCCTTTCCATTCTGAGTTCAAATCCCGCCGAGGTTAACTTTGCCTTTCATCCTTACGGGGTCGATAAAATAAAGTACCAGTAATACACTGGGGTAATTGCTGGCCTTGTGCCAAAAGTAGAAACAATTATTAATATATATATATTACACATCCAGCGGAGAAGCATGCATGCTCCATTGGATGTGTAATAGTAATATACGTGAACGGCAAAGCATAAACGAGCTAAGGGAGAAATTAGGAATAAGAGGGATCAGATGATGTTTACTCGAGAGAAGACTACGTTGGTACGGTCACGTGATGCGCATGAAAGACGACAACTGTATAAAAAAGTGCAGGGCGATAAAAATAGACGGAGTAGGCAGACCCAGAAAAACCTGGGACGACTTGATAAATTCCGACCTCACACACTTACACCTCTCCAAGACAATGTCACTGGACCGAGATCTTTGGCGCTACAGAATAATACAGAAGACCCGCCTTACCTAATTACAAAGCGAAACCTACAGTCAGTAGGCACCTCTAACAAAAACACACACCCCATCCCACTACCCCCACCCCATCCAAACCACCCCTTTCAATGTAAAGTTATGTTGGTACCACAACATCCAGTCCTAGATAAATGGGGTCGTGTAGGTGTCACGACAAAAAAAACACAGTCCACACTGTAATGTGGCCGTGTAGGTAACACGGTAAAAACCTCCCAGTCCACACTGTAAACATGGTTGGTGTTAGGAAGGGCATCCAGCCATAGAAAACCTGCCAGACAGTCCTATACGAGCAAGACAACCAATCTTGCCTCACGTGGGACAACGCCCGTCTAACTCATGCTAGCTTGGAAGATGGACGTTAGATGATGATGATATATATATATATATAATAGTTAAAACAGAAAACAAAAACAATAACGAAGAGTGCAGTACAAAGTGATAGTATTAGGTTCACGCATGAGTAGGGGGGGGGGAGGTTTCGGGCATAAGCCCTTCATCAGGAGAAAAGTGGGAAGGAAAAGAGTTTCGAGGGTGTGAGGGGGACTGGTGGAAAGACATTAAAGGGGGGGGATTAAAAAGAGGGTAAAAAAATTAAAAGGAAACAAGCGGTGAAAGAGTGAGGTGTGTGGGGTGGTGGTGGAGGAGAGGGGAGTGGGAGACAGGGAGGGCGGAAGGTGGTGTGTACATGTGGTGGGGTGTGAGTCAGTCAGTGTGTGTGTGTGTGTGTGAGGATACGCACGGAGGCTGAGTGTGTGTGTATTTTTGTGTGCTGTGGGTGTATGGTTGTGTGTGCGCTAAAATAGTGTAAGCCTTTGTGTGTGTGTGTGTGTGTGTGTGTGTGTGTGTGTGTTCCTGACTGTTTTCCCGCAGAGTATAGGAATGGATGTTGAAAATTCCAAGTATAGTAGGGTGGATGCCTGGAGTGGGGGGCCAGTGGTGTAGAACCCTTGGTATGGAAGGTGACAGAGAGGAAGGTGACAGACGGGCAGTGGTAGGGTGGAAGGTGACAGACGGATGGGTGTTAGAGATGGTCTGTATGTGGTGTGGAATGTGTGTATGTGTGTGTGCGGAGGTGTGGTGGACAGGGGAAGGGGTGGGTATGTGTGAAAGCTAGGGGGAGAGTGTGGCGGAGAGTGTGGCGGTGTGTGTGTGATGGGGGGGCTTAATAATATGTGTGTGTGTGGGTAGTGCGAGGAGAGAGAGAAGGTGCTGGGGACAGTATG
>OZ024753.1:13983094-14000594 GCA_964016885.1 Eledone cirrhosa | reverse complement strand
CAATTACCCCAGTACATTACTGGTACTTTATTTTATCGACCCCGTAAGGATGACAGGCAAAGTTAACCTCGGCGGGATTTGAACTCAAACCATAAAGGGCCGTGACACTTTGCTGCAAAGTATGGCCCCCGACCCTCTACCGATACTGCCAATCCACCACCCATCGACCTCCTAATAATAATCATCCTACGTTCGGTTTTTTTTTTCTATTGTGACATGTGTTGGGCGGGTCGTCATGCTCTGAGTGCCACGTCCTGCTCGTGTGTGTATGTATATGTAAGGAAGTGTGTGTGTGTGTGTGTGAGGAAGTGTATGTGGACGTGTGTATATGGAAGTGTGCGTGTGTGGGAGTGTATATGGAAGTGTGCGTGTGTGGGTCTGTACGAAAGTGTGTGTGTGTGGGTGTGTACGAAAGTGTATGTGGACGTATGTGTGTGTGTATTACAGAGTGAGAGTTGTGCAAGTACTTTGCTGCATTACGTAGAAACCTAAAAACACGAGGGCTTTCTTCCTTTTTTGTTGAATTTTCTCAATACGAGTTTTATACACACAAGAGAGGAAAACATTGTCACTTTAGCAAATTGCTTAGAGAAGAACCCAGTTTTAGAGAAAACATATAAACTGAACAGAAAATAAATAAAAAATAAATTAAATTAATTTCGAGCACTGACCGTTTAGCTGGGACGATAATGACTCTCTGTCTCTTTTAAATTTTTCACCGACAATTTCGGAATGTCGAAGGCGGGATTGCATGTCATGGTACAAATAGACAAAGTATAATAATGTCACTAAAACCACGGCAGCTAGTAAATTCCGGATTGCGGCTCCGTTTCTCTTGATCATACTTTGTTGTGGTGTTATTGTTGTTTACAGGGGTTTGAAGAAGGGATTCACCCGAAATGATAGAAGGAGACAAGATATATATATATATATTATATATATATATATATATATATATTATATATATATATATATATTATATATATATATTATATATATATATATATATATATATGTATATATATATATACAACACACAAAAAAATTTAGCCAACAGTGTAAACGTGTATATGAATGTATGTATACATGTAGAGAGTGGAGTAGAAGTGTATATATATATATACTTTCGTATTTAATAATTGCTGACGTTGTTTATATGCTTTTGTTTTAAGTATTGGCCTGGCTTTTTTTTATCTTTTATTTTTCGTGCAGAGACTGTTAAAAGAAACTTTTATTAAATTTCCTTTGTTTTTTTAATATCTACTGCTTAAGAAGACACTGGCCGATCTATCAATAAATTTATATAGCTACCGATCCATTATCGATTGTCAGTAAATATATCTTTACCTTTTTTTTCCAGTATGTGCGTGTTGTGTGATTGAACTTATCTAAGTACTCCGAGACGTCTTAGTGGTGTTAGTTATGGTAGGTACCAAGGCCATTAAGTCTTCTTAGTGTTGCTGAGTAGGTTGTTGGTGTGTTCGTGTCACTATGGCTAGGGTATGTGTTAGTCTGTGAGTGTAACTGTTGATGTGAAGAAAAAAAATCAACATGCTGGCATGGCATACTACGTGATATTGTGCTGGCTTTGTCACAATCTAAACCCATATAATATACATGAATGTATCTGCTAACTCGGACGATGCTAAACAAATAACACTTTCGGCTAGATTATACGTGTAACCATGTATTTGTTTCGATGTGTGTCATAAATTAGTTTAAGAAATGCATGTGTGTTTAATTTTGCCTTGCCAGTGAATCTAAACTAAGCGTGTGTGTGTATATATATATATTATATATATACACACACATATATGCGTGTATACACACACACTTATATATATATGTGTGTGTGTGTGTGTGTATGTATATTGTGTATATATCTATGTATAGTGTGTCTATATATGTATATTGTGTATATTTCAGCGTATAAGTTTCGTCAAGTATACACAAATATCTGTGTGTAGACGTATTAATTAATGTCTATATGCATCAACCTAAGTGTATATGTTGTAATTTGTGTAGTTTTTGAAGGGGTTTCTATGTGTGTGTATGCAATTTATCAGAGAACGTAAAAAGTACCTTGCCCAGCTTACAAGTTTGTAGTCACACGAAGTAAAGTTTTTCCCTTCCTTCTGACAGACCACCTGACACGTCAGTTATCGACAAAACACTAACAAACAGTTACTATAATTATATAGCTTCTAGACCTACATAATATATATATAGACTTCTAAAATTAATTAAATACTAGTGTATATATATATTGAGAGAGACACGCACACTCAAGTAAATAAATAGTATATACGAAATATTTTGTTTATAGTATAAAATATTTATATAGAAAAATTTAAGATTAAATTCTTGTGAGTTTGAAATACATTCACATGGAGCAAATAGTGTGTGTGTGATATTTATAAAATATTTAGTGAAGCATAACCATATAGTTATTGTTTAAACGAGTTTTATATCAGTCTGGGGTACGCGAGGAAGGCATGAAAGACACAACTGAACGTTCAGTATAAAAAATATAGGGTTATGTCTGTGCCTAATTAAACAGAAACCAATAATATTATTATAAGGTCTTTAGACAGACTTTTCTTCTTTTTTAATGCTACTCCGTTTATAAGTTATGAAGAACGGTTTGCTCAACAGATTTGTCGCACATGTCTTTCAAACTTAATTTTTTTTAACATTGATATTAAATGTCAACTATTACTTTTTTAAAATGTTAAATATTTCTTTTAGCTAAGGTAATATTATATATGTGTGTGTGTGTGTGTGGTTTTGTAGAAGCCTTTTCTCTATAAACCTCTGTCGTCATTCTACTAATGTATTGAGTACTTTATTTACTGTGGTTACCGCCGACTCAACTGGATATATATATATATATATATACACACACACACAGAGACAAAGATTTAAGGGCCAAGTATATTAACAGTGGGTGATATTGCAGCTGGTGTTTCAGATGCATGGGAGGTTAGCATCAAGTGAAATCGATCTCGAATCACAGATATCAACTGCAGTAAGGGCCTTTAATAATTATGCTACTGTGTAAGATAGAAAACATTAATATTTATTTTCCGATATATCTATATAATTAACTACACACACGTATAATATATATATTGTCTTAATTACTTTGGTGATGAAATATAACAGTTGTGATAATGTTACGTCACTTCCGGTTCGGTTTAAATTACTTTCGTTTTCGAAGGGAGTGATATAATTACTCAACATTAGAGATTTACTTCCGCTATAGATTTTTTTAAATATTCAATGATTTATCATCGATCTTTTTGGGCAAATTTTTTTTTACAGTGTTAGGAGATAAATATTTGGATTCGGTAACGTAATATTAAATATATCAATACTGGGACGTTATCTGAGTTTCACACTGTGTGAACTAATTAAATAGGGAACATCTGACGTCTTGCGTATTTCCATATTTTAATTATCATCATCATTATCATCATTTTACGTCCGCTTTTCCCTGCTTGAAAGGGTGGGATGGGTCCTCTTCAGCACAGCATCTCTCCATTTGTCACGGTCCTTCGTCATCTCCTCTGTGAGCTTCAGCGATCTGAGATCAGCTCTCAGCGCCTCCGCCCATGTTTTTCGGGGTCTCTCTTTTCTGTATTTTAATTATATATTTATATATGTGTGTGTGTTTATGTGTACGCATGTATACACACACACACACACACATACACACACATATATATATATATATGACTGCAAGACTGGAATTGAACCATCAGCACAGTTGAGGTATGCCATACATCAATTTATATATTTTATCTGATGAGGGCGTACTGAAAAAACTGCACAGTATCTCCGAAATATAAATAATTGTTTCTACTATTGGCACAAGGCCAGAAATTACCCAGTACATTACTGGTACTTTATTTTATCGACCCCGTAAGGATGAAAGGCAAAGTTAACCTCGGCGGGATTTGAACTCAGAATGGCAAGGGCCGTAACTCTAAGCGTCAAAGCATGGCGTCCGACCCTCTACCGATACTGCCAATTCACCGAAATATATATAATAAAATATATTTTAAACGGAAAAAATGAAACGATATTTCATTTCCCACTCTTAATATATTTTGATTACGTTGAATGTCTATATTTATTAATATGAATTAATATATATATATATATATATATATATATATATATATATATATATATATATATATATATATATATATATATATATATATAAGTAGAAGTGGTATTTAATTTGTTGGAAGCCCAACAAATATAAATGTTTATAACTGATTTAGAGCACTCAACAGTTTTCTGGAGTAAATATTCAATGATATTAAATAATTGTTTCTACTTTAGGCACAAGGCCAGCAATTACCCAGTACATTACTGGTACTTTATTTTATCGACCCCGTAAGGATGAAAGGCAAAGTTAACCTCGGCGGGATTTGAACTCAGACTGTAAAGGGACGTTAAATATTCAATGATATTAAATGACTATCCAGTGAATTTCCAGCCGATAAGGTATGATTTCCATGGGTACGTCTCTATTTATAAAACAAACTTTGTATTGTATCTGATGGAAGCGTACCAATGTGTCTTGGTACCTTTGAAATATATATAATAAAATAAATATGGTTTTATAAATATAGTTTCCATTTATTTAAAATCAGAGAGAGAGAGAGAGAGAGAGAGAGAGAAAGAGAGAGAGAGAGAGTGTGTGTGTGTGTGTGTGTGTGTGTGTGTGTGTGTGGTGTGTGGTGTGTATGTGTGTGTGTGTGTGTGTGTGTGTGTGTGTGTGTGTGTGTGTGTGTGTGTGTGTGTGTGTGTGTGTGTGTGTGTGTGTGTGCGTGTGTGTGCGTGCGTGCGTGCGTGTGTGTCATCAGCTCCGTCGTTTTACGTCACCTTTTCCACACTTGCAACCTTTGGTTCGAATTGAGATCAGCTCACAGTTTCCTGCTGGGTCTTATTTAGTGTCCCCTTACTGCAGATTACTTCCACTGGGGTTTCTTGGCACAAATCCACACATCTGATTCATTTTATACTCAGTTTTTCTCTAAGCCCATCCATGTTTTGTTGTCCAGACACATTAATATTGCACATCCAGCGAAGTATGCTCACTTCATTTCTCTCCAGCCATCATATATATCCTCTGCATTCACTATTCAACTACTTCTATGGATCTTTCTTCGGTTGGAAAAAGTTTATTTCACTGATTCTTTTAATACCAACTAACCCTGTACATCTGTGACATGCAAAGTCTACCTTTTCTGTTAGTCTGCTTGCTATCCCAATATACACAAGGGGACAACTCTGATTCCATCAGGGAAATGGTCATGTTAGATATGTAGAAAAGAAACTGGCATAAATTCTATAAAATGTACACAATGCAGATCTTGGGTACACAAGAGATGTAGTGGGATAGCAGACAAACTAACAGGTAGGGAAAACTACGTATGCAGTAGTGTACAGGGGAATTTGACAGTAGAAGTCGAAGTGATAGACATATTTTTCAAATGCAGGTGGGTTCTGTAGAAGTGGCTGATAGCTTCCGGTACCTAGGTGATCAGATTAACATGGGCGAGAGTGTTTTGAGGCCATAGTATCTAGAATAAGGACGGATTGGAAGAAATTTAGGGAACTGCTTCCTCTGTTGGCAAAGAAGGTTTCTCCCTGCGTACGAAAGGCCGGTTATATGATGCCTGTGTGAGATGCGCGATGCTGCATGGTAGTGAGAGAAATGAGGCAAGCATGCTCCGTTGGACGTGCAATGTCAATGTGCGTGGACGACCAAGCATAGATGAGTTGAGAGAGAACCTGTGTATAAGAGGGATAAGTTGTAGTGTGCGGGAGAGAAGACTGCGATGGTATGGACATGTGATGCGCATTGAGGATGACCGCTGGGTAAAGAGGTGCCAAGAAATCCCAGTACAAGGAAGACGCAGTAGAGGAAGACCAGGAAAAACATAGGCGGGGGTGGTGAGAGCAGACCTCAGATCGCTGAAGCTCACGGTGGAGATGACAAAGGACCGTAACAAGTGGAGAGATGCTGTGCTGAATAGGACCCGTCTCACCCTTGCAAGCAGGGAAAAGCGGACGTAAAATGATGATGATGATATATAGGCTAAAAAGTGAGTCTTGTTACTCTGGAGTTTTGCCTGTTTATTACAGGGTCATCAGATAAAAATTGAATATTAAAACTCTACTTCAGTATTGAGTACTCCTTTCAGCCGTCAATCACATACGGATATATCATCATCATCATTTTACATCCGCTTTTCCCTGCTTGCAAGGGTTAGACATGTCTTATTCAGCACAGCATATCTCCACCCGTCACGGTCCTTCGTCATCTCCTCCGGTATTCTCTAACTGACTTGTGTGTACCGGGTGGCGTGGATCTCTGGAAAAGCACCTAAGCAATAGCAATCAGGAGTGATAATCCCAATTTTCAAAAATGAAGTCAAGGAAGATTGCTTTAATTATAGAGGGATCTCCTTGCTAAGCCTCCCTAGTGTAGGGCAAAGAGTGTGGTTTGGGCCCCTGGTGCAGCACAAATGATCAAATATTCACACTGCGGCAGACCTTTTTTAAACAACAACAACATCAAGGATTATCATGATGATATGGATATTTCAGTTCACACCTGTTTTTGTTTTTTGTTTGTCGGGGGTGGGGGTGGGAGACCTATGACAAAAATCAAAACAAAAAAACAAATGCATCTTTTTATTGTTTTTTGTTGCTGTTATTTTTTCTAGAAAAAGGGATATTTCGTTAAATATTGGATAAGAAACTAGGTTTAGGAGCAATTTGTAGAAATCACAAGGTTGACTATAAGAGACTCGTGGCAAATTCTAGAAGTAAAATTGTAAACTACAGAATGTATGTGTATATATAGTTTTATTGTGTAAAAGAGTGACAGATAATCTATAAACGTAACGGAAATTAGTCTCAACCAAATCTGCTACTGTCGAAACTTTTCGACCGAATGACAGAAAACAAGCTGGCAGTACCGACTGTTATACCAGAAATTTGCTAGTTGAAAGAAAAAGAAATGGAATATCTCAAAATGTTCACCTAAAACAGGGTAAAGAAGTGCCAAGAAATACCAATAGAAGGAAGACGCAGTAGAGGTAGACCACGAAAAACATGGGCGGAGGTGGTGAGAACAGACCTCAGCTCGCTGAAACTCACCAAGGAGATGACGAACGACCGTGACAAGTGGAGAGATGCTGTGCTGAATAGGACCCGTCCAACCCTTGCAAGCAGGGAAAAGCGGACGTAAAATGATGATGATGATGAATGTATACAGGGGTGTATAAACAAGACAAATTAAATGTAGAAAAAAACACAGTATACAGAAAAAGAAAAATCAATGACTAAGCTGTGAAAACTTATCAAATGAAATGAAAAAGAGAATCAAAGTAGGAGTGGTCAACATGCTGGTGATACTAAGATAGCTGTGTGTTTGTAGTAGTGGTCAGTACGTTGGTGATAGTAAGATAGCTGTGTGTTTGTAGTAGTGGTCAGTATGTTGGTGATAGTAAGATAGCTGTGTGTTTGTAGTAGTGGTCAGTATTTTGGTGATAGTAAGATAGCTGTGTGTTTGTAGTAGTGGTCAGTATGTTGGTGATAGTAAGATAGCTGTGTGTTTGTAGTAGTGGTCAGTACGTTGGTGATAGTAAGATAGCTGTGTGTTTGTAGTAGTGGTCAGTACGTTGGTGATAGTAAGATAGCTGTGTGTTTGTAGTAGTGGTCAGTACGTTGGTGATAGTAAGATAGCTGTGTGTTTGTAGTAGTGGTCAGTACGTTGGTGATAGTAAGATAGCTGTGTGTTTGTAGTAGTGGTCAGAATGTTGGTGATAGTAAGATAGCTGTGTGTTTGTGTTCTTGGAGTGACCACCTAAACAGTTAGGACATGAAATGTAGGTTTGGATTGCAAATATGAGAGATTCATGTATTTATGTGTTTAAAATAGATTTGGGAAATGTACACACACACACACACACACACACAGACACAGAGACACACACACACAGACACGCACACGCACTCGATGAACTGAGAAATGTCATACACGACCGGGACGATTGGTGAGGGCGTGCTGAATCTTTGCGAGTGTAAACTCGGCCGAAGAAGTAATAGTTCAGTCAACGGCATAGCCTACTCATGAAATTCACGTGCAAGTGGCTGAGTATTCCACAGACACGTGCACCTTTAAGGTAATTCTCAGGGAGATTCAGCGTGACACAAGTGTGACAAAACTAGACATGGCGGGTAAAATCCATCTTGCCAATTTCCCACAAAATATGACAAACAATGATATATAACCCGGAGCTCGGAACATCAATTTGGTCACATGGCCTGTTAGAAATAACATCCTTAAATCTGATGCTACCATCTTTAAAATGATGTCTATGAAGACAGTGGATTATATAGTTTTTCATATAAGATAGCAGACAAAAAAAGAAAACAAACATATCCGTGGAGATTCATCCTTACCGTTAAACCTTTGATCATAGGTCGCCCAACCAGGACTGACCTAGGGCTAAACGACAATATCACCCGCCCCCACCCTCCTTCATACACATAAGAACACAAATAAATATAAAAATTACCATGTGTAGGAGATACGTTAGTAAAATCAAAAATAGCTCCTCATTATTCCGTTCCGGTGTCTTGCCCTGAGAAGTAGGGGAAAATCAACAATGTTATACCGTGTAGTTATTGAGAACCAATTATTTTATCAACAGTACTGCTTGAGAATCGAATTCAAAAATAGCAGCGTTGAGAAGAGGAGATAAGTCATTTGAAATAAAGAATGACGCCAAACGAACGCAATATTTCCAACTGACTGACATTTTTATGAAGGATGGATATTAATATGAACATAATAGCCAATAATCCAGCTTTTTGCAGGTATATCAACCAGTAAGCCTTTTGCTTTTCATTTCTCGTATGCTTATTTGCATAATTCGATATATATACACACATATATATATATTTGTTCTTGTTTCTTTTCCTTCTTCTGTCTTGCTCGCTGTCCAATCAAACATTGTTGATAATTTTAATTTCATTAAATATGGTGGAATTATGAAGTTACAGACATTGCTAAGCGCATATGTTTTTACCGTCCTTCTACATCATTCAGACGAGGAACGTTTAAAGTCAAATCGCCATCGATTTCTGACCCTACAACTTCTGGCAGAGATAAGCAATTCTGATCACTGGAACTACGGTCGTTTCTACGAAGTTGAAACAATGATTGATTTGTCGACAAACCAATTCTTTTATTTTAAAGATGCATTAATACTACGCTTCCATTTTTCCGATGCAATAGTCGGTTATCCTCTCGAGTTTTTGCAATTCGTCAACAACCAACCATACGAAATGGTTTTCAATGAAACATGTGATGAGAAGCAGCCTTTCGTCAATTTCTGCCAGAAATATAGTAAAGGTAGCAGTTCCTACAAAATTAAAGGGTACTGTTGTCCGTTAAATGTTCAGATTCGTTGCGTTTTATATGACCCTTTATGGTATTCTGTTAATACGCTCGGCATCCCTAAAATTATTCAAAACCTTGTGGTAGAGGTCTTTAGAAGGGACTCAGATAATGGAGGAAACTTAGAGAGCGAAAGTTTCGTGAAAAGCAGTCGTTTGCTTGTTCACGGTAAAACTGTCGATGAACAAAGCAATGACCTTCATTTCACGGCCCGCGTTATTCGGCAGCCAAATATTACTTGTCAAAGATCGATATGTTCAAATGTATCATATTTATTGATACCTGTTGCAAGTTCATCAGTAAAAGAGAAAAGTATACAGACACAACAGACCTTGGGGGGCGTTGATGAGTACTTGCTTATTAAGAAGAAGTTCTTTGATTTAAATGGAATCTCGTGCGGAACAACTGGAATATTAGCCGAAACTATTTTGCAAAAGAAAGACCTTTGTTTAGATTCCTTTGTTAAAACATGTTTCAAGAATCAGCCTCTGAGTTTCTGGCTTGACGACCATCTCAAGAAATCTAACAACATTGACACTATTGACAAATCAAAATATTTCCTATCGCATTTTATCAAACCAATACCTCCTTATATTGGATCAATTCCTGGCTGGATGCCAAATATATCAATGTTATTCACAGAAAATGTGAAGCATTCTGTTAAAGCACAGCTAGATATTATCATAAATCTTAACAAAAAACTTCTTCCTTCCGCTGTTCCATTGTTAAGTGAAGGTGCTATTGGAACTGTGTATAGTCACCCATTTTCAGACGAAGACAACCAATATGAGATTGGTATAAATATAATCAATAAAGGACTAGTTACAGGACATTTTAAACTATCATTGAACTGCGAACCTGATAAACAGTTCAAGGTATCTACTTTGGCACCATTGGAAGCAGAAACTGTGGTATTTTATCAAATCATCGATTTAATTGTTGACAGAGAAAATAATGACATGGTCGTTGAAAGCTCTGACAAAACTCTGATACCGATGCAATGTATATTAGAATTATGGAACGAAGATCAGAAAACGGTGAAATCGAAGTATATTACTTTAGAAGAAAATAATATTTGTGTTTGCTTGGACGGTTGTGAATGTAGTTGTGGTCCAAAATATATATGCGAAGTCAAAACAACGAAAGTGATTTATCCTCCAATGATACTTTATAGCGTCGATACATGTGTTATTATTTTCGCGCTCTTGATTTTCTGTATGATACTTAACTTGCTAAAAGTGTTCTTTGGCCTTTGTTTCCCCCTTTACATTGGCGAAGTTGGGCTGTGCGTCTTCATAAAAAGCAACTTTCAGACAAAATATTTCGATAAAGATATTGAAAATAAAGATGTAGAGTACAACGATTACGGTTACCCAAGACACCCAAAAACTAAAGAAAGAGTTCGTGCTCTGTCAAGAAAGATGTTGTTTGTTATAAATTTATTCTTCTTCTTTTATTTGCCTTTTATTGGCATTCATTGGATTTTAGTACATCATAAGATCAGGAAAAAGAAGTCGGAGATACATTTGAAAAACGTGAGTACAGTTGTTGATCTGCTGAATGAAGGAGACGATTATTTTTGTCTGCACCATGCTTTAGACAGACCATCATCTCATTGTCTATCATCAGATATGTCAGAATTGCCGAAACACATACAGGAAAAAAGGGATGCGATATTAAATGAATATAAGCAGAAAGTGTGGAGAACGACATATCCCGAAAATGACGTGACCAGGTCTTTGAGAAAATCTCATAGAGTCCTTTCAAATACATCGTTAAAAAAGAATAGATTTCAAAATTTATTTCATAGATTTACGAAAACTGAGACTGAATCTCTGTCGTCTGAGAGTGAGAAAAGCATAAGGGACAAGCTATTAAGAATTGAAGCAATGTCACGAATGGGTGGTGCGCACAAATACGGTAGTCTTAACGCAAACGAAAGTTATTCGTCCTCATCCGACTATGGATCTCAACAGTCACAGATATATGACAACCCTCATTTACAATCTTGAATATAATGGTAGAATTTGTCAAACAATTTCATATATTAAAGATGTCATTGAAAATATTCAGGATTCATAAGGGGGGAGGGGTGTAAAAAAAAAGTAGCAACTCGTAATTTGAGGAGCGTTTTTAGAATGTCCTTGATAACCTTCCACCACAAGAAGAAACCATACAAGAAATAATTAACACTGGAATTTATTTCTTTGAAAAATACTTATCCAGGGTCATTTCAAATGTATTTCTATCTTCTTTCTGTTTTTTTTTTTTTTGCTTGTTTGCTTTTTGTTTATTATTTCATTTTTTGTTTGTTTTGTTTTTCTCGCTTTGTTGTTGTTGTTTGCATACATCTACATTGAACAACACTGAAGTGTTATTATTAGCATAGAGTTATGCTCCTTTGCGTTCTGAGTTCAAATCTGCCGAGGTTAACTTTGCCTTTCATCTTTACGGGGTCGATAAAATAAAGTCCCAGTAATGCACTGGGATAATCGCTGGCCTTGTGCCAAAAGTAGAAAAACTATTACTTTTTTTCTCTCAAAATTTCGTTAGACTTGCATGGTTCAATCAATGCTAGTTCCGAGCATCATCATCATCATCCTCAATTCGTCGTCATCATCATCATTTCACATGAGTTTCCCCACGCCTGCATGGGCCGGACGGGTCCCCTCTCTTGCACAGCGTTTCGCCACATTTTACCTTATTGTGACATCTGTCCTGAGTTTAAGCATTCCGAAATTAGCTTTCACCACGTCTGTCCGTGTTTTCCTTGGTCTTCCTCTTTTGCAGCTTCCTTCCAAATCAAACACCTGGCACAACTCTCATCAGCCAAACGTATTCTCGAAATGACACGCTCTTCTCTCCCTCTCACGTGATATCTTTATTTCTCTCATCTTCGTATCGTCTTTCACGCACACTAATGACATCTTGCTTGTGCCGTGGATTGGCAGTAGTAATCGGTAGAGCATCGGACACCATGCTACATGGCATAGAGTTAAGTCCTTTTACGTCCTGAGTTCAAATCTCGCCAAGGTTAGCTTCGTCTTTCATCCTTACGAGAATCGATAAAATAAAGTACCAGTAACGCATTGAGGTCGATTTAGTCAACGTTACCTTCAAATTACCGGCCTTGTGTCTATTATATCAGAAATCAATGTTGAATGATTGGACTTTTCAACTTCCATCGAATTATCTTTCGCTCATTGCCATCACTATTTTCATGGCATTCTTCATTGTCTGTTTCTCCGTAAACACGCAGTTGATCCAGATTAAGTATGTAGGGATTAGTTAATTCTTTCCGACTGCCAGGAAGCAGAGGAAGGGAAAGAGATTGACAACTTGCCAGACCTCATTCGCTTACCTCGTTGGATGGAACCTGCCAGATCGGACCAAGGAAACAATGTTTCCATTAGTCTTTCCATTGCTAATTCTATCTACCGGTCGCAACTTCTGGAAGAAGGAGCAATGTGAAATAGAGTGTCTTGCTCAAGGACATAACACATCATCCGGCCCGGGAATCGAACTCACAACCTCACTATTGCGGATCCAATTCGCTAACCACTAAGTCATGCGCTTTAACATAAAGCAGAAAACGAACATTTCTATCGTCTGTTTCATCAACCTCTTTCAATGTTAGTTGTTTCTTTAGTTAGTTGTGTCTTTTTTGTCCAGGAAGGTCGTCAATAGGGTTAGCAAAATAGACAAAATATGTTTCCATACAGCTCTCACTTTACTTGTTAGTTATTCTCAGGATTTTAGGATATTTTCAATGGCATCTTTCATATAAAATTGTTTCCCAAATTCCACCAATTAAATTACTACTGTTCTAACAGGAATTGCTTGAGCCAAGGTTCTTCTTTTAAAAACGGTAAACCTTGAAAGCAGCAGTTACATAGTAACTCATGGGATACAAAAGATACGTCGTGTTTAGAGGCAAAAATAGGACTTTCACATATTTGCAGGGGAAAGTGATTTGAGGCTTTATTTAAAATTAAAACACTTTGATTGCATAAGCTGGTTCCTTTCCCAATACCCCTCTACGCTTGGTCAAAAATATGGTTAAAAAGCAATCTTCAAAAAGTGGTTCGGTCATACATGCTTACTTAGCTTTTAAGAATCCTGGGATTCTGTGCAAGAGCAAGATACCCAAGCATGGGTTTTAATTTAAAGTCCCCCCGTTGCATTTCCTCGCAACAACAGAGGTGTTAAACGATCTTTCGACACTTTAAATCCTGTTTGCAATTTTTCTTTCTTTGATAAAAAAAAATGTCTCATTGAAGAAAAACCTTTTTCACACCTCTTCCACCTTCTTTTCCACGCCTCTTCCCTACCTCTTCCACCTTCTTTTTCACACATCTTCCGTACCTCTTCGACACCTCTTCCACACCTTTCCACCTTCTTTTCCACGCTTCTTCCAGGCCTCTTCCACACCTCTTCCACCTTCTTTTCCATGCCTCTTCCACCGACACTGGATATTATTCGTCCAATCCTCCATAAGAGGGCTTAATTCAGTTCTTTTACTTGTGCTACATATCGCCTGCCTTTGCAGCTTTACCCGTCATACGGACGTTGGGAATTATTGTTCGTGATTCTAATCTCTCAAACCAAACAGAATAAGCAGCAAAAGATTCTTCAGATCTTGCTGGAATCTCATTGTCTTTTGTTATATTTAATTTAATTCCAGAAAGGACCCCATAAAGCTTTTATTTTAATAAAACCTTATGATGTTTTCAGAGTGAATTCTTTTTTTTCATTGCAACTTCCACCTTCTCTCCCCAGGGAAAAGACCGCTTCAATCATGATACCGTTTCTTGTTGTCCTCTTACCGGAACTTAATGTAGTTTTAAAGTTTTCTTTCTTTTCCTATTATTCTAATTATTCATACTGACGCTTCATTCGTCACTCATAGGCCCCACCTCCCAATTTTTTTTTGCTTTCATCACATTCATATTTTTTATATAACTTCCAATTTATCACCCAAGACAAAAAATACTTCCTTCTTCTGACCACTAGAATATTTTTTGTCAGTCATTGAGGGTATTATATTTAGATAGAACGAGACAACGCCATTGCATAGAGTTTACAATAACATCACACTATAACTAACTTGATGTTTGATAAAAAGAAGAGAAAAAAACACATAACATAAAGCAGGGATATGCAACATATTCCATTGGCGGGCCACTTTTGAACATTGGAACAACTTTTAGGACCATTAATATTTATTAAGCACTATTCCAAAGATTCACCACAACTTCTTTCCATAACATGGAACTGGGAAATTATAACCCACATAACCCTATCAATGAAGCCCTTTAGTATAGGTCAACTAACAGAAAATTGTATCACAGTTACGAAAAAAATTCTAAATAAACCTACAAGGTAAAAATCAAAAACGTTCATCGTGGGCCACTCTGACTGGTCTGGCGGGCCAGATTGTGGCCCGCAGGCCGCCGGTTGCACGCCCTGGCGTAGAGCATAGGATTCCTACGTGGAATTAACTGGAGATGACCATTGTCTGAACTGTAATATCTGCAATCCAAATATGGTATATGCTTTTGATAAAATGGCGTGTAGTAAGTAGCAAAGGTAGATACAGGTGGCACAGCGCATGCTCACAATTACGACGATTGTCACAGAAAAGTTTCTATTACATCATTAGAATAACAAAACAAAACAGATTTCCACAAGACATTTAAAAATATCACAGTGCCAATAAAGATTATATCTGTTGATTCGGAGTTTCGTATCTGATTATAAACTGAGAATTCTACTATGTGAAACTGTGTGTGTGTGTGCTCGTATCAGTGTGTGTGTGTGTGTTTGTACGTGAGTGTATGTATGTGTTCGTGTGTGTGTGTTTGTACGTAAGTATGTATGTGTTCGTGTGTGTTCGTACGTGTGTGTGAGTGTACGCATGTGTGAGTGTGAGTGTGTTCGTACGTGTGTGTTGTGTTTGTACGTGTGTGTGTTTGTGTGTTCTTGTGAGTGTGTGTCTGTGTGTTCGTGTGTGTGTGTTCATGTGTATGTGTACATCGTAATCGTAATCGTCATCGTTTTTACGTCGAGTTTTCTATGCTGGTACTATACATAGAGTACTCTTCTTTCCTTTGCTTTTTCTACGGAAATACTCAACATATGTATATATAATTAAATAGCTCTGTACTATACATAGAACACTCTGCTTTCCTTAACCTTTTCTACAGAAGAACTTAACACATAAACAGCTCCCACCGGGAATGATTGAAGCAAATTCTGCATCTTGTAAATGTGATTGGCATCGTCCAGCCTGATAAGCTGAGCACTCTACGGTTATAAGGAAATTAACCAGCATAAAACATGGATATATATATGGAATAGATTACTCTATTAAAACTATTCCGACACCTTCCAATACAATTTACACCAAAATGCTAATTGAGAAAGTTGAAAATGTTATATAAAGAATGAGATGGAAAGCTATGATATTTGATGGACAGTTCAGTACTAATTCAACGGATTACTTTGACATTAAGTCATGCAAATATCCACCAAGAGTTAAAGATATGGCCCCCTTCGAATTAGAGTTAGTTAATATGATCAATCAACTAAAATTTCGTAAGTACGAAAATAATTTTCAAACTAAACTCTCTAATGATATTTCTAATATTAAGTCTTCTAATAATAGTTTCCGATAAAACTAAACATTTATGTGAAGTTAATAACCAACCTTTAACAGATAAAATTACTACTAAATATCAAAAAACTAAAAATAACACCTATAATAATGAAGTTAAAGATATAGCAAGATAATAGAACTGAAAGCCTAGCAAAACGTAAAGCTTATATTACACTTAAGAACATAAAATAGATTTTAATAACCGACCTATTTGTAGACTTATAACCCTGCTAAATCAGAAATTGGTCTTGCTTGTAAAAAAAAAATCTTAAGAAATATCGTTAAACAAATAAGAAATAAAACAGAATTATTTCAATGGTTAAATACATCTTCAGTTATATCTTGGTTTAATAATATACAAGAGAAAAAAATATGTCTAGATTTACCCAATTTGATATAGTAGATTTCTACCCTTATATTACTCACTCCTTATATGCCAAAGCATTAGAATTTGCTAAACAATTTACTGATATATCAGAACTAGAGGAAGATGTAATTTTGCATGCCAGAAAAACTTTACTTTTTGCCAAAGACGAAATCTGCGTAAAGATTCCTCCTCTACACACAAGAGAAATTCCCCAATCACACAATCGGATTATATCGAGATGACAGGTTAGTGGTCTCACATACCACCAATGCCCATGATCTTGACAAATTTCGTAAATATTTGATAAAAGCCTTCTGTAATATAAATCTTAAAATCACAATGGGTACAAATCTAACCAATGCTAACTTAGTATTTAAAAACCTTATCCCGAATATTAATCGTAGGATATCAACCCTCTCTTCTTTTGAAGAAATATTTAATAAAGCAGCCCCTTATTATAATAAGGCCCTTTAAAATAGTGGTTTTAACGAATTAATTAAATATATACCTAATCCTACTAATACTATTAAACATAATAATAGGCAAAGAAAAATAATTTGATTTACACCACCCTTTTCATTAGCAGTAAAAACAAATGGAGGCAGAAAGTTCCTTGATCTCTTGGATAAACATTTCCCCTCACAACATAGATATAATAAAATATTCATGCAGTCCTTCTATGAAATCCAAGATTACCAATGGGAAAATACACAGAGAAAATCCAGGATGTTCATGCAGAAATGCAGGAGAATGTCCTCTACAGGGCAAATGTAACATAAAATCTATTGTATAAGAGGCTAAAGTGACACATGTAAAAACTAACCAACTAACTACCGGTGAGCGATATGTGAGTGTGACTCAAGATAAATTCAAACAAAGATACTACGCACATGTCGCTTCCTGAAAAAAAGAAAACCACGGCGCTGGCAAACAGAGTGTGGGAGATGAAAGAAGTGGAATTCCATATGTAATTAATTGGTCC
>OZ024753.1:13956495-13958995 GCA_964016885.1 Eledone cirrhosa | reverse complement strand
CACTCTTCCATACGGACGGTTCATTAACCGAAAACCCCCCAAGAGATATGTGAAATACTGAACGAACAGTACAAAAGTGTGTTCACATGTCCACTGAGGCACATGCAAATAACGAAGCCAGGGGAGTTCTTTGATGCCACAACAACATGAAGAAATGGCAACCATCAACCACATAGACATAACGGAGGAGGATGTGGTGTACGCCATTGATGAAATTAGAACAGACTCGGCTGCTGGACCTGATGGATTCCCAGCAGTTCTCTTAAAAATATGTAAGCGGGCCTTAGCAACTCCACTGAAGATGCTCTTCAGAAGCTCCTTGGCTAGCGGTGTACTACCCAGGGAGCTGAAAGAAGGCACAATATACCCTATCCATAAAGGAGGTAGCAGAGCGGAGGCCAAAATCTATAGGCCAGTCTCCCTGACGTCGCATATCAGTAAGGTCATGGAGCGAGTCGTCAGAAAGAAACTGATCACTTTCCTCGAGGAAAATGACCGCCTGACTAGCACGCAACATGGCTTCCGCCCAGGAAGAAGCTGCCTTACACAGCTGCTACATCACTACGACTGGGTACTGAGACAACTACTAGACAGCTCACATGTGGACGTGATATATCTTGACTTTGCGAAGGCCTTTGATAAGGTCGACCACGGAATGATATGTCACAAACTACACGGACTCGGCATAACTGGAAAATTAGGTGAGTGGCTGCATGGCTTCCTAAGGGACAGAAGCCAGGCAGTCGCAGCAAATGGGGCCCTCTCGAGGGAAACACCGATAACAAGTGGGGTGCCCCAGGGGACAGTCCTGGGACCACTACTGTTTTTGGTGGCTCTCTCGGACATGCCCTCTGTGGTGTATGCAACAACATCCCTCACTAGCTATGCTGATGACACTAAGGTAGCACAGGCAATCAAAAACCCGGCTGACGCTGCCCTTTTACAGCAGGATCTGGATGCCATATACAGATGGGCGGAAGAAAACAACATGCAGTTTAATGCTGGCAAATTCCAAGCCCTACAATACAAACCTGCAAACACAAATATAGTGGAACACAGCTACACAGGACCAGGAGGAACCGATATCCCCGTGTCAAAATCGATACGAGACCTGGGCATAGACATGAGCGATGGTGCATCTTTTTCTTCACACATCATGAAAGTGGCGACAACGTGCAGACGACTCGCTGGCTGGATCTTGAGGACTTTCCGGACAAGAGATCGAGACACC
This sequence comes from Eledone cirrhosa, assembly GCA_964016885.1. NCBI lineage: Eukaryota > Metazoa > Mollusca > Cephalopoda > Octopoda > Eledonidae > Eledone > Eledone cirrhosa. The sequence goes on along the minus strand of OZ024753.1, from coordinate 13,957,764 downwards.
ATGTTGACACTGTGGAGGACTTTTGTCCTAAGCCGCCTGGACTACTGCTCCCAGTTGTGGTCACCCCATAGTGTCAAACTAACCACGGAGCTTGAGGCAATCCAGCGAAGCTACACCAAGAGGATTGACAAGATGAGGGAGACAAGCTACTGGGAGAGGCTAAAGGAACTGAACCTCTACTCCTTGGAGCGAAGACGGGAGAGATACGCAGTGATCTACATGTGGAAAATCCTGGAGGGACTAGCACCAAACTTTGGCATTGGGAGCTGGACCAACCGTCGAACAGGACGTCACTGTGTGGTGCCAAAGGTCCCGTCTTCCACACCTAGAATAAGGAGCAGGTATTGCAATAGCCTGGGATTCAAGGGCACTCAACTCTTCAACAGGCTGCCGAGGCATCTGAGAGACTTGCATGACGTGGAGGTGGATGTCTTTAAGAAACATCTCGACACCTTGTTATCCAGGATCCCGGATGAGCCCACAGCAAGACACGAGGGAAACCTAAGGGCAGCAGCAACAAACTCCCTCTTACACCAGTGGCCAACCTATACAGGCTGGAGATAAAATGTGTAGCAACAAGGGCGGTGCCCCAGCATGGCCTCAGCCGGATGGCTGAAACAGGTAAAAGAATAAAAGAATAAAAGAATATATATACATATATATATATATATATATATATATATATATATATATATATATACATATATATATACATATATATGTGTATATTGTTATACTTTGGGAGGGTCATGTTGCCAATAAGAAACACACGTACCAGTTGCTTTCACTTCAATTTATTATATATTTATAAATTTACAAATTTATAAATTTATAAATTTCTGGTTGGTTGGTTGGTTCCACAACCAGATAGTTGTTTATATATAGTCATAGTCCTTTCGTCACACACTCTGTGACCTCTTCAGTGACTGGGGATTCCTTTCTTTGTTTCTGTGCCTCTCCTTTGTTCTGTCCTACGCCATTTTGTTTCTGTGTGTGTGTGTTGTGTGCTCAGTTTGCGCATGCGCCACTTCCGGGTGTCCGTGTGTGTTTATGTTCATTTATCTATTTGTTTATTTATTTATTTATTTACATGTTATTGGTTGGTTGTTTGTTCTATGTGTGTGTGTGTTTTCATTTTGTCCTTAATTGTAAGTTGTGATGTTGCTGTTCCACTCATATTATCTATTCAAATAGATAAATGAACATAAACACACACGGACACCCGGATGTGGCGCATGCGCAAACTGAGCACACAACACACACACAGAA
>OZ024753.1:13891495-13953995 GCA_964016885.1 Eledone cirrhosa | reverse complement strand
CTGCACAATGATAACCTGCGCATCGTTGTTTCCCTGAGGCTCAGCCTGTGGATCTGTGAGCCAAACAAATGTCGCTGCGGATCCACTGTGGACTCTTTCGGAATCCACCCACTTTCCTGTCGCTACCGTGCCGGCCGCCTCCCACGCCATGCTGCCCTCAACGAGGTTATAAACCATGGCTTAGACGCTGCGGGCTTCCCTTCCCAGCTCAAGCCGGTGGGGATGGACCGAGGGGACGGCAAAGGCCAGATGGCATGACCACCTTCCCGTTCCGCGGTGGCAAACCCCTCGTCTGGGATGCCACTTGCACCGACACTTTCTCCAGCAGCAACCTGGTGCAGTCTGCGACTAACCCAAGTACTGCTGCGCTTCGGGCTGAGGAGGGCAAACTCTCCAAGTACCGGTCGCTCTCCGACAGGTTTGCGGTCGTACCCTTGGCAGTGGATACTTCTGGTGTCCTTGGCCCTAGGGCTACCTCCCTACTGACCACCATTGACGCTGAGCCGGCCAGCCGCATGTGTGAACCTCGTGAGATGAGAACGGCTCTTCCAGCGCATCTCCCTTACCATCCTCCGGGTAAACGCCTTCTCCATTCTGTCCACCGAGGCCGTGTGGAGACCAGCGCGTGGGACCCCATTTGCTCATAATAGTGAGAGATGAGGAGGGCGAGAGAGATGGAGGCGATGACAGTGGGAGTTCAGCTACTCTGTATTCGGACCGGGTGTACGCTCCCTACTTTCAAATACGTGGACCTTTAACAGTTAAGAGATTTATAATTGAAAAAAAAAAAGAGAGAATTACTTTACCAGCGATATATCTCCCGAGAAACAACAAAAACGAAGCTCGACGTCGACAGCTTTCGAATGCAATAGTATATCAACGAACCATCTAAGGGAGATAACTAAATCTACTAAATTCAAGGGAATTAACTCAAGCAAACAATATTTTTTGTTTTGTTTTTGTTTTTTTCTATAATAATTGTTTCTACTTTTGGCACAAGGCCAGTAATTAAACCAGTGTATTACTGGTGCTTTATTTTATCGACCCCGTAAGGATGAAAGGCAAAGTTAACTTCGGCAGGATTAGAACTCAGACCATAAAGGGGCGTAACTCTATGCTACAAAGCATGGCGTCCGACCCTCTACCGATACTGCCAATCCACATAATGGATAGAAACGCAGACGGTCGGGGAGAGTGAGAAACAAAGAGGCAGACAGACAGACAGACAGAGAAAGAGATATCGTAAATGTCGTTTATTTGGCAGTTGAAATATATTTGTTTCTACTTTAGGCACAAGGCCAGCAATACCCAGTTCATTACTGGTACTTTATTTTATCGACTCCGTAAGGATGAAAGGCAAAGTCAACCTCGGCGGGATTTGAAATATATTAATTCCACTGTTTATAGATGAAATTATTTCATCTTAGACGTGTTGAATATCTGCCGGCTCCTGTCAACAACAAATATATACATATATATCTTTAGCCTTTGTAGTATATACAGGGTGTTCCCAAAAAATGTATACACACTTCAAAAGCATTCTAATAAATATTTCCTGTATAGGTAATCAAAGTGTGTATACATTTTTGGGGACACGCTGTTTATATACACCCCTTCCAGTGGGTCGTGTCAGAAGCAACCATCTCCAACTGATCCGAATGGATCCCCAAGCAAAATCAGTTGAGCTCACAGATTTTATCAAACCATCTTGCTCGGGGTCTACCCTTGGGTCTCTTGCCAGTTGGTTTTTCCCATAAAATTTGTCCAGCGATTCTTTCCTGAGACATTCTAACCACATGTCCATAGTATCGGAGCTGTGATCTCTCCATTTGGAGAAGTAGTGGCTCTACCTGGAGTGACTCTCTGATCTCCAAGCTCCAAATCTGTCCAGTGATTCTTTCCTGAGACATTCTAACCACATGCCCATAATATCGGAGCTGTGATCTCTCAATTCAGAGAAGTAGCGGCTCTACCTGGAGTGTCTCTCTGATCTCCGAGCTAAGCACTCTATCGAGTAAAACGCTTCGGAGAAACCCTATTTCGGCCGCTTGCATTCGCGATCGTATTATTTCAATCATTACCCAAGATTCATGACAATAGATAAAGGATGGCATGAATGCCGAATTGAAGATAGTGATTCTGGCTTTTACGCCTACCTCCCTTCTGATTACTGAATGCTGAAGCTGGTGCATTACTGCATTAGCTCCTGCTATCCTTACACTCAATTCAGCCTACTGCCTTCCATCACTCGTGAACACGGCCTCAAGATACTTAAACTTCTCTACCTACTTCAGTGGAACTATATTCACATGTAGAGTGCGCTGCATGTCCTTCCTTGAGAGGACGAACGTCTGGGTTTTCACAGCACTAATTTTCATTCCAGCCATGCAGCACTCGGCATCAAACCTATCGAGTTTAAGTCGAAGATCACCTTCTGTCCTGTCAAGTAACACCATGTCATCTGCAAATTCCAGCCCACTGATTTTACACCTGCCAGTCATGATACCACTTCCAGCCTGGCTGCACATGTCAAACCTGTTCATGTAAATAATGAACAGGAGAGGTGACAGTACGCATCCTTGGCGGAGTTCGACTCCCACATTAAATGGTTTTGATTTAGCACCATTTATCCCAACACAAATACTCAGGCATCCATATAGATATCAGGGCCTGATAATGTTCCCAGGTAGCACGGCCAGGCAATAGATTTCTGGAAGTTATCTATGGGCTCAGGACCGAAAGTCCTTCAGAAAGAGTGGCTAGTTGATTTTTGTCGACGCCCAGAGTCTCCCCAAGCACGTTGCTGCTTTTTACCAGACACTAAACCTTATAGAATGCCAAGGTGGAGTTTCCACCAATCGCACTGCCTGATTGGCTGAGGGCTGCGAGCGCTTCAGGCATTCCAATTTACTTATGCTCCCTCTCGGCCTTTGCTTGACCCAGGACTGCAATTCTGTCAGGGAGAAGAGCTGTGGAAAACTGCGTCTAGCAAACAACGACAACATTTGTTCACCATCAAGAAAAAGATGGAGATGTGATAACCTTAGTGCATATTTGCACATCATCAGCGACGGCATGCCACAAAAAGCGAAAGAGTAAACACTCAAGTACAATCAGGTGTGGACCAGAACAAGGCACCTCGGTCAGGCGGTAGTAGATGATGGGTGCGATGTATGCATTTGCCACCTTTGCCCGGCCTTTCGGGGATAGCTTCCTCTCGACCTATTTCTGGATGAGAGTGTGTCAATTTGGAGCTACGGATCAAACCAGACCCTGAGCAATTTAACCGATCCATCCAACACCCGACAATGCTGAAGGACGGCATGGACCTGCCTCTCCAGGTGCTTCGCTGAAGGCCCACTAAATTTTCCTGGCTAATTTAATAATGGTTTCTTATATAGGCACAAGGCCAGCAATTGGGGAGGGGGAGTCGATTAAATCGACTCAGTAGGTTACTGGTACTTTATTTTATCGACCCCGTGAGGATGAAAAGCAAAGTTAACCTCGGCGGGATTTTTTGAACTCAGATCATAAAGGACCGTAGCTCTATCCTGCAAAGCATGGCGTCCGACCCTTTACCGATACTGCCAATCCACCACCCTCCTGGCTAATTTAATAATAATGATTTTTTAAGTTGTAAATAATCGAACACTCTTATAAAATTGATTACCATGCTGTTGTAAATATAATTTTAAACAGATAATGTACACATGTATGTATAAAGTAGATTATGTACTTGTAACTGTGTAAAGTGTGTGACGTGAACAATCTATGTGGTTTATCAATATATACAGCAAGTTTCTATACCCTAGATGTTAGGGTGTATATATTTGTAGTTTATCAATATATACACCAAGTTTCTATAGCCTAGATGTTAGGGTGTATATATTTGTGGTTTATCAATATATACAGCAAATTTCTATACCCTGGATCACAGGAAGTGTATATATTTGTGGTTTATCAATGTATACAGTGAGTTTCTATACCCTAGATGTCACGGTGTATATATTTATGGTTTATCAATGTATACACCAAGTTTCTATACCCTGGATCGCAGGAAGTGTATATATTTGTGGTTTATCAATGTATACAGTGAGTTTCTATACCCTAGATGTCAGGGTGTATATATTTGTGGTTTATCAATATATACACCAATTTTCTATACCCTGGATCACAGGAAGACACTCGACAAGAAATGGAAACAAAACTGAAGGAAAAGAAAGCACACTCAATACTACTACTACTACTACTACTACTATTAATAATAATGGTTTCTTTATTAACCACACAGGACTGACAAGAAGAAAACATTAAAGATGTCACATGATGACACAATGTGGGGTTGTTTGTGTAAAAAGTGTGATAACAGAAAACACAAAAGATAAATATTAAATAATAATAAAATTAATAATTATAACAATAATAATTGTTTCTACTTTTGGCACAAGGCCAGCAATTACCCAGTACATTACTGGTACTTTATTTTATCGACCCCGTAAGGATGAAAGGCAAAGTCAACCTCGGCAGGATTTGAACTCAGATCGTAAAGGGACGTAACTATGCTGGAAAGCATGGCGTCCGACCCTCCACCGATACTGCCAATCCACCGCCCTCAAATTATAACAATAATAATGACATATGGTGTGTGTGTGTGTGTGTTAATCTAAACTAAACTATAATAAAGTAAGGAGTGCGGGACTGCGTACGGTTTATAATTTTGTATCCCCTTAGTAAAATAAGTTGGATTACTTTGAATAAATAATAAATGAATATTACATAATTTATCTACTAAATTTTGTAGCTGTTGATTAAATTTATTTTATTACCTATTTAAAGATTCACTTCTTCAAAAGTTTCAAATGTCAACACTTCCGGTTAGCAATCGCTTAAATAAATATTCATATATTTCCGTCACTAATTTTCTCCTAACGCAGTTTATATATAATATCGTCTTTTTTAATGTATCATGGATTACGTTACTGATTACATAAGACAGTGTAACACAGTCTTCGTTCAATTTCTGTGTATTATATATTGTCAATTACGATTTTATTTGATGTATCATAGCTACATGTATATATACTTGCGTATAATATCAATATATACATTACACATGCTAGCAGAAAACCACCCGAGGGGTGGTTTTTCTGCTAGTAATTATAACAATAATAATGGCATATGGTGTGTGTATGTGTGTGTTTTAAACATATAGATTTATATATACATATATATACACATATTATACATACATATATACATATACACAGATACACATATATATATATACATATATACATATACATATATATATACATATATACATATATACATATACATACATATATACATATATACATATACATATATACATATATACATACACACACACATACACATATATATATTATATATATATATTATATATATATATATATATATATTATATATATATATATATATATTATATATATATATATATATATATTATATATATATATATATATATATATTATATATATATATATATATTATATATATATATATATATATATATTATATATATATATATATATATATATTATATATATATATATATATATTATATATATATATATATATATTATATATATATATATTATATATATATATATATTATATATATATATATATATTATATATATATATATATTATATATATATATATATATTATATATATATATATATTATATATATATATATATTATATATATAATATATATATATATATATATTATATATATAATATATATATATATATATATATATATATATATATATATATATATATAAAATGTGGGTAATATTAAATATTATCCAATTACAAGTATGAGAGTTTCTCAATGTGAAATAAGAAATATAATACAGAGCCGAAATACTATAAAAATATCTATATGTGTGTATATATGTGTATGTATGTGCAATAAAGAATGAGTGTATATATATATATATATATATATATCTATGTATATAATTGTTTGTATTTCTTAGTTCAATGAAACAAGCATCAATATAATTTGACAGTTTTCCTAGATTTTCGTCTCCAGAAGACGTAATGTAAGAGTTCTCCTAAGAAATATAATCCTGCTAGACACATCCACATACATGCCAGGAATAATATTCGGTACCATATTGGCAGATAGTCGAGAAATGGATAAATCCAGGTTCTAGTACGAAGAGCAATCCATACCATCCACATTTGATAGCAAGTCGTTAAAGCCAGAATTCCCAAGATTCCGTTCTTAGGATAAGTTTGGTAATGGAAGAATTTGTCCAACCACTGAAGCACCACTGGCATCGTATGTAGAAGATGGTTGAGCCACCAGGGGATGATGTCATCTAAGTAAGTTGGGTATATTAGTTGACGATTGAAGAAATAGATACACCAGAATGAAATGCAGACGAAATTGCCAAGAGGAAACGCCATTCCGCAAGATATATACCTCGCCAATCGCAACAGTTTCGTTTTGTTGTAAAGATCGTTGGAAAAAGCGGTGTTTGAGTTGAATTCCTTGTTACTGAAGACATCAGAAATGAAAGCCGTTCCAAAATAAACGGTTTGTAAGACAATATCCCAGTAGGTAACATAACGTAGCTTACCAGCATAGACAGACCAGCCGTAAGTAACAACAAACGTATCGTAATAGAAACCAAATCCAGTTATGAGGAGACAAAGCAAATGAAATAATGTTATTAGAACCTTTGCCATTTTTCTTTTTCCTCCGTTTTTTTTATTTTACCTTCTCTTTCAAAAGTTATTCTCCAATTCTTTATACTTTAGTAGTAATTTCTTTCTACTCTTCCGTAAAATAATTTGGTTTGGACGAACAATTGAGTTCATTCAGACAAAAAAAAAAAGAACGTAAAATTCTGGGAAGAAGAAACAACCAGAACTATTTTTACCTTTTTTTTCTGATGTTTAAAAGAAAGTTGAAATGAAAAATTTTTAAATAAATTTCAATGAAAGATTTCTAGTTTGGTTTGTGTCAAACTTTTTTTACTAGTATATTTTGCACTGACTCCTGTTAATTCAAGAATATTTCTCCTGCACCGAGAAAAAGTATGTTAAATATATTCTCTAGTTTTATGTAACATGTATCTTATCTAAAAGAACAGTTTCAAAGTCCACTAACAGAAAACGTTATACCTCTTAACATGCATGATTGACCAATGATTTCAGGTTAATATCTCACCATTTAACAAAAGAAAAAAACAAAACAATTGTCATTCAGCTTTCTTTATCATTTAAATATCGAAATTAGTTCCATATTCCTTTATCTGTATCATTGTTTGTGTTAGCTTTGGGTTTTTTATTTTTTTTCATATCTTAAAAGATAACGATCGAAGGACAGGGGAAGACTAACTGGTCGTTGGATTAGCTAGAAATAGCAGCAGAAATAATCTTCATCAGACACAGCATGTCAGAGTTGTTCAAAGTTGACATTGGACTAAGCACCCTCCATCTCCAACACCAACATCAACAACACAAGCAGCAACAACAATGACTTCTCAGAGAAACATTTCAAACAAAGAATCTTTACACAAAAACTATAAACTCTTCTAGAACCACAGAGCTTTCTGTTGAGTGTGCTTCACTGAGGAGGCCAAATAAGACAGAAACGTGTGAAGCATTTCACCATAGCTATCAAAGGTCAGATACACCCCGATCTACACACCCCCATTAAAACCTTTTGTTGCTATATTTGTAATAATAATAAACATAATGAAATTATTGTGTACAGTGCTCAGGTGCACTACAACTCATCAAAGGTGCATGTATAGTACATAGTCAGCAAAGTGAACAGTGTATGAGTCGTATGAGTCATGATATACATGTGTGCGTGTGTATGGAGGGGGGATATCAGGTGTAGTGTTGGCGAATTTCAGGAAGCGTGGAGGTTTTAAGGGATGCAGTGTCTCGGCAGCTAACAACTGATGCAGGGAGTTTGTTCCATGGAGGTTTTAAAGGGTGCAGTGTCTTGGCAACTAACAACTAATGCAGGGAGTTTGTTCCATGGAGGTTTTAAAGGATGCAGTGTCTCGACAGCTAACAACTGATGCAGGTAGTTTGTTCCATGGAGGTTTTAAAGGATGCAGTGTCTCGGCAGCTAACAACTGATGCAGGGAGTTTGTTCCATGGAGGTTTTAAAGGATGCAGTGTCTCGACAGCTAACAACTGATGCAGGTAGTTTGTTCCATGCTTCAGCAATTCTGAGCATGAAAAATTGTTTCCGAATGTCGACTTTGTAGGAATGTCCTCGGATGTTAGACACATGGAAATCAAAAAGGTACTCAGGGTTGTTGTTGGCAAGATGGTTAATAATTGTTTCTACTTTGGCACAAGGCCAGCAATTACCCAGTACATTACTGGTACTTTATTTTATCGACCCCGTAAGGATAAAAGGCAAAGTTAACCTCGGCGGGATTTGAACTCAGATCATAAAGGGGCGAAAGACATTGTCTAATTGTGCAAGTACTAAAAAATTTAGAGGCATTTATTTGACAGTGATGGTATAGATTGGGCTGGGGTAGTTGGGAGGTAGTGTGTCTTTCCACACTAGAAAGCGTTGGATGGGTAGGGAGGGGGTGGAGGAGATGAATGAAGGGGTGGACGAGATGAGTGAGGAAGGGGTGGAGAAGATGAGTGAGGAAGGGGTGGAGAAGATGAGTGAGGAAGGGGTGGAGAAGATGAGTGAGGAAGGGGTGGAGGAGATGAGTGAGGACGGAGTGGGGAGGAGATGAGTGAGGAAGGAGGGTGGTGAATGAGGAAGGGGTGGAGGAGAGGAGTGAGGAAGGGGTGTAGAGGAGATGAGTGAGGGAGGGGTGGAGGAGATGAGTGAGGAAGGGGTGGGGTTGATACAATCTGGCAAGTGGTAAGAAGGGTAGGTGTGAGGGGGGACAGGGCTAAGTGTCAGCTCTCTTCTTTCCCTCGTCCTTATATTCTGACCCCGGCAAACATGGAAAGGTGGTGACAAAAACATGACTGTTGTTGTTGTTCATGTGTTACATTTGATGAAATACTAGTTACCATCTGACCATGTCAAGTATTTTAGCTGCCTCTTAACTCTCTTAGATAAAGTTTGGTGACAATGGTGAGATAACAGATCACGATCACGTAATGTAATGACATTCGTTGTGGGAATGATACGAACTCATTCAGACCTCTCTTTCTCTCTCCGTCTCACTCTCTCTCTCTCCGTCTCTCTCTCTGTCTCTCTCTGTATGCGTGTATATGTGTGTGTGTATATGTTTTTATACACACATTCAGACCTCTCTCTCTCTCACACACACACACACTCTCTCTCTCTCTCTGTATGAGTGTATATGTGTGTGTGTATATGTTTTTATACACTCATTCAGACCTCTCTCTCTCACACACACACACACACACACACACTATCTCTCTCTCTCTGTATGAGTGTATATGTGTGTGTGTATATGTTTTTATACACACATTCAGACCTCTCTCTCTCACACACTCTCACACACACACTCTCTCTCTCTGTATGAGTGTATATGTGTGTGTGTATATGTTTTTATACACTCATTCAGACCTCTCTCTCTCACACACACTCTCACACACACACTCTTTCTCTCTCTCTCTCTGTATGTGTGTACGAATGTTTTTTATAGACACTCATTCATATGCCTGTGTGTGTATGTATATGTTTTTATAGACACTCATTGATATGCGTGTGTGTGTATGTATATGTTTTTATAGACATTCATGTCTCTGTGTATATATATATATTTTTATACACACACACACACAATTAATTATTTCGTCATTGAGCCACACCGTGAATGGTTGCCAAAAACATACATATATATATATATATATATATATATATATATATATATATATATATATATATATATATATATATATATGTATATATATATATACCTGTGTATGTATATATATATATATATATATAGCTCTGTCTAGTTTATGTATATGTAAACCTCTATATTTTATATATATATAAACACACACACACATGCGCATTCATATATGTACAGATGTGTGCAAACATACATGCCTGTGTGCATGTATGTTTTCATATATGCTATGTATATCTATCATCATCATCATCATCATTTTACGTCCACTTTTCCCTGCTTGCAAGGGTGGGACGGGTCCTATTTAGCACAGCATCTCTCCATTCATCAGTCTTTTGTCATCTCCTCCGTGAGATTCAGCGATCTGATGTCTGCTCCCACCACCTCCGCCCATCTTTTTCGTGGTCTTCCTCTACTACGTCTTCCTTCTACTGGGATTTCTTGGCACTTCTTTACTCAGGGGTCATCCTCCATGCCCATCACATGTCCATACCAACGCAGTCTTCTCTCCTGTACACTACAACTTATCCCTCTTATACACAGTTTCTCTCTCAACTCATCTATGCTTGGTCTTTCACGCACATTGACATTGCACATCCAACGGAGCATGCTTGCTTCATTTCTCTCCAGCCGTCGCATACCCCCCGCAGCTGCTTCCCATGTCTCACTACCATGCAGCATCGCGCATCTCACACAGGCATCATATAACCGGCCTTTCGTTCGTAAGGAGAAACCCTTGTTTGTCAGCAGAGGAAGCAGTTCCCTAAACTTCTTCCATCCTTCTACTGGGATTTCTTGGCACTTCTTTACCCAGCGGTCATCCTCCATCCACATCACATGTCCATACCAACGCAGTCTTCTCTCCTGTACACTACAACTTATCCCTCTTATACACAGTTTCTCTCTCAACTCATCTATGCTTGGTCTTTCACGCACATTGACATTGCACATCCAATGGAGCACGCTTGCTTCATTTCTCTCCAGCCGTCGCATACCCCACGCAGCTGCTTCCCATGTCTCACTCCCATGCAGCATCGCGCATCTCACACAGGCATCATATAACCGGCCTTTCGTTCGTAAGGAGAAACCCTTGTTTGTCAGCAGAGGAAGCAGCTCCCTAAACTTCTTCCATCCTTCTACTGGGATTTCTTGGCACTTCTTTACTCAGGGGTCATCCTCCATGCCCATCACATGTCCATACCAACGCAGTCTTCTCTCCTGTACACTACAACTTATCCCTCTTATACACAGTTTCTCTCTCAACTCATCTATGCTTGGTCTTTCACGCACATTGACATTGCACATCCAACGGAGCATGCTTGCTTCATTTCTCTCCAGCCGTCGCATACCCCTCGCAGTTGCTGCCCATGTCTCACTACCATGCAGCATCGCGCATCTCACACACGCGTCATATAACCGGCCTTTCGTTCGTAAGGAGAAACCCTTGTTTGTCAGCAGAGGAAGCAGCTCCCTAAACTTCTTCCATCCTGTCCTCCTCCCATGCTAATCTGATCCCTGAGGTATTGGAAACTATCGACCACATCTATAGATCCTGCCTGCATTTGAAAATGTGTTTATCACTGCGACTTCTACTGTCAACTTTCCCTGAACACCTACTGCATATATAGTTTTTCCTACCTGTTAGTTTGCCCTGCTATTCCACTACATCTCTTGTGTACCCAAGATCTGTGGCCACCTCCAACAGCGCCCCCACATGATAGTCAGCCAAACCACGCCAGGAGTGGGTGTCCCTAAATTGGCTATACACAGGTGTCAGCCAATTCAATGTAGCCCTATACCTGAGTGGGGTGTGGTCATCAACAGCTTACTGAGTTAAAACCCATATCTCTGCCCACCTGAGAGTGTTAACCTCATGCACCCTAATCCCACCACCACCGCCTGGGGGATGTCACATGATTGTTGTCTTATATGAAAGAATATATATATATATATATACATATATATATATATATATATATATATATATATATATATTGAAAGGATAGCAAGGACGATTGGTTACTCATTCATTACATTTATTGGTAGGTGACGCGCGTTTCGCCACTGATCAGCTCAAGGTTCGATCTGTATCGATCTTACCCGACTCTATAATCGGCAGCTCGACGGACCCTTTAACATTCTACTAGCATTTTAAAGAGTCCGTCGAGCTGCCGATTATAGAGTCGGGTAAGATCGATACAGATCGAACCTTGAGCTGATCAGTGGCGATACGTGCGTCACCTACCAATAAATGTAATGAAGGAGTAACAAATCGTCCCTGTTATCCTTTCAATATATTACACTCTGTATAGCTCTACACCTCAACACAGAAGTGAACCTAAACATCGAGTGCTCACCCGGGTGAACCTGCAGTAACTCCAAGTTACACTCCCTAGATATATATATATATGTATATATATATATATATATATATGAGTTTGACAAGCGCACCTCAGCGTGAAAGGTCTTTCTAAAAACGAAACAATACCTCCTACGTTAACCAAGAACTCCTAAGACCTAACCAACAACCAACAACTTAATTTATAAAATAATTTTTTTAAGAAAAATTCTTTTTGGATTTTGTGAAGAAAATAAATTTGTTGAAAGCACAAGTGAAGCCATTTTTTCTTCCCCCCTATCTTAATATATATATATATATATATATATATATATATATATATATATATATATATGCACAGTTGTCCCCCCACGCCGGTATTCACAGCGGTTGCGTTCCTGGAGCACATGCGAAGAGTGAAAAACCGCGAATATTAGATGTGGTCCATAAAAATGCCTATAAATGTCAAAATATAATGTAAAATATAATTTTAAAAAAAGAGGGACCAACTTATATGAAGGGGCGTCCAATAGGCCGGCAAATACAGTATATTGTTATTAATAATTTAGTGTTAAAAATATATATATATTGCCACAGATGAAGCCATAAAAAAATTATGGAAGATATTTACGATTCCGCGAATACACAGTGGTTTCCACGAACAAATATTAGTTAGGTTCCATCGAAAAATTTCGCAAAAGTCGGGACCGCGAATGCCGGGTGTATACTGTATATATATATATATATATATATATTATTTTTCAGTAGGGTCCGTACCGTAGATAGAACTCAATGTAATCTTATGGGGAGTAATCCAGTGAAATCCATAGAAATATTCCGTGTTCCGCTGAGTTAGTTCCTTAGATACAGAGTCAAATATTAGATATTAATTTAACAATGAAAACAATAACAATTTGTTTCTGAAGAAGATGGTTTGATCAAACCTATATATGATGTCTGATAGTATACAGTGATAGGATCAGACAATATGTCAATATGATCAACACTCCTAAACGATCGTAAAACAATGATATACAAAAGTAAAATAACTTTGTTATTGTTTTCATTGTTAAATTAATATCTAATCATCATCATCATCATCATCCTCATCGTTTAATGTCCATCTTCCATGCTAGCATGGGTTAGACGGTTTTGTTCCATATGATGAGGAATTGGTTGGTTTTCTACGGCTGGATGCCCTTCCTAACACCAACCACATTTACCGTGTGGACTGGGAGCCTTTTTACCGTGTCCCACTTTCTATATAATAATACAAGAACGAATGGGTACGAATGGGTACGAAAATGTCTGTATGCAGGCGATGCATTTCCACAGTTTTCATTCGATTTTGTTCAAATTTGATACATATGTTATTTAGCTCCCGGAGCATGTCAACATGTAGTTTAAATCGTTCTTTTCCCTAAAATAGCAGAGTTCTGGGGCTATTTAAAGACGTCCATGTTGAGGAGAGAGTCGGTCTTTATTTATTGTGGCGAAAGGTGTGCCTAACAATGATAGCCTCTTTTACTAGTATATATATATATATATATGAAAAATAAAGGTTTGAAAAAAGCATGTAATGTGTTGGTAAACAACGAAAATACTTTTCTTTACATCAAAAAGAATAGATTTAAACTTTTGTACTTGACCGGTTTCGCCTAAAACAGCTTTTCAAAAGTTTCTTCGTGTCTAAATCACTGATGTTCCATTTGTAATGTTATTATCGCTTACGATTTTGTTAAAACAAGGGACGCAACTAGTTGTATCTTTGTTCCTTATGTCAAGGAAACCCCGTCCACACACATACACACACACACACACACACAATTCTTGTCAAGGGACGTAACTCTGTCTGATCAGATATTAAAGGTATGCAAAACGTTAAACTTTAGTCTAGATTTTTCTGTACATACACGTGTGTGTGTACATCGCTTTATGTATATATGTATGTATATATATATAGTTATGTAATAAACAACATAAGGCAATTATGTTTATTACATAACTATTAAGCTCTGTTACCTACATAGAGCACTCTTTTTTCCTGGACTTTTCCGACGGAATTACTTCATTTACACACACACACACATATATATATATATATATATATATATATATATATATATATATATATATATATATATATATATATTATTTTTCAGTAGGGTCCGTACCGTAGATAGAACTCAATGTAATCTTATGGGGAGTAATCCAGTGAAATCCATAGAAATGTTCCGTGTTCCGCTGAGTTAATTCCTTAGATACAGAGTCAAATATTAGATATTAATTTAACAATGAAAACAATAACAATTTGTTTCTGAAGAAGATGGTTTAATCAAACCATATATGATGTCTGATAGTATACAGTGATAGGATCAGACAATATGTCAATATGATCAACACTCCTAAACGATTGTAAAACAATGATATACAAAAGTAAAATAACTTTGTTATTGTTTTCATTGTTAAATTAATATCTAATCATCATCATCATCATCCTCATCGTTTAATGTCCATCTTCCATGCTAGCATGGGTTAGACGGTTTTGTTCCATATGATGAGGAATTGGTTGGTTTTCTACGGCTGGATGCCCTTCCTAACACCAACCACATTTACCGTGTGGACTGGGAGCCTTTTTACCGTGTCCCACTTTCTATATAATAATACAAGAACGAATGGGTACGCCTTCATTAATTTATTTGTTGGTGACGCGCGTTTCGCTACTGATCAGCTCAAGGTTCGATCTGGCTGTGTGTGTGTGTGTGTGTATGTGTGCACGTATGTTTGTGAGTGTGTGTGTGTGTGTGTGTGTGTTTGAGCGTGCGTGTGTGTATGCGTGTGCACGTGTGTTTGTGAGTTTGTGTGTGTGCACGTGTGTATGTGCATGTGTGTGTATGTGTGTTTGTGAGTGTGTGTGCACGTGTGTTTGTGAGTGTGTGTGTGCACGTGTGTTTGTGAGTGTGTGTGTGTGCACGTGTGTTTGTGGGTGTGTGTGAGTGCACGTGCGTTGTAGTTTGTATGAAATACTGTGTTAGTGTGTAAAGTAATATGTTATTCAAAAGCTACAACACAAAGTGGAATAAACTAAAGACAACGAAGGTGTCGTTTTCCGTTCGATCGCTTTTACTCAAATGATCTGTTGTCATATTTACAAAAATGATACGCGATGGGGCCCACCCACAGCCCCAGCGGACAGAATGCAGAAGGCGTTTTCCTGGAGGACGGCAGGGGAGACGCGTTGGAAAAGCCACTCCAACTCGCGGGGCACACACCTGCGGCTGGCCAGCTCAGCTCCTATGGTGGCGAGTAAGGAGGTTGTCTCACCTGTTATTTTATTTACCTGTCCTACTATTTCAGGACTAAAATCTCATTATCAGAAGACTATAATAAGAAACTGATTCGTTAATTTCTCATTCTATTTTCTGATAAAGGACTAGCGTCTGAAATGTTAAAACTCTTTTCCTACTACATCAAGCATAAAACTAATATATTTTTTCATTGTACTGTGCTGTTTGCTTTGTTATTTCTGTTTACTTTTTGCATATTTATCAATGCCAGGGCCGGTTGTATCTCAGCGTACTCAATAGGTAATGTAGCATACATTCCCAGAGTATACACATAGTTATTCGCTTCAATACAACACACGTAAAACGGGTGTGTATAGAAGCATTCGGCTCATGTCTTCAAGTCCCATGGCTAGAGGAAAGCGATAGTAACAATGGTAGTGCCAAGAACCTTTAATGGACATTAAATGCCTGTGACTATTATACAGCGATATAGAGTAACGAGCTGGATTGCGGCAGTCACGTGTGTAAACCAGTCTATTTCACAACTTAAAAGAGGGAGAGATAAAATTAATAGCAGGAATTAGAACGCATATCAAAACAAAACAATAAAAAAAGTGAAAAATTGTTTAACTTACTCTCATTATATATCCTGCCATTCATCATTACAGGGTCGATCAAATAAAGTACCAGTAATGTACTGTTAATTGCTGGCCTTGTGCCAAAAGTAGAAACAATTATATATATGAAAATGTCTGTATGCAGGCGATGCATTTCCACAGTTTTCATTCGATTTTGTTCAAATTTGATACATATGTTATTTAGCTCCCGGAGCATGTCAACATGTAGTTTAAATCGCTCTTTTCTCTAAAATAGCAGAGTTCTGGGGCTATTTAAAGACGTCCATGTTGAGGAGAGAGTCGGTCTTTATTTATTGTGGCGAAAGGTGTGCCTAACAATGATAGCCTCTTTTACTAGTATATATATATATATATATATATATATATATGAAAAATAAAGGTTTGAAAAAAGCATGTAATGTGTTGGTAAACAACGAAAATACTTTTCTTTACATCAAAAAGAATAGATTTAAACTTTTGTACTTGACCGGTTTCGCCTAAAACAGCTTTTCAAAAGTTTCTTCGTGTCTAAATCACTGATGTTCCATTTGTAATGTTATTATCGCTTACGATTTTGTTAAAACAAGGGACGCAACTAGTTGTATCTTTGTTCCTTATGTCAAGGAAACCCCGTCCACACACATACGCACACACAATTCTTGTCAAGGGACATAACTCTGTCTGATCAGATATTAAAGGTATGCAAAACGTTAAACTTTAGTCTAGATTTTTCTATACATACACGTGTGTGTGTACATCGCTTTATGTATATATGTATGTATATATATATATATATATATATATATATATAGTTATGTAATAAACAACATAAGGCAATTATGTTTATTACATAACTATTAAGCTCTGTTACCTACATAGAGCACTCTTTTTTCCTGGACTTTTCCGACGGAATTACGTCATTTACACACACATATATATATATATATATATATATATATATATTGTATGTATGAATTACTGTTGGCTTCTTGCTCACATTAATTTCTCTATTTTCATTTATATATATATACATACATATATATATATATACATACATATATATATACATATATATATATATATATACACAAAAACAAGATGGCGTAGGACAGAACAAAGGAGAGGCACAAAACAAAGAGAAGAATCCCAGTCACTGAAGAGGTCACGGAATGTGTGACGAAAGAACTTTGACAATATATGAACAACCATCCGGTTGTGGAACCAAACAACCAACCAGCCAACCAACCGGAAATTTATAAATTCTTAAATTTATAATTTATAATTCAATTTATAATAAATTGGAGTGAAAGCAACTGGTGCGTGTGTTTCTTATTGGCAACATGACCCTCCCAAAGTATAACAATATCGGTTTCAACACACGTTTTCAGATAAAGAATCTTGCTAAACAAATTCAGAAACGATATATATATATATATATAGATTTTGAGTTTATGTTGGTTGTATACCAACACCTCAGTATGCAGGCTGGAGCACTCTGGTGAATTAACAACCCAACAAGGAACTGGGCATATCAGAGTATTGACAATATTATACACCTAAACAACATATGTACTTGTCTATACCATACTAATTCAAACTGCCTGAAGAGGTCACAGCCAAAGATGGCTGTCACTGAAATATATATAGCAGTAATAAACGAAGCTAAATTTTAATCATTTGACTTTTATTTAACTTTATTTTATATATATATATATATATATATATATATATAGGAGTAAGTAAGACCCCGACGGCTGAGCTCAAGCCGTTTCGACGGCTAATTCTGTACTGAATTAGCCGTCGAAACGGCTTGAGCTCAACCGTCGGGGTCTTACTTACTCCTATTACCCACTCTACTACCCTAAGTATTGAGTACTTTGGTGCGTTATGGTCCACCTGGTTCCTTACCACTTTTCATTCGCTATATATATATATATATATATATATATATATATATATATATATATAAGTATGTACACGTACATACATATATGTATACCGACGTACAGTAGTATGTATATATATATATACATACATGCACACATATATATATGCACGTATGGATTCACCGAACATTTATTATAATGCTCGGTGTGTTTGTAAACAAACATCCCGTATTAAGCCGTAGTGTCTAGCAACCACCGTTGCTCGTTTGTTCAACACTGACAAAGGAACGCTGTACTAGTTTCAAGCTTGTTAGCTATCGTCAGCAACGTATACCTTCCTGCCAGATTGTTGAACGTATATACTTACCTTATGCATATTAACGGCTGAGTAGCCCAATATGCATATCGAGTGGGTTAATCGGCCGGGTGCACCGAAAACGATAAACGGAAAAAATGAAACGATATTTCATTTCCCACTCTTAGTACGGCTGTTACTTAAATATAAGTATGTACACGTACATACATATATGTATACCGACGTACAGTAGTATGTATATATATATATACATACATGCACACATATATATATGCACGTATGGATTCACCGAACATTTATTATAATGCTCGGTGTGTTTGTAAACAAACATCCCGTATTAAGCCGTAGTGTCTAGCAACCACCGTTGCTCGTTTGTTCAACACTGACAAAGGAACGCTGTACTAGTTTCAAGCTTGTTAGCTATCGTCAGCAACGTATACCTTCCTGCCAGATTGTTGAACGTATATACTTACCTTATGCATATTAACGGCTGAGTAGCCCAATATGCATATCGAGTGGGTTAACCGGCCGATTAACCCACTCGATATGCATATTGGGCTACTCAGCCGTTAATATGCATAAGGTAAGTATATACGTTCAACAATCTGGCAGGAAGGTATACGTTGCTGACGATAGCTAACAAGCTTGAAACTAGTACAGCGTTCCTTTGTCAGTGTTGAACAAACGAGCAACGGTGGTTGCTAGACACTACGGCTTAATACGGGATGTTTGTTTACAAACACACCGAGCATTATAATAAATGTTCGGTGAATCCATACGTGCATATATATATGTGTGCATGTATGTATATATATATATACATACTACTGTACGTCGGTATACATATATGTATGTACGTGTACATACTTATATTTAAGTAACAGCCGTACTAAGAGTGGGAAATGAAATATCGTTTCATTTTTTCCGTTTATCGTTTTCGGTGCACCCGGCCGATTAACCCACTCGATATGCATATTGGGCTACTCAGCCGTTAATATGCATAAGGTAAGTATATACGTTCAACAATCTGGCAGGAAGGTATACGTTGCTGACGATAGCTAACAAGCTTGAAACTAGTACAGCGTTCCTTTGTCAGTGTTGAACAAACGAGCAACGGTGGTTGCTAGACACTACGGCTTAATACGGGATGTTTGTTTACAAACACACCGAGCATTATAATAAATGTTCGGTGAATCCATACGTGCATATATATATGTGTGCATGTATGTATATATATATATACATACTACTGTACGTCGGTATACATATATGTATGTACGTGTACATACTTATATTTAAGTAACAGCCGTACTAAGAGTGGGAAATGAAATATCGTTTCATTTTTTCCGTTTATATATATATATATATATATATATATATGTGTGTGTGTGTGTGTGTGTGTAGTAACTAGTCAGAGAAAGAATAAATACTTCAATAATATAATAAATCATAATAATTCATATTGGCTAAACTGATCGCTTTTTTTATTGTTGTTGTTGCTGTTACCGTAGTTATTGTTGTTACTGTAGTTATTGTTGTTGTTGTTACCCTAGTTGTTGTTGTTACTGTAGTTATTGTTGTTGTTGTTTTCGTTTAGCCCCAGCTCAACACAAAACAGTCGTTCCTTAATAGTAATTGTACTATTTTTTGTTTGTAAGTGTTTTTTTTTATTGGGGGGGGGGGGGCTTTTAAGAGACAGGAGGGACCCCCTTCCCCCTGCAGTATGGACATACATTGTATTCTTACATGATAATAATTTATAACATAGGCAGAAGGTTAGAAATTTGAAGGGAGAAGGGGTGAAGTTAGACATGGCACCTACACTACTACTACTACTACTACTACCTTGATGGCACCTACACTACTACTACTTCTCCCTTGATGACACCTACACTACTACTACTACTACTACTACTACTACTACCTTGATGGCACCTACACTACTACTACTTCTACCTTGATGACACCTACACTACTACTACTACTACTACCTTGATGGCACCTACACTACTACTACTACTACTACCTTGATGGCACCTACACTACTACTACTACTACTACCTTGATGGCACCTACACTACTACTACTATTACTACCTTGATGACACCTACACTACTACTACTACTACTACTACTACTACCTTGATGGCACCTACACTACTACTACTTCTACCTTGATGGCACCTACACTTGCCTAAGTCGACACATTCAGAACAGAAGCTGGTGACATCTGACATTGAGAGAGATATATGCTGGCCTCCCACGCATGTCTGTTGTTGTACGTAAAAGGAGAGTAAGATTTGCTGACCACAGCCATCGTGCCACCTCTGAGGCTGTGTCCCCATTAATGCTTTGGAAACCAAAATAAGCCACTAATAACATGGGGCACAAGCTCTCCTATTCCAATTTGCTGGCCACTGCCATCGTGCCACCTCTGAGGCTGTGTCCCTAGTAGTGCTGTGGAAACCACAAGCAGTCTCTAATAACAGGGGACACAAGCTCTCCTATCCCAATTTGCTGGCCTCTGCCATCGTGCCACCTCTGAGGCTGTGTCCCTATTAGTGCTTTGGAAACCACAAGCAGTCTCTAATAACAGGGGGCACAAGCTCTCCTATCCCAATTTGCTGGCCTCTGCCATCGTGCCACCTCTGAGGCTGTGTCCCCATTAGTGCTTTGGAAACCACAAGCAGTCTCTAATAACAGGGGGCACAAGCTCTCCTATCCCAATCTGCTGGCCTCTGCCATCGTGCCACCTCTGAGGCTGTGTCCCCATTAGTGCTTTGGAGACACAAGCAGTCTCTAATATCAGGGGGCACAAGCTCTCCTATCCCAATTTGCTGGCCTCTGCCATCGTGCCACCTCTGAGGCTGTGTCCCTATTAGTGCTTTGGAAACCACAAGCAGTCTCTAATAACAGGGGGAACAAGCTCTCCTATCCCAATTTGCTGGCCTCTGCCATCGTGCCACCTCTGAGGCTGTGTCCCCATTAGTGCTTTGGAGACACAAGCAGTCAATAATAACAGGGGGCACAAGCTCTCCTATCTCGATGTCATCTCCAGAGATTCTGGTATTGAAATCCAGGACTTGGCAACAGCAATGAACGACAGACCCCCCCCCCCCCCCCCCCCTACCACGTGGAGATCAAATGTTGCGTCGATTTCAGCTGAGGTCGCCGGATGATTATATCAACCCCAGCATGTAACTGGTACTTTATTTTAAGAAAATCTAGAATGATGACAGCCAATGTCAGCCTCATCTGGATTTAACCCTTTAGCATTTAAACTGGCCAAGATTCTTTCACCTCTTTCTGTTCAAACTAGCTGTAACTGGCTGCTCATACTGACTTTCAGGTATTGTTCTCAAAATAAATAATATCAAAATAAATAATATCAAAATAGTATATATAATGTAAATACCAAAAGGTTAAACGGAGAACATGCTTTCTTATATAATTGTTTCTACTTTAGGCACAAGGCCAGCAATTACCCAGTGCATTACTGGTACTTTATTTTATCGACCCCGTAAGGATGAAAGGCAAAGTCAACCTCGGCGGGATTTGAACTCAGATCGTAAAGGGACGTAACTATGCTGGAAAGCATGGCGTCCGACCCTCTACTGATACTGCCAATCCACCACCTTGCTTTCTTATATAATGATTTCTGATTTAGAAACAAAGCCAACATTTTGGGGAGAGGGGAAAGTCAATTAACTCAATCCCAGTGCGTTACTGGTACTTTCTTTTATTAACCCCGTGAGGATGAAAAACAAAGCTGACCTCAGCAGATTTTGAGCTCAGAACACAAAAGGACGAGATGTTCTTATATAAGAGAAGTACAGAAGTAACAACAACAAGGTAGTAATATTCCAACCTCATTATTGACACGTCTAGTTCAGTTTCAGGTGACAATCACTAAACTGTTATCTTGATAACTGGGGAATTGGTTTAAACACAGCACTTGCTACCGACCAATATATATTGACTGGATACGTACATATATATATATATTTACACACATGCATATATATATATATATATACACATACCCATGTATATATACATAGTGATTGGATACATATATATATATATATATATTTACACACACACACACACATATATATATATATGTATATATATATATATATACACATACCCATATATATATATATATATACATATATATATATATATATATATATATATATACATACACACACTCATATATATATATATATACATACACACACTCATCATCATCATCATCATCATCATCATCACCGTTTTACGTCCGTTCTTCCACGCTAGCATGGGTTAGACGGGTTGTCCTGTTGTGTGCAGTGTCTGGTCGGCTGACCATGCCTTGCTCATACAGGAACTGATCTGGCTTCATTTCTACAGCTGGATGCCCTTCCTAACACCAACCTCATTTACAGTGAGTGCTGGGTGCTTTTTCGTGGCGCCTACACGTCCACTTTACAGTGTGGGCTGGGTGCTTTTTTTGCCGTGGCACCTCCACGACCACCTTGCGGTGGGGGGTGGGGCATATTGTTTATATGCTTCAGCATGTACCCATGGGAGGTCGGGTACTCTGTATTACTGCGTGACGCCAGAAGTCACGGTCGTGTGTCATTCTCTTTGCGAGGTGTAATTGGGTAAGGTCGGCTTTTATCACCTCATCCCACGTCATCTTGGGTCTCCCCACTCCGCGGTTTCCATCAACTTCTAGTGCTCTGCACCTTTTTATGAAGCTGTCATCCTTCATACGCATCACATGTCCATACCAGCGCAACCGCCTCTCCTGCACACAGCATTTGATTCCTCTTATGCTCAGTCTCTCTCTCAATTCATTTATGCTTTGTCGTTCACGTATATTACTGTTACACATCCATCGGAGCATGCAGGCTTCGTTTCTCTCTAATCTATGTAAGTCTTCCACCTTCAGTGCCCAGGTCTCACTACCATGCAACATCGCTGTTCGGATACACGCATCATACAGTCTGCCTTTCATTCTGAGGGAGAAGCCTTTTGCAGCTAGCAGTGGTAGTAGTTCCCTAAACTTCTTCCATCCCGTTCTTACCCTAGTTATTGTACTTTCTGAACACCCACCTCCGTTGCTAATTCGGTCACCTAGGTAGCATATATACATATATATATATTTATATACATACATATATATATATTTATATAAGTATGTATATATATATATATTTATATAAGTATATATATACATATATATTTATATATTTATATAAGTATATATATATATATATATTTATATAAATATATATATATATATATATATATATTTATATAAATATATATATATATATATATATATATATATACACACATATATATATTTATATAAGTATGTATATATATACATACATATATAAATATATATATACATATATATATATATATATATATATATATATATATATATATGTGTGTGTATATACATATATATATATATCTTCCTGATCTGTGGAGGAACTCACCGGATGCTGGCTATATTCCTGACAACTTTCTGTCCCAGTCTGTTGTCCCAGCTTTCAAAAAGGGAAACAAGTCCCTTGCAGTGAATTGTCGTCCGATCTCACCCACTTGCCATATCATCAAGGTATTTAAGAGGGTGGGCAGATCACAAATAGTCTCACTGTCTTGAAAGCAACGGCCTGCTGAACTCCGGCCAACATGTGTTCCGTAATGGAGGGGACTGCGTAACGCAGCTCTTGCATCACTTGATGACATTTTAAGAGCTTTGGGAGAGGGCTCCAACACTGATGTCATCTATCTTGATTTCAGCAAAGCCTTTGACAGGTTTGATCGCAACATTCTACTGAAAAAGCTATCCAACATTCGTGTCTCTTGAAAGTTACTGCAATGAATCAAGTGTTTCCTTATAGACAGAGTCCAGCATGTTGATGTCGAAGGAGTAAAATTAAGCCCAGCCAAAGTAAGTAGTGGCCTTCTGCAAGGCACTTATTTTCATTATCTATATAAATGAAATTACTGACATCATCAAGCACAGCAACATAAGAATCTTTGCAGATGACTCCAAGCTCCAGAAGGTCACCAATGGCATGGGTGATCGGATATTCCTCCAATCAGATCTACTGGCTGTTATGCAATGGGCGATAAAGAACAATATGCTGCTGAACAAGGATAAATTTGAGTTAATCCACTTTGGAAAAGAGGATACCCAGAAACTCCCATACTCTTTTCCTTCAGGTGAAACTCTCGTGGCATTCAACAACATCAGAGACTTGGGAGTAATTATGTAGAACAACATAAGCTGTGTCACTCATATAAACAGCAAAGTTGACATGGCCCGCAGAATGTGTTCCTGGATTCTCAGAACTTTCCAGTCGAGAGATATCCACACTATTATCCTTCTCTTCTTCACTGTTGCCCGACGTCACCTTGAATATTGTTGTCCACTGTGGTCTCCCCACACGAAACAAAGTAACATGAAAATTGTAGCTCCTCAAAGGTCAATCACAAAATAGATAGATGGCATGACAGGCCTTCACTATTGGGGTCGACAAGAAAAACTCAAACTTTATTCTCTCCAACGCCGGCGTGAGCGCTACATCATCTGCATGGTGTGTGTGTGTGTGTGTGTGTGTGCGTGTGCGTGTGCGTGTGTGTGTGTGTACGCGCGCACGCGCGCATACACACATTGCATAGAAGAGCCTCTACAAGACTAGAACTGTTATACTCTGCTATGTATTGAGTACCTTACGTACTGTGGTTACCTCCGATTCAACCCGGAATAATTTATATATATACATATATATATACCAGTCATGTCACTCTTGAGTGCTATTGGTAACATGTAAACCAGTACAACCTGTCGCATGGTCGGGTCGTCGGCTTGTTGGTGAGGAGGGGGATTTTGGACAGTTTACTTGGTGAGGAGGGGGATTTTGGACACCCTGCAGAACAAGAAAAAAAAAAACCTGACAAAGGGCGGAAGAACTCATAAAAGTCAACGGCCATCCAAAAATGAGTAAATATGTATATACACATGTACATATGTATGTGTATGTATATGCGTGTGTATATGTCTGGGGTGTCAGGGAGCGACATGTACCCCTGTAGGGAGGGCTAGGCATGCCCTTTTCATGACAGCTCGTCCAGCATTGGGTCCCACCTGACACTCAGCTCTCACCTGTGGCCCCAAGAAGCTGTAGAATGCGACAGCGGCCACAAACCGGTAAACCACCTTGGCTGGCAGGCCGAACCATGTTGAGGGTAGCCGGACGGGTCTGAAACCCCCCGGTGAGTTAGAAAGCGGATGCCTGCCCCTGTATGCGAAGTCTGGACCCAGCGGAGTGAGTGGAGGAGGACAACCTCGTCCCAACGGTCACAAAGGCGACGACAGCAAGCGTGTGGAGAGCTAGGGCAGGGCAAGGCACTACAGACGTCGTGGCCATCCACTGCAGCCAAGGAAGACCCTGGTCGTGACGGTCCTCCGTACCACCGGATTCTGGCTTCTGCGGCCGAGTGAGTGGGACCGTCACTGTGCACTGGCCCTCCCACTATAAACCCCGCACATGGTTTCTTCTTTAGCGTGCACTCCCATATATGTGTATATATGCATGTATATGTATATATATATATATACGTATATATATATACACATACATATGCATATATATATGTATATACATGAATATATATGCATATACATATATGCATATATATATGTATATGCATGTGTACACATGCAAATACATATATATATGTATATGCATGTATATACTGTGTGTATCATCTGAATGAATATTATCTGATTACCTAACATCGATTACACAACTTATCAGGACTTTATCTAGCTTGTCAGCTTTAGCTTCTCGAACGACTAGCAAACACTTAAACAAATACAGCTCGTCTCTCTGGTTTTCGAAATGCATCAGATTACAAGTATTGAAGAAGGCCAACACACTGAAAGCTTGAAAATAAAAGACACGATATTTTTCAAGTTCCTGAAATATTTTTTATAATTATATGAGATTAAGTGAAATGATATCTTTACTGAAATCACACACGTTCAAAGCATTGTGTTTGCTAGCTATTTATATTGTGGTCTTTATATATTTGATTCTAAACCCTATTTACCTCATTGCATATATATATATATATATACATACACACACTCATATATATATATATATATATATACATACACACACATATATATATATATATATATATATATATATATATCATCATCATCATCGTTTAACGTCCATGTTCCACGCTTGCATGGGTTTGGACGGGAGTTTTCCCACTTGAGGCAAGAGTGGTTGTCTTGCTCGCATAGAACTGTCTGGCGGGTTTTCTACAGCTGGATGCCCTTCCTAACACCAACCACATATATATATATATCTATATACATACACACACTCATATATATATACATACACACAAGCCAGGTAGATTATATCCTTACCAGAAGATGTGACAGAGTGTCTGTTGTAAACACTAAATCCCTCCCCCATGAAGAATGCACCTCTCAACATAGACTCATAATTAGCGACCTCATAGTCAGGACGAGATGTATTCGACAACAGAAGAGGACTATCCTCAGGAGAAAAATATGGAAATTAAAGGACCCCACAGCCAGTAATAAATTTAAAAGCATATTACTTGATGCTTTTGATAGTAAGGAAGAGCAATTAGAGTCGTACAATATAGAGGAACAGTGGGAATTCCTGAAAGCTAACTTGTTGAAGGCGACAGATGAAACCTGTGGCTGGAGCAGGCCTATAGGCAGGAGGAGAGTAACATGGTGGTGGAACAGTAAGGTGGAGAGGTCAATCAAGGCCAAAAAGCAGGCTTGGAAAGCATGGCGGGATGGGGGAAGTAGAGAAGACTATCAAGTGACCAGGAGGGAAGCTAGGAGACAAGTGTACTTCACAAGAAGGGAAGCAGAGGAAAGAAAGTTCAAGCATGTTCTACAAAGCGAGGACCAAAAACGTGAGGTGTTCAGGATTGCTAGGCAATGTGTCAAGGAAAACAGTGATATTGTCGGGGAGAAGTGTGTCCTTACTGATAATGGTGTACTTGCCATCACTGACGCTGATAAGAAGGTAGCTTGGAAGTGTCACTACGAAAGGCTACTAAATGAGGAGAATAATTGGGAGAAAGACAGTCTCCCCCACATCGACCCAATAGAGGGACCAGCAGTGCTAGTTGAAGGTAGTATAATAAGTAAGGCAATCAAAAACATGAAGACGGGCAAGGCGGCCGGGCCTTCGGAAATAGTTGCTGAAATGCTGAAAGCATCTGGAACGGTGAAACACACTATGGTCACCCGGATAGTAAACCAACTCATACAGAATGGGGTCGTTCCGAAGGACTGGCGCAGCAGCATCATCATTAACTGCTACAAGGGTAAAGGTGATGCCCTAGATAGGGGAAACTATGGAGGCATTAAATTAATTGACCAGGTCATGAAGGTCACAGAAAAAGTAATAGCACAACTAATCAGAGAGCGAATTGATCTAGACGAAATGCAGTTCGGGTTTGTGTCAGGTAAAAGTACAACAGACGCTCTTTTCATTGTACGACAACTACAGGAGAAGTACCTAGCTAAAAGTAAACCCCTATACTTAGCTTTTGTTGACTTGGAGAAAGCCTTTGACAGAGTACCCCGCTCGATTATCTGGTGGGCCCTTAGAAAACTAGGTCTTGATGAATGGCTTGTGAGAGCTATACAACCCATGTATAAAGAAACAGTCAGCAAGGTTAGAATTAACAACGAATATAGTGAAGAGTTTAGCGTAAAAGTTGGTGTTCATCAGGGCTCCGTCCTTAGCCCCCTACTATTTATTATTGCCCTTCAGGCTATAACAGAGGAGTTCAAGACTGGCTGCCCATGGGAACTCCTATATGCAGATGATCTAACGCTCATAGCTGAATCAATGGCTGAACTAGAGAAGAAATTTCAAACATGGAAGCATGGCCTAGAATCAAAAGGCCTTAAAGTTAACTTGTCTAAGACTAAAGTTCTAGTTTGTGGGAAGGAAAATAGG
The DNA here is from genome assembly GCA_964016885.1 of Eledone cirrhosa. Taxonomy (NCBI): domain Eukaryota; kingdom Metazoa; phylum Mollusca; class Cephalopoda; order Octopoda; family Eledonidae; genus Eledone; species Eledone cirrhosa. The sequence goes on along the minus strand of OZ024753.1, from coordinate 13,925,629 downwards.
GCACCGGTCCCATCTGGGAAATGGCCATGCTCAGTGTGTAGGAAAGAAGTAGGTAGAAACTCCATTTTATGTCCCAAATGCAAAGTATGGGTACATAAAAGATGTAGTGGGATCACAGGTAAGCTATCTAAGAACGTAGATTTTATATGTGGCCGGTGCTCTGGTGCAATAAGTAGCAGCAAGTGTCCACAGAATACTAACTCATTCCATTGCACAGATGGTTCTATAGAAATAGTGGACAGCTTCCGTTATCTGGGTGACAAAATCAGCAGTGGGGGAGGGTGCTCTGAAAGTACAGTAGCTAGAGTCAGAACGGGATGGAAAAAGTTCAGAGAGCTTATACCACTATTGGCCGCTAAAGGATTCTCTCTAAATATGAAAGGCAGGCTGTATGATGCCTGCATACGAACAGCAATGTTACATGGCAGTGAGACCTGGGCATTGTGTGCAGAGGATATACGCAGACTGGAGAGAAACGAAGCTTGCATGCTCCGCTGGATGTGTAATAGTAATATACGTGAATGGCAAAGCATAAACGAACTAAGGGAGAAATTAGGAATAAGAGGGATCAGATGTTGTTTACTCGAGAGAAGACTACGTTGGTATGGTCACGTGATGTGCATGAAAGACGACAGCTGTATAAAAAAGTGCAGGGCAATAAAAATAGACGGTAGCCACGGAGTAGGCAGACCCAGAATAACCTGGGACGACTTGATAAATTCCGACCTCACACACTTACACCTCTCCAAGACAATGTCACTGGACTGAGATCTTTGGCGCTACACAGTAATAGAGAAGACCCGCCTTACCTAAGTGCAAAGTGAAACCTACTACAGTCAGTAGGCACCTCTAATAAAATACACCCCCGTCCCACTACCCCCACCCCATCCACACCACCCCTTTCAATGTAAAGTTATGTTGGTACCACAACATCCAGCCCGAAACAAATGAGATCGTGTAGGTGTCACGACAAAAAAACACACAGTCCACGCTGTAATGTGGCCGTGTAGGTAACACGGTAAAAACCTCCCAGTCCACACTGTAAATGTGGTTGGTGTTAGGAAGGGCATCCAGCCGTAGAAAACCCGCCAGACAGTCCTATGCGAGCAAGACAACCACTCTTGCCTCAAGTGGGAAAACTCCCGTCCAAACCCATGCAAGCGTGGAATATGGACGTTAAACGATGATGATGATGATGATGATGACACACACTCATATATATATATATATATATACATACACACACTCATATATATATATATATACATACACACACACACATATATATATATATATATACATACACACATACCCATACATATATATATCATCATCATCACTGTTTAACGTCAATTTTCCCCCAGTTACATGGGTTACAAGGCCAGGAGGCATGTCTGGTCAGGGTTGGCCATGAGTTGCACCTTGCTCCGGCGAGGACTGTAAATTTGGCTGGGTATTTTACAGCAAGATGCCCATATATATATATATATATATACACACACACACATATACATATACACACATACACACACTCACATATATATATATATATACACACCCATATATATATCATAGTCATCGTTTTTACATCCATTTTTCCATACTTTCATGGGTTATATATATATATACATATACAAGTGAAACCTACTACAGTCAGTAGGCACCTCTAACAAAATACACCCCGTCCCACTACCCCCACCCCATCCACACCACCCCTTCAATGTAAAGTTATGTTGGTGTCACAACATCCAGCCCGAAACAAATGAGGTCATGTAGGTGTCACGACAAAAAAACACACAGTCCACGCTGTAATGTGGCCGTGTAGGTAACACGGTAAAAACCTCCCAGTTCCACACTGTAAATGTGGTTGGTGTTAGGAAGGGCATCCAGCCGTAGAAAACCCGCCAGACAGTCCTATGCGAGCAAGACAACCACTCTTGCCTCAAGTGGGAAAACCCCCGTCCAAACCCATGCAAGCATGGAATATGGACGTTAAACGATGATGATGATGATGATGATGATACTTATGTACATGTTAAATTAGTTGTTAAATTAGTATTTTTCAACCTAGCTAACTTGGTCATTTGTATAGGTGTTCATCCCTCATATATACGGCTCGGAAATATTCCCTTCTTTGAGTTATTTAATTGTAAAAGACTATTTCGAGTTTATAACTCAATATTTGATATTCACGGCTCCATACATTGAGTTATTTTAGTCCCATCAAACCAACTGCTATTTTTAGCGACACGAGTATGAGATGAGTTAGGCACTGTGACATGTGCGTTCAACAACACGTATTTCTCAGTCTTCTTAAGTATTCTGAAGTGATTGATACAAATTTTCCTGGATACCCGCAGAAGAGCACAGGAATAGTAACTTTCACTTAATAGTTGCAAAACAAATTTAGAATTTGTCCGGGTATCACGGCCATTGCCAATATAGGTTTGTTATTTTTATTGATTTATTATTTTAAATCGAGACAGGCAAACTATATTATGTTAAATTAGTATTTTTCAACCTAGCTAACTTGGTCATTTGCAATTCGAACACATGTATACTTGTATCGGTGTTCATCCCTCTCATATATTCATTTGTATACTTATATACATACATTTATACAGAGACAGCGGGGAGTCTGTGTATGTGTAATAGTTAAAGTATAAAATATTTAAACATGAGTGTTACTACATACAACATTGTGTATGAAAATGTACCAACATTTATAATCTAGATAGATATCTTTCTTTATTTGCCACAGGGGCGTACAAAAATGGGACATTACAAGACGTGACGGCGGAGGGTTTTACATATAAAAAAAACTTTAACATTAATAAATAACAATAAACTATATATAATAAAATAACATTTGAAATCCCCAATAGGGGGGCACTTTACTGCAGGGTTGTTTTACACCCCGTCGATAGAACAACCCTCACTCAACACCAGGAACACGTTTTGTAGGTGTTCCTGTCTTCCCTCTGTTTATCTTCCTCAACCTGCAGGTTTATGGATAGATAGATGAGGGAAGAAAGAGAGATTTTATAATACTCTATTCCCTTCTATATCTCTCTATGTCCAGCTATATATTATATTTACAGACCAATTGTACGATACTGGAATGTACCAATAGGTGGTCATTTACTATGACCATTGAGCAGATGCTGTTGAGAGCAATAGTCCCAGTTGGTCGATGATAAATATCCTGCACAGGACCAACGTTGGTTTCCTAGTCTATTGTCCTTAATGACCTCAGAATACAGCCAACCAGTCATCTGGACATCAACACCAGATGGGTGATTCATACATAAACCATTGTATCAATCCCCAGGACATATGTTGACTCAGCGATTCAGAGATTCAACCCTTCCTGATCCAGAATACTTGTGTTGTGGTGTGTTAGTTTTAACAGGTTGACAGTTTAACCCTTTAGCATTCACATTGCTCTATATATACTATTATATTTTAATGGTAAAGTCTTTACCTCACATAATTATCTCAAATAATATCGAATCTAAAAGATTTTGAAAGTATTTATTTTGAAAAAAATACCTTAACATCAGTTTGAGCGACCAGTTACAGCCAGTTTCAAGAGAAAGAGGTAGAGAATTCTGGCCGGTTTTGGCCGGTTTGATCACTAAAAAGCTGGAAATGTTCTTGCATTAACCCTTTAGCATTTAAACCAGCCGTATCCAGCCAGAATTCTCTCACCTCTTTCTGTTAAAACCAGCCACTTAAACTGGTGTTAAGGTTTTGTTCTCAAAATAAATAACATCAAAATCTCATGGATTTGATATTATGTGAGATAATTATGTAGGATAGTAGCAACAATAGGATTGCCTGTGATACTTTTGTATTGTTGATATGGGTTGAATAAGGGGCTGTTTGAGGGTATATCTGGATATTGTTGACATGGGTTGTAGAAGGGGCTGTTTGAGGGTATGTCTCGATATTGTTGATATGGGTTGTAGAAGGGGCTGTTTGAGGGTATATCTGGATATTGTTGACATGGGTTGTAGAAGGGGCTGTTTGAGGGTATGTCTCGATATTGTTGATATGGGTTGTAGAAGGGGCTGTTTGAGGGTATATCTGGATATTGTTGTCATGGGTTGTAGAAGGGGCTGTTTGAGGGTATGTTTGGATATTGTTGACATGGGTTGCTTGAGGGTATGTCTGGATATTGTTGACATGGGTTGTAGAAGGGGCTGTTTGAGGGTATGTCTCGATATTGTTGATATGGGTTGTAGAAGGGGCTGTTTGAGGGTATATCTGGATATTGTTGTCATGGGTTGTAGAAGGGGCTGTTTGAGGGTATATCTGGATATTGTTGTCATGGGTTGTAGAAGGGGCTGTTTGAGGGTATGTTTGGATATTGTTGACATGGGTTGTTTGAGGGTATGTCTGGATATTGTTGTCATGGGTTGTAGAAGGGGCTGTTTGAGGGTATGTTTGGATATTGTTGACATGGGTTGTTTGAGGGTATATCTGGATATTGTTGACATGGGTTGTAGAAGGGGCTGTTTGAGGGTATGTCTCGATATTGTTGATATGGGTTGTAGAAGGGGCTGTTTGAGGGTATATCTGGATATTGTTGTCATGGGTTGTAGAAGGGGCTGTTTGAGGGTATATCTGGATATTGTTGTCATGGGTTGTAGAAGGGGCTGTTTGAGGGTATGTTTGGATATTGTTGACATGGGTTGTTTGAGGGTATGTCTGGATATTGTTGTCATGGGTTGTAGAAGGGGCTGTTTGAGAGTATGTCTGGATATTGTCAGCATGGGTTGTAGAAGGGGCTGTTTGAGGGTATATCTGGATATTGTTGACATGGGTTGTAGAAGGGGCTGTTTGAGGGTATGTCTGGATATTGTCAGCATGGGTTGTAGAAGGGGCTGTTTGAGGGTATATCTGGATATTGTCAGCATGGGTTGTAGAAGGGGCTGTTTGAGGGTATATCTGGATATTGTCAGCATGGGTTGTAGAAGGGGCTGTTTGAGGGTATATCTGGATATTGTCAGCATGGGTTGTAGAAGGGGCTGTTTGAGGGTATATCTGGATATTGTCAGCATGGGTTGTAGAAGGGGCTGTTTGAGGGTATATCTGGATATTGTCAGCATGGGTTGTAGAAGGGGCTATTTGAGGGTATGTCTGGATATTGTTGATATGGGTTGTAGAAGGGGCTGTTTGAGAGTATGTCTGGATATTGTTGACATGGGTTGTAGAAGGGGCTGTTTGAGGGTATGTCTGGATATTGTTGATATGGGTTGTAGAAGGGGCTGTTTGAGAGTATGTCTGGATATTGTTGATATGGGTTGTAGAAGGGGCTGTTTGAGGGTATGTCTGGATATTGTCAGCATGGGTTGTAGAAGGGGCTGTTTGAGGGTATGTCTGGATATTGTTGATATGGGTTGTAGAAGGGGCTGTTTGAGAGTATGTCTGGATATTGTCAGCATGGGTTGTAGAAGGGGCTGTTTGAGGGTATGTCTGGATATTGTTGATATGGGTTGTAGAAGGGGCTGTTTGAGAGTATGTCTGGATATTGTTGACATGGGTTGTAGAAGAGGCTGTTTGAGGGTATGTCTGGATATTGTCAGCATGGGTTGAAGGGGCTGTTTGAGGGCATATCTGGGTATTGTGGCATGGGTAGTGAGAAAGGTTTCCTGTGTTCGTTTCCCATTTATTCCTGAGTGAGTCGTGGGAGCAGAGTCCTCAATCACTCCTTCCAGTAGGTCCTGTCAGAAGCAACCATCCCCAAATGACCTGGCTGGATCTCACAAACGAGACCAGCCATTCTCCATTAATTATTACTGTTTCCTTTGAAATGACCCAATTGTTTGAAACATCAAACTTGGAAGCAGAGCCTAGAAAGAAGGGGTCTTAAAGTCAACCTCACAAAGACTAAGGTCCTCGCAAGTAGACGAGAAATTAGAACCCAGATCCCCTCATGGAAGTGGCCTTGCTCTGTATGTAGGAAAGGTGTAGGTAGAAATTCCATCATCTGCCCCAAATGCAAACTATGGGTACACAAGAGATGTAGTGGGATCTCAGGAAGTCTAGATTAGAAAGAAATGAAGCTTGCATGCTCCAATGGATGTGTATTAGTAATATACGTGAACGGCAAAGCATAAACGAATTGAGAGAGAGACTAAGCACAAGAGGAATCAAATGCTGTGTGCAGAAGAGATTACATTGGTATGAACATGTGATGCATATGAAGGATGACAGCCTTAGCGTGGGGAGACCCAAGAAGACCTGGGATAAGGTGATAAAAGCTAACCTTGCCCAATTGCACGTCTCAAAGGCGATGACACAGGACCGAGACCTCTCGTGTTACGCAGTAATATAGAAAATCAGACTTCCCACTGGTACAAGCCGAAGCTGAAGCAAAGAGACAGTATGACCCCCCCCCCCTCCACTGTAAAGTGATTGTGTAGGTGTCACGACAAAAAAGCAGCTAGTCCACATTGTAAAGTGGTGTAGGCGCCACGGTAAAAAGCACCCAGTACTCACTGTAAAGTGGTGTAGGCACCACAGTAAAAAGCACCCAGTACTCACTGTAAAGTAGTTGTGTAGGCGCCACGGTAAAAAGCACCCAGTACTCACTGTAAAGTGGTGTAGGCACCACAGTAAAAAGCACCCAGTACTCACTGTAAAGTGGTTGTGTAGGCGCCATGGTAAAAAGCACTCAGTACTCACTGTAAATTGGTGTAGACGCCACAGTAAAAAGCACCCAGTACTCACTGTAAAGTGGTGTAGGCACCACAGTAAAAAGCACCCAGTACTCACTGTAAAGTAGTTGTGTAGGCGCCACGGTAAAAAGCACCCAGTACTCACTGTAAAGTGGTGTAGGCACCACAGTAAAAAGCACCCAGTACTCACTGTAAAGTGGTTGTGTAGGCGCCATGGTAAAAAGCACTCAGTACTCACTGTAAATTGGTGTAGACGCCACAGTAAAAAGCACCCAGTACTCACTGTAAAGTGGTGTAGGCACCACAGTAAAAAGCACCCAGTACTCACTGTAAAGTGGTTGTGTAGGCGCCATGGTAAAAAGCACTCAGTACTCACTGTAAATTGGTGTAGACGCCACAGTAAAAAGCACCCAGTACTCACTGTAAAGTGGTTGTGTAGGCGCCATGGTAAAAAGCACTCAGTACTCACTGTAAATTGGTGTAGACGCCACAGTAAAAAGCACCCAGTACTCACTGTAAAGTGGTGTAGGCACCACAGTAAAAAGCACCCAGTACTCACTGTAAAGTGATTGTGTAGGCGCCATGGTAAAAAGTACTCAGTACTCACTGTAAATTGGTGTAGACGCCACAGTAAAAAGCACCCAGTACTCACTGTAAAGTGGTGTAGGCACCACAGTAAAAAGCACCCAGTACTCACTGTAAAGTGGTTGTGTAGGCGCCATGGTAAAAAGCACTCAGTACTCACTGTAAATTGGTGTAGACGCCACAGTAAAAAGCACCCAGTACTCACTGTAAAGTGGTGTAGGCACCACAGTAAAAAGCACCCAGTACTCACTGTAAAGTGGTTGTGTAGGCGCCATGGTAAAAAGCACTCAGTACTCACTGTAAATTGGTGTAGACGCCACAGTAAAAAGCACCCAGTACTCACTGTAAAGTGGTTGTGTAGGCGCCATGGTAAAAAGCACTCAGTACTCACTGTAAATTGGTGTAGACGCCACAGTAAAAAGCACCCAGTACTCACTGTAAAGTGGTGTAGGCACCACAGTAAAAAGCACCCAGTACTCACTGTAAAGTGGTTGTGTAGGCGCCATGGTAAAAAGCACTCAGTACTCACTGTAAATTGGTGTAGACGCCACAGTAAAAAGCACCCAGTACTCACTGTAAAGTGGTTGTGTAGGCGCCATGGTAAAAAGCACTCAGTACTCACTGTAAATTGGTGTAGACGCCACAGTAAAAAGCACCCAGTACTCACTGTAAAGTGGTGTAGGCACCACAGTAAAAAGCACCCAGTACTCACTGTAAAGTGATTGTGTAGGCGCCATGGTAAAAAGTACTCAGTACTCACTGTAAATTGGTGTAGACGCCACAGTAAAAAGCACCCAGTACTCACTGTAAAGTGGTGTAGGCACCACAGTAAAAAGCACCCAGTACTCACTGTAAAGTGGTTGTGTAGGCGCCATGGTAAAAAGCACTCAGTACTCACTGTAAATTGGTGTAGACGCCACAGTAAAAAGCACCCAGTACTCACTGTAAAGTGGTGTAGGCACCACAGTAAAAAGCACCCAGTACTCACTGTAAAGTGGTTGTGTAGGCGCCATGGTAAAAAGCACTCAGTACTCACTGTAAATTGGTGTAGACGCCACAGTAAAAAGCACCCAGTACTCACTGTAAAGTGGTTGTGTAGGCGCCATGGTAAAAAGCACTCAGTACTCACTGTAAATTGGTGTAGACGCCACAGTAAAAAGCACCCAGTACTCACTGTAAAGTGGTGTAGGCACCACAGTAAAAAGCACCCAGTACTCACTGTAAAGTGATTGTGTAGGCGCCATGGTAAAAAGTACTCAGTACTCACTGTAAATTGGTGTAGACGCCACAGTAAAAAGCACCCAGTACTCACTGTAAAGTGGTGTAGGCACCACAGTAAAAAGCACCCAGTACTCACTGTAAAGTGGTTGTGTAGGCGCCATGGTAAAAAGCACTCAGTACTCACTGTAAATTGGTGTAGACGCCACAGTAAAAAGCACCCAGTACTCACTGTAAATTGGTGTAGACGCCACAGTAAAAAGCACCCAGTACTCACTGTAAAGTGGTTGTGTAGGCGCCACAGTAAAAAGCACCCAGTACTCACTGTAAAGTGGTGTAGGCGCCACAGTAAAAAGCACCCAGTATTCACTGATAAATAATAATAATAAAATTATTGTGTACAGTGCTAACAACTGATGCAGGGAGTTTGTTCCATGCTTCAGCAACTCTGAGTGTGAAGAAATGTTTCTGAAAGTCATGGGAGCTGTGTTGTTTTCTGACTTTGTGGACATGTCCACGTGTGTTAGACACATGGAAATCAAAAAGGTACTCAGGGTTGTTGGCAAGATGGTTAATAATGTTGTGGGTGTTTACCAAGTCAGTTGCCAGATGTCTGGGCTTCAATGTATCCATCAATAGGAAATAAGGCGTTCTGAGTATGGTAAATGCCTGATTGAGGGTATATAAAAACCAATGATAAAATAAAAATATATTTTTTAAATGAGGCCCCGAGGGTGTGGGACCCCAAACTAGACTTTATTTAGTTCATATTAAAGTCCAGCACTGAACATGAGCCAGTTTCGTCCGGAAATATCAAATAGTTAACTCCCTTCCAAACGAAAAGTAAATCTCGAATGAATTACTTCCCCTTGCATCCTAATAGCGACTGAAGCTAGCACTCTGCAGCATGAAAAACATAACCCAATAAACAGCAGAAGTGCCACCCCCTTCTGCGATATTGGTATGGATGTTTGTGAGCGTTATTGTTGGTGGTGGTGGTGTGTATGTGTGGAGGATGTAAATATGAGTCGGTTTGTAACCAGTGAAGCATAACGATGTCCCACACTTTGAAGGGACATAAAAAAAAGGTGAGAGATCTTTATACCTCTCCCTGTATATAGGGAATTTCAGTTTATGTATTTTGGAAGCATGTCTTCCATCCCACAGAGAGAGAGAAAGAGAGAAACACACAATTACAACCTGATATTAAAAGATTACATGAACATTGATAGAGTGGAAGCTACTAGGTAGTTCACCGACCTGCTAGAAATAGTAGCCAAATGTCCCTGAAATCGTATCCTTCTTCACTCACTTATTCCTGAGAGGGTTGTGGGAGCACAGTCCTCAAACACTCATTCCAGCAGGTCTCCAACTAATCTGGTTGGATCCAACGCGAGACCAGCTAAACTCATGGATGTTATCCAACCATCTTGCTCGGGGTCTACCCCTGGGTCTCCTGTCGGTTGGTTTTGCCTGTAAAATCTGTCCAGCGATTCTTTCCTGAGACATTCTAAACACATGCCCACAGTATGAGAGCTGTGATCTCTCAATTCGGAGAGGTAGTGGCTCTACCAGGAGCAACTCTCCAGTGATTCTTTCCTGAGACATTCTAACCACATGTCCACAGTATGAGAGCTGTGATCTCTCAATTTGGAGAGGTAGTGGCTCTACCTGGAGTGACTCTTTCCTGAGACATTCTAACCACATGTCCATAGTATCGGAGCTGTGATCTCTCAATTTGGAGAAGTAGTGGCTCTACCTGGAGCAACTCTCCAGTGATTTTTTCCTGAGACATTCTAAACACATGCCCACAGTATGAGAGCTGTGATCTCTCAATTCGGAGAAGTAGTGGCTCTACCAGGAGCAACTCTCCAGTGATTTTTTCCTGAGACATTCTAAACACATGCCCACAGTATGAGAGCTGTGATCTCTCAATTCGGAGAAGTAGTGGCTCTACCAGGAGCAACTCTCCAGTGATTCTTTCTTGAGACATTCTAACCACATGTCCACAGTATGAGAGCTGTGATCTCTCAATTTGGAGAAGTAGTGGCTCTACCTGGAGTGACTCTTTCCTGAGACATTCTAACCACATGTCCATAGTATCGGAGCTGTGATCTCTCAATTTGGAGAAGTAGTGGCTCTACCTGGAGTGACTATCCAGTGATTCTTTCCTGAGACATTCTAACCACATGCCCATAGTATCAGAGCTGTGATCTCTCAATTTGGAGAAGTAGTGGCTCTACCTGGAGTGACTCTCCAGTGATTCTTTCCTGAGACATTCTAACCACATGCCCATAGTATCGGAGCTGTTAAATCATATCCTAACAGTTAAAACTCATCAATTAGTTCTAACATAGGCACAAGGCCAGCAATTTTAAGGAGCAGGGGTTAATCATTCATATAGAACCTCAGTACTTTATTTCATCAATCCCAGAAGGATGATAGATAAAGTTGATTTCAGTGTAGGATTTGAACTCAGAACATAGTTGTTGGTGGTTCAGTGGTAAAATGTAGATATAATGGAGATCCCGGGGTGGAGTTCAATCTAGATCAGGATCTATATTACATAATGATTGAGATCCTGCAGTGGGGTTGAATCTTGACCAGGTTCTATATTACGTAATGATTGAGATCCTGGGGTGGAGTTCTATCTAGATCAGGATCTTGAGATCCTGGAGTGGGGTTGAATCTTGGCCAGGATCTATATTTCTTAATGATGGAGATCCTGGGATGGGGTTCAATAATAATAATTGTTTCTACTTTTGGTACAAGGCCAGCAATTACCCCCAGTGTATTACTGGAACTTTATGTTATCGACTCCGTAAGGATGAAAAGCAAAGTTAACCTCGGTGGGATTTGAACTCAGAATGGCAAGGGCCATAACTATGCGTCAAAGTCAAAGTATGGCGTCTGACCCTCTACCGATACTGCCAAAATAATAAAAAGGACAAAGTGTTAGATCTTCATTACATTTATTGAGGTGTAACACGTGTTTCGCCATTGACCAGCTCAAGACTTGATCTGTATCGATCAGGCCCTACTCTGGAATCAAAAGGTCATCATAATGCTGTTATAGTAGTATTAGTATTACAGTCTGCTTAGTACAACCCCTATATACCGACTGGAAACTACGCGTCAAGTGCTCTGGTGAACCTACACTAACTGGACGTTACAATCCCTAATATATATATATATATATATATATATATATATTTATATAAATATATATATATATATAAATATATATATATAAATAATATATATATATATATAAATAATATATATATATAAATATATATAAATATAAATATATATATCTAAAGTCAGTCTTAAGCCAGAAGGGTCATTTGGCCGGTGCTTATCTCGGTTTCATGGTGTGAAGCAACTGAAATTACAAGACTCCCCCCTGGACAGGACGCCAGTCTATCGCAGGGTTAAACCCCTGGCTATTGTTGGTACTCGTTTTCAGCTGAGTATACTGGAACAACGTGAAATGAAGTGTTTTGCTCAAGAACACAACACACAACCCAGGAATGAAACCCTCGACATTATGATCGTAAGTAACACCCTTACCACTAGGCCACATGCCTCCACACACACATACATATATATATTCCCTGCTGTATTAGCGTTAAATTTTCCCTGCTGTATTAGCGATAAATTTTCGAGGGTTTCTCTTAGTAGCTTTTTTCATGACGTTATTATTGTTAATTTTACTGATGTAGTATTAACTTATTAACTTGGATATTTACCATGCGGTATTCTAATCCTATTGTATCTCTCTCAGTTATTTACCATGCGACCCTCAGTTCCTACCCCCCCCCCCCCTCTATGCACTTCTTTAAGGCTTACTACCCTGTCTTTAACCTAATTCATTCAATCTGAAAATATTGAAGAGATAAGACACTTTGCCATTCTTCTCTGCTAAAATGTACCAGTAGAGCTGATTCAAATTTTCCCAGCCAGCCATCCACCTAATCTACGAAGGTATTTTAGCCTACATATTGTCGTTAATATTATGATGTTCCCTGCTGTATTAGCGTTAAATTTTCCCTGCTGTATTAGCGATAAATTTTCGAGGGTTTCTCTTAGTAGCTTTTTCATGTCGTTAATATTATGATGTTCCCTGCTGTATTAGCGTTAAATTTTCCCTGCTGTATTAGCGATAAATTTTCGAGGGTTTCTCTTAGTAGCTTTTTTCATGACGTTATTATTGTTAATTTTACTGATGTAGTATTAACTTGGATATTTACCATGCGACCCTCAGTTCCTACCTCACAATTTCCCTCCCCCCCACCCCCACACACCACCATAGTCTATTCGACCAATCAAACCTAGCATGCCATTTCCACTGCTGCTGCTGCTACTACCTGCCTAACTAACTCTCTCCTCCTCTGGCGCATCCCAACACACCCTGCCATTACCCCACCACCACTGTCCTTCTAGCCCTCAATTTTCCCACCGTTATGGATGGATGAGCTGGGAATACACGAGCAACTCTGAATCAATAGATGAAATATGAATCTGCGAGCTACCAAGCACCCACGTGAAGCGCCAACCCAGAGACCCTCCCCTACGAGTGTCGACAAATGCCCAAAACTCCGAGTTGGTACCATCAATGTAGGCTCAATGAAAGGAAGAGCAGGAGAAATCGTAGAAATGCTAGAGCGAAAGGAAGTTGATGTATGCTGTGTGCAAGAGACTAGATGGAGAGGAGGGTCTGCTAGAGTCCTTGTAGGAAAAAGCCAGTGCTACAAATTTTTCTGGGTGGGAAATGACGATGGGATGGGTGGTGTAGGTATACTATTAGCTGACAAGTGGGTAGATAAAGTAATCTCAGTGTACAGGGTAAATGCAAGAATCATTAAACTCAGACTAGTCCTGAATAAGACAATTACCACAATAATATCAGCTTACGCACCCCAATCGGGGCTGCCAGACGAACTTAAGGATAGGTTTTACGAGTCCCTAATACACACTACTGCTCTAACAGACGACAAGGACTTCCTAATCATTGCAGGAGATTTTAACGGACACGTAGGTAAACACTGCGACGGCTTCAATAGAGTACATGGAGGCCATGGAGTTGGCACAAGGAATGAGGAAGGATTCAGACTTCTAGAATTCTGCGACGCCAATGACATGTCGATATGTAACACAAACTTTAAAAAACCCGACAACCACCTGATCACCTATAGATCAGGGGAGCACTCTAGTCAGTTAGATTTTATTCTCATCAGAGGACGTGACAGATGGACGGTCGTAAACACAAAAGCCTTCCCTAGTGAGGAATGTACATCCCAACATAGCTTAGTTGTCAGCGACCTCACGGTCAGAACTAGACGAGCCCTGAAACAGAGGCCAACCTGGAGAAGAAAGATCTGGAAGCTGAAAGTCCCCTCAACCAGTAACAGATTTAAAGATATTTTACTCAACGCCTACGACAGTAAAGAAGAACAGATAGAGACATTTAACGTAGAAGAGAACTGGGAGTTCCTAAAAAATAACTTACTAGAGGCGACGGATGAGGTTTGTGGCTGGAGTAAGACCTCAAGCAGGAGGAGAGTGACTTGGTGGTGGAACAATAAGGTAGATGAAGCAGTCAAGGCCAAGAGACAGGCATGGAAAGAATGGAAGAACGGGGGGAGCAGGGTACATTACATAGAGACCAAGAGGGAAGCTAGGCGACAAGTATACTTAGCTAGGAGGGAAGCAGAGGATAGAAAATTCAAGCATGTTTTACAACGTGAGGACCAGAAACAGGAGGTATTCAAGATTGCGAGGCAGTGTGTCAGAGATAGTTGTGATGTCATTGGAGAGAAGTGTATCCGGAATGATAAAGGTGAGCTTGCCCTCACAAGTGCTGAGAAGAAGGATGCATGGAAGAGTCATTATGATAGATTACTAAATGAGGAGAATGCATGGGAAGAAGAGACCCTACCCCACGTAGACCCTATAGAGGGACCAGCAGTACAAGTCAGCGGCAGCGTAGTAAGTAAGGCAATCAGAGATATGAAGATAGGGAAGGCAACCGGTCCATCGGGTATAGCTGCCGAGATGCTGAAGGCATCTGGGTCTGTAGGTCACACTATAACCACACGTATCGTTAACCAGGTAATACTAGAGGGGGCCATACCAAAAGATTGGTGCAGTAGCATCATTGTCAACTGCTACAAAGGTAAAGGCGATGCACTAGATAGAGGAAACTATAGAGGTATAAAGTTGATGGACCAGGTCATGAAAGTAACAGAAAGAGTTATAGCACAGCTGATTAGGGACCGGGTGAATATAGACGAGATGCAATTTGGGTTTGTTCCAGGGAAAGGCACCACTGATGCGCTCTTCCTTGTGAGGCAATTACAGGAAAAGTACCTAGCTAAAAGTAAGCCACTCTACTTGGCATTTGTCGACCTTGAGAAAGCCTTTGACAGAGTTCCACGTGCAGTAATCTGGTGGGCTCTTAGAAAACTAGGAGTAGATGAATGGCTTGTGAAAGCGGTACAAGCCATGTATAGGGGAGCAGTCAGCAAAGTTAGGATTGGCAATGAGTATAGCGAGGAATTTAGCGTACAGGTTGGGGTCCACCAGGGCTCTGTTCTTAGCCCTCTCCTGTTCATCATAGTCCTGCAGGCAATAACGGAGGAGTTTAAGACCGGATGCCCATGGGAACTCCTGTATGCTGATGACCTCGCACTCATAGCTGAATCTATGGTAGAACTAGAGAATAAATTCCAAACCTGGAAGCAGGGACTAGAGAGAAAGGGCCTCAAAGTCAACATGACAAAGACTAAGGTCCTTATAAGTAGACGAGAAAACAGAACCCAGATCCCCTCAGGGAAATGGCCTTGCTCAGTATGTAGGAAAGGTGTAGGTAGGAACTCCATTCTTTGCCCCAAATGCAAACAATGGGTACACAAGAGATGTAGCGGGATCTCAGGAAGCTTAATTAAGAATGTAGGATTCACATGCAGCAGCTGTGCTGAAACAGCAAGCAAACAGCCACAGGAAACAAGTACCACCAATCTCTGGGAGGGCCCTGTAGAAACAGTAGACAGCTTCTGCTACCTAGGTGACCGAATTAGCAACGGAGGTGGGTGCTCAGAAAGTACAATAACTAGGGTAAGAACGGGATGGAAGAAGTTTAGGGAACTACTACCACTGCTAGCTGCAAAAGGCTTCTCCCTCAGAATGAAAGGCAGACTGTATGATGCGTGTATCCGAACAGCGATGTTGCATGGTAGTGAGACCTGGGCGCTGAAGGTGGAAGACTTACGTAGATTAGAGAGAAACGAAGCCTGCATGCTCCGATGGATGTGTAACAGTAATATACGTGAACGACAAAGCATAAATGAATTGAGAGAGAGACTGAGCATAAGAGGAATCAAATGCTGCGTGCAGGAGAGGCGGTTACGCTGGTATGGACATGTGATGCGTATGAAGGATGACAGCTGCATAAAAAGGTGCAGAGCACTAGAAGTTGATGGAAACCGCGGAGTGGGGAGACCCAAGATGACTTGGGATGAGGTGATAAAAGCCGACCTTACCCAACTACACCTCTCAAAGTCAATGACACACGACCGTGACTTCTGGCGTCACGCAGTAATACAGGGTACCCGACCTCCCATGGGTACATGCTGAAGCATATAAATATGCCCCCCCCCCCCGCAAGGTGGTCGTGGAGGTGCCACGGCAAAAAAGCACCCAGCCCACACTGTAAAGTGGACGTGTAGGCGCCACGAAAAAGCACCCAGCACTCACTGTAAATGAGGTTGGTGTTAGGAAGGGCATCCAGCTGTAGAAATCAAGCCAGATCAGTTCCTGTATGAGCAAGGCATGGTCAGCCGACCAGACACTGCCCACAACAGGACAACCCGTCTAACCCATGCTAGCGTGGAAGAACGGACGTAAAACGGTGATGATGATGATGATGATGATAGTGAAGGCGTGTGGCTGAGTGGTTAGAGAACTGGATTCGCAATCGTGAGTTCGATTCCTGGACCGGGTGATGCGTTATGTCCTTGAGCAAGACACTTTATTTCACGTTGCTCCTTCTACCTGGAATTGCGACCGATAGATAGTAATAGCAATTGGAAAGACCAACGGAAACATAGTTGCCTCGGTCCGACTTGACGAAAGTCGATCGTTCCTTTATATATATATATATATATATACATATACATATATATATATGTATCCATCCTCATTATCTAACCCCGGCTTTCTCTGCTAGCAAACGTTGGCTGGATCTTTACAAACTAAATCAGTATTGAAACAAAGCTACTGATATTCCAGACAGGTCAGAGGTCCACATCTATAATAATAATAATGAAATTATTGTGTAAAGTGCTCAGGTGCACTACAACTCGTCAAAGGTGCATGTATAGTACATAGAATAATATACAAATGTCAGGGAAGTGAATAGTGTATGAGTCATGATATACATGTGTTTATGTGTATGGAGGGTGAACATGAGGTGTAGTGTTGGCAAATCTCGGGAAGCATGGAGGTTTTAAAGGATGCAGTGTCTCGACAGCTAACAACTGATGCAGGTAGTTTGTTCCATGGAGGTTTTAAAGGATGCAGTGTCTCGACAGCTAACAAGTGATGCAGGTAGTTTGTTCCATGGATGTTTTAAAGGATGCACTGTCTTTGCAGCTAACAACTGATGCAGGTAGTTTGTTCCATGGATGTTTTAAAGGATGCAGTGTCTCGACAGCTAACAACTGATGCAGGGAGTTTGTTCCATGGATGTTTTAAAGGATGCAGTGTCTTTGCAGCTAACAACTGATGCAGGTAGTTTGTTCCATGGATGTTTTAAAGGATGCAGTGTCTCGACAGCTAACAACTGATGCAGGTAGTTTGTTCCATGGAGGTTTTAAGGGATGCAGTGTCTCGACAGTTAACAACTGATGCAGGTAGTTTGTTCCATGGAGGTTTTAAAGGATGCAGTGTCTCGACAGCTAACAACTGATGCAGGTAGTTTGTTCCATGGAGGTTTTAAAAGATGCAGTGTCTCGACAGCTAACAACTAATGCAGGTAGTTTGTTCCATGGAGGTTTTAAAGGATGCAGTGTCTCGACAGCTAAAAACTGATGCAGGTAGTTTGTTCCATGGAGGTTTTAAAGGATGCAGTGTCTCGACAGCTAACAACTGACACAGGCAGTTTGTTCCATGCTTCAGCAATTCTGAACGTGAAAAAATGTTTCCGAAAGTCATGGGAGCTGTGCTGTTTTCTGACTTTGTGGGCATGTCCACGTATGTTAGACACATAGAGATCAAAAAGGTACTCAGGGTTGTTGTTGGCAAGATGGACAGCTCCACACTTTACCAAGTATAATAACATTATGAGCATATATAACATTACATGAGAAATGAACATCATTACCAATAATATCAGTTTTGTTTTTATTTTTAATGTTGTTGGGTTTTCTTTACATATAAATATGGTTTAACATAAAATTTTACAAGTTTAACATCACATAATTTGTAACAAAGGATAGCAGCTTAGTAATAGAAAAAATTACAAAAGAAAAGAAAAAAATGGGCAGGGGTGAGGATGTGGACAGAGGGTGTTGGAAGAGAGGATGAGGGTGGGGTGATGGAAGGCAGGGTGAGGGGGAGAGGAGACTGTATAAAATAGCTCCTAGAGTATGTCGGACCTCAGTCAGTTCCAGTTGTTTCTACCACTGGAACAGCCAGCTTGTGAAATTAATAAGTGCATTCTTAACGTGCAACTGGCTGAGGTTTTAACAGACACATGCACTCTTAACATACAGCTGGCTGAAGTTTTCAGACATGTGCACCTGGCTGACAGTTTCAGACACATATGTACTCATAACATAGTTCTTAAGTAGATTCAGCACAACACAGTGTGTGTGTGAGTGATAAGGCATGCCCCTTTGAATTACAGGTACAGTCTATTATTTAATGTAATTCTCAGGGAGATTCAGCATAACACAGTGTGTGTGTGTGAGTGATAAGGCATGCCCCTTTGAATTACAGGTACAGTCTATTATTTAATATAATTCTCAGGGAGATTCAGCATAACACAGCGTGTGGCTGGTAACTCAGTGAACTGGGGCAACATGAAATAAAAGGGCTTTGCTCAAGAATACAATATGCTGCCCAGTCTGGAAACTGAACTCACAACCTTACAATCATGAACCAATCACCTAATCACTTAGACATGCGTCTTCAATGTTATATATATATATATATATGTATGTGTATATGTCCCAGGTTCAATCAGGGGTAACCACAGTAAGTGAAGTACCCAATACATAGCAGAGTATAAATATTTAATATAGTAATGGCTTCTACAGGACTAGAAGTGTTTCATTCAAAGGAAATCATCAGGAAAGCGCTTTTCTGATGATTTCCTTATATATATATATATATATATATATATATATATATATATTTAATATAGAAATGGCTTATACAGGACTAGAACTGTTTCCTTCGAAGGAAATCATCAGGAAAGCCTGTTCCTGATGATTTCCTTATATATATATATATATATATATATTTATATGATTCCTTATATATATATATATATCTAATATAGAAATGGCTTCTACAGGTCTAGAACTGTTTCATTCGAAGGAAATCATCAGGAAAGCCCTTTCCTGATGATTTCCTTATATATATATATTTATGATTCCTTATATATATATATAATATAGAAATGGCTTCTACAGGTCTAGAACTGTTTCATTCAAAGGAAATAATCAGGAAAGGGCTTTCCTGATGATTTCCTTCGAATGAAACAGTTCTAGTCCTGTAGAAGCCATTTCTATATTAAATATTTATACTCTGCTATGTATTGAGTACCTTACTTACTGTGGTTTTCCCCAATTGGCTATGGTGAACTAACTATTGTGAAACTACTTACATATATATATGCAAAAGGCAAACAGAAATAACGAAGCAAACGTCTCAGTACCATGGAGAAATATATTAGTTTTATGCTTTAATAAAGTAGGAAAAGAGTCTTAACGTTTTGGATGCTAGTCCTTCATCAGAAAATAGAATGAGAAATTTAAGAAGAAATAGAATGATAGAGGAGAGTGAGCAGTATTGTATAAAATTTATATTTAGGGGATTATATAAAACATACTTATTGCAAAGTGTACTGTGATTTAATTCTTACATAAATATAGCTTAGTAAAACTTATTAAGAATCTGCTTTCTCTGCCCGACTCCCTCTCGCTCTTTCGGTTTGTTTTTTAAATTTTAAACCAAATATTTATTCTTTTTTTTCCTTTTTTTTTTACTGGCTTCAATCATTAGACTGTAGCATCACCTTGATTTAATTAATTATATCAAACTAAGGACATTTTTATTAAATATTCTGGGACTTATTTTATCGATCTCTTTTTGTTGAACCACTAAGTCATGGGACGTAAATAGACATATACACTGGCACAGACACAACAGGCTTCTGCAGTTTCTTTTTACAAAATTCCACTCACAAGGCATTTACTCAAGGTGACATGCAAAAGGACTGAACCCATAAGCACATGGTTACAAAGCAAACCCCTTAACCACACAGCCAATATATTTCTGAAGAAATTACTGTATAAACTCAAATATAAGCTGATCCACCCCACCATTTTACCATTGTACCATTGATGTTTTGGTCACATATTCCTCAACTTATGTTCAACTATATTCAGTAATTAGGATTTCTTTTCTATTTTTTTTTCCATGTGTTTGAATCATGTTTTTCCACAGATCAATAATTGTGAACTCCAGACTTTTAAAGACTATGATGTGTTCTGCATGACAGACACTTTCATAAGCAGTTTCTCTCTCTCTATTGAGGAGTGAGGGTAGTGAGGAGGAGAGAAAGAAACATACAAGACAGGATTGGAACTTTGGAAGACAATCCATTTGAATTTCAATAAACCAATCCCTTTAATATTACATTGTTACTTGGAAATAAAAACAAAAATATAATAAACATTTTTAATCCTTTTCTGATATATTTCTAATGAAATACACTCCATTTCAATTAATTAATCCTTTCATTACCATATTTCTACTGAAAGACACTGCCTATGATTTTCAAATAATTTTGAAAATAAAACAGAATTTTGAGAGATTTAGTAATATAACTAACATTTTTCATTATTAACAAAGGTTCTTACATAAAATTATGACAGGATATTTTTAAATAAACATAAACACTTTAAAATAAACAGTTTTGTAACTTGGGGCAGTTTTAGGCATTTCGATATCAAATGGGTAACTGATTCTCTTCACTTCATATTAAATTTCACATTTGAATTAGAACAAAAATTTACATAACCCTTTTGTGACTGGATTTCTAATGAAATCAGTCTGTTTCAATGAATTAATTAAGAATTTTGAGGGATTTAGAAAAATTATTAATTATTTCATTACTAAGATAGTAACTTGATATATTTAATTTTGATAGGAATCCTTTAAAATGTTTTGTTTCATTGGACAAGAGTTGGTTTGGCGCCAGGTTGGTATCAAAAGGGATATTATTAAATCTATTTTATTTTGGAATTAAAACAAAAATAAATTTAAGATCTTTATGAAGGGAATATCATGAAAGACTTGGGGGGAAATATTTGGGCAGCTCAGGAAACACAGGAAGCAAATGAAATATACAGAATTGATACAATTCTGTGAAGCTAAACAATCAGTTATTTCAATATCATGTGAATTCATGGAGATCCAACAGTCAAACTGATTCGAACGGAATCAACCCATAGCTTTTGTTGTTTAAAACACATTAACTTTCAACATCCAGTAATGATCTAGCAGAAAAATGTTTAAAAAAAACAGGTTTGTTCATTCAGATGTTTATAGTATCATTACTGGTGGACAGACCTTTGTGAAAATTTGCAGTATTAGAGTAAAAACTTTAATATTTTTTAATGTGATTCAGTCATTAGTGCTGTTTTGTACTTTTCAAGAATGTCTTGCTAATGTTGTTTCATGTGGTACAGGACATTGAGAAAATAGCTCTCCATGTCTGCCAACCAGAAGTGTTTATTTGACACTGAAAATATTCAATTCTCAGACCAGGTGATGTGTTGTTTCCTTGAGCAAGACACTTTATTTCACATTGCTCCAGTTTACTCAGCTGTAGAAATGAGATGATGGGGACTGGGGGTCCCTATCATTCCACTGCAAAGTGGTCGTGTAGGCGCCACGGCAAAAAATCACCCAGCCCACACTGTAAAGTGGACGTGTAGGCACCACGGAAAAAAAGCACCCAGCACTCACTGTAAATGAGGTTGGTGTTAGGAAGGGCATCCAGCTGTAGAAATCAAGCCACAATCAGTTCCCGTCCCACCCTTGCAAGCAGGGAAAAGCGGACGTAAAATGATGATGATGATGAAACAATTGCAGGTGAAAAGACAAAAAACAACAAGAGAGTCTGCGTCTGTTTTCAGCTAGTTTGAAGTTGGTGGGGCCAAGCTATATTGGCAGCTATTCGCTTGTAGGCAAATATACATTCCTTCTTGGCATCAACATTTTCCATCTTTATATTCTGTGGACATGTGGTTTCAGCTAGGAAGTTTTCTTGTCCATTTACTAAAATAAATAATCCATAGTCTTGTGGATTGGTGATTCGGAACCTGTGAGCAATCATAGCACAAACATCTTTTGTGGTCATGTTTGGTCTAATGGGCAGAGTTTTCCAAATAATGCTGTCTCGAAACTCATCAGGAAATGCTACCTTCAGAAAGCCTTGCATATCACTGATACTTGGCAGACGGCCCTGGTGGCCATTTGAAAAATTACTTTGGTGGGTTTCTTTGAATATCTTAAGTAATAGAACAGCACTACTGAGAGTTGACAGGTAATAACTGGCTTCAGCTGTCACCTGTGAACTGTGGAGTAACCCCCACATATAATCAGCTTCTATCTCGGCTGTAACAAGGCCTACATCAACTATTACATAGGTTAACATTGGAAGGAAGTCATCTGTTTGTACTGAACTACTGCCTCGACCTTCTGGACATTGACTATTTAAACAGCCTGTGATACAATACGCGGCAGCCATGAGGTTTTCTAACTTTTTCACTGGAGAGTACGATTCTTTAATTTGTATCAGATGATGTCTTATTAACTGTAGCTCTTCTTTGTCTGGAGGAGTTAAGTGACCTCGAAGACCAAGGTCACTAAGAGGTCGTGTACGAGCATAGACAATATTTTTATACAACGTTTCCACACTTCCATTTTTGGTGTAGTCAGCAGCAAGCAGTTGATAAATGTGTTTCTTTAAAGGCAGAATGACACTTTCGTGAAGAGAACTTTCAATAATGGCGTCAATGTTGAGAATCTCATTGGCACCAAGTCGACTAGATTCTCTCTTAATCAGAGTATTTAGACCTTTTTGATTGTTATGAAACAGATAGTTTTTCATCCCAGTCATAAACTGTCTAACATTGCTCATCACACAGCGGGGATTGCTCTCTTGACTTTCTCTAGTACATTCTAAAAAATGTTGGATCTGAAGGCCAAATGTCTCAGGACTACTTGCTAAATGCAGAACATATTCTTTAAGGTTCATACCAGGACTTTTGTTAAGGGTTAATTCAATATGTTTCTCAAAAGATTCGCTTGATGATGATAACAATGGTAATTTCTCTTTATCTTCTGATTTGGCAATAATTTCCTTCAATACTTTGCGTTCAAGCATTTGAGCCTTTACTGAGTCTGGCAGAGGTCCACTCTCTACTTGTGAACCACTTGAGGCTGTGCTATGTCTGTTCTGAAAATTACTAGAATCTTTCCCCTTTTGAGCATAGTTCTGACTCAATGCTTGCCATTCTTGAATTCGTTCAAATGGGTTAGCCGATGGCAATGCCTTAAGGTCTTCACATTTCAGAATGTTGTCCCATTTTTCACTGTCCCACGGTTTAGAGAAAACAGTACCGGCATCACTGACTACAGATACAGCACGATATTGATTCAAATTATCATATTCTGATGTCTTTGATGAAATTATTAGGTTTGGTTGTTCCATTGGTTTTAAAGTCAACTGAGGAGCTATCATATCCTCTAATGTCACAACATCCAACTCACTTTCTTTTGCTGGGTTTTTTTGATTCACAGGGAATTTCTGCAACGTCTGAGTCTTTGACTTACTTTCATGCATCTTCATTGTTAGAAGAATGTTATCTGCAACTGTAGCACATGCATTACTTAAGGCCCCCTTATCGCTGTATTTCAGCTCAATTTTGTCTGTTTTTTGGTGGTTTTCACTCTGACTATAAAAACACTGTTTCTGTAGACTTTGCTTAGCATTATTGTTCATATCACTGGAGCTTTTACCATTCCTTATTTTGTATTTATCAAAAGAAAATATGGTGGCATTTGGTGTTATAGAAGGTGAATAAATAGTTTCTAAGGTGGGTTGGTGAGAGATGCGATTCTTACGTCGCTCATGACAATTGTGTGCTGTTGATTTCTGTCCATAAACTTGTCTGTTAGCAGAGCTTACAGGCGGAAATATAACTGAGTTCACTCCTAGTGAGTCAAAAGGCTCAGTATATACAGGGCTTTTTGTCTTTCCATCAGAAGATTTCTGAACATATGCCACACTATGTAAAGGAGGGGGCTTTGTCTTTTCGGGGGGTTTGTTCATTGGTTCAACTTTCTTCTCACAAGAGGTCATAGAATCAGTGATATCTTTACTGCCCTCGGGTACCTTTGTTTTCTGAGGTCTTATTTCTTCTTGTAAGGAGATTCTCCTCTGTAACTCAACATCTTTTTGGCAAGTTTGTGTTTCTGAATTATGTTTATTGTGTTGTACAGTTTGGCCGGTAGAGCCGCGTCGAGCCATGCGACCATCAGCATGACAAGATGAAGTAGATTGAGATGGCCATGTTACAGCACTGTGTTTCTCCTGGTCTGTTGCAGGATTTTCACATTTATCAGGACTGGAAGCTTTCTTTAACTTAAAACAAATATCATGAGCTGATTTACTATATAAATCCTCAATTGCCTTTTGTTGTTTGAAACATTTGTCGTGAGAGGATTTACTATACAAATCCTCGATTTCCTTTTCTTCTTTCAAACATATATCATGTCCAGATTTTATATACAAGTCTCCTGTTTCTATTTCAGAGCTGATGCAGCTTATTGGACTCACAACTAAGCGTTCATTTTTGTTAGGCATGTACAGCGTGCAGTTATTCTCTGCTTCAGAATCACTAAACATTTTACCACTCTGAATGTCCGCACTTTTAACCGACGGACAGTTTTTCCAAACATCTTCATAATCACTAAGTTTATCAGACAAGTTACTGTGAAAATACTGGGGGAGTGCAAGATGCTCTTTGGAAGGGGACGAGTGAATGGCTGTCCGTGGTAAATCTAAACTATTAATCTGTGGATGTGTATGGGAACGGTGAACTTTCATATTAACAACACTGCTTTCTCTACTTTCATCAGAATGCTGATGATGATGATGATGATGGTTTGTCTTAGACACACAGGAAGTGACTAAATGTGAATCTGAACACGATGTCTTTGACTTCGACTTAGAGCAACTTCCTGTCTTACAAGAATTAGATTTGCTTTTGTAGTTTGTTAAAGGTTTGTTTTTATGATTAGAGGCATGTCTAACAATACCAGTGCTACCAACAGGGATCGTGTTCGTTGAATTGTGTGGGGGTGCTTGAGCTAATTTATTTCCATTCAATGCTTTTGATGACATACTTGAGGGTTCACTGAAAGACTTATGTAGGCTACACTTCTCACTTTTGTTCATCTGAGTAGATATTGACTTCTTCATGATGTCCGACATCCAGAAAGCTGAAAAATAAATATTAAAGATGTAAGAGAAATACTTTTGAGGCACTACCAGCTCCTCCCCTCTTAATTTTGTGAAGTATAAGTTGCATCTTTTGGTAAAGTGGCTGCTGCTATGATAAAATGCACCCAGTACACTCTGTAAAGTGGGAGTGCTTATACACACAGAACACACTGTAAAGTAGTGCTTGAACCTCTATAAAAAAAACACCCAGTACACTCTGTAAAGTGTTAGTACTGGTGCCATGATGAAATACATCCAGTACACTCTGTAAAGTGGTAGTGCTGGTGCCACAATAAAATACACCTAATACAATCTGTATAGTAATGCTGGTGCCACTATAAAATATACCCAGTACACTCTGTAAAGTAGTAGAGCTTGAGCCACTATATAATGCACCCAGTACACTCTCTAAAGTGGTAGTGCTGGTGCCACTATAAAATACATACAGTCAGTAAACACTATAAAGTGGTAGCGCTAGTACCATGATAAAATGCACCCAGTACATGCTGTAAAATGGTAGTGCTTGTACCATGATAAAATGCACCCAGTACATGCTGTAAAATGGTAGTGCTTGTACCATGATAAAATGCACCCAGTACATGCTGTAAAGTGGTAGTGTTGGTGCCATAATAAAATGCACCCAGTACACTCTGTAAA
Source organism: Eledone cirrhosa (assembly GCA_964016885.1). Lineage (NCBI taxonomy): Eukaryota > Metazoa > Mollusca > Cephalopoda > Octopoda > Eledonidae > Eledone > Eledone cirrhosa. The sequence goes on along the minus strand of OZ024753.1, from coordinate 13,899,676 downwards.
GTGGTAGTGCTGGTGCCATGATAAAATGCACCCAGTACATGCTGTAAAGTGGTAGTGTTGGTGCCATGATAAAATGCACCCAGTACACTCTGTAAAGTGGTAGTGCTGGTGCCATGATAAAATGCACCCAGTACATGCTGTAAATTAGTTGGCATTAGAAGGGCAAACCGCCACAGAAACTATGTCAAAAATAAAATTTATGAGCACAGCATGGTCCCTATGACCTGTTTAGCTTGAGAAAGTGACAATACACTTAAGCTATGCCAGCATAGAAAACAGACATAAGACGGTGATGATTATGAAAGAAATTTATTTTACCTTGACCTAATAAAGCTAACGATGCAAGTTTCTGTGATGTTTCTGCCTTGAGGATTGGATCAGGTAGCACCAACAACTGGGGCAGGTCTTCCCTTCAAAATACAAAAAAAAAAGAAAAAAAAAGGTATTTCAATATATTTATCATTAACCTTTCATTACCATATTTCTAATGAAAGACACTGTCTATGTCATTAACCCTTTCATTGCCATATTTTTAATTAAAGACACTGTCTATGTCTTTAACTCTTTCATTATCATATTTCTAATGAAAGGCACTGTCTATGTCATTAACCCTTTCATTACCATATTTCTAATGAAAGACACTGTCTATGTCATTAACCCTTTCATTACCATATTTCTAATGAAAGACACTGTCTATGTCATTAACCCTTTCATTACCATATTTCTAATGAAAGACACTGTCTATGTCATTAACCCTTTCATTACCATATTTCTAATGAAAGACACTGTCTATGTCATTAACCCTTTCATTACGATATTTCTAATGAATGACACTGTCCCCTATGGTTTTCAAATAATTTTGAAAATAATCAAAAATTTGAAAAGATTTAATAATATATAACTAACTTTCTCATTACTAAGTTGTTTGTTTTTTAATGGTGGTACTCCAGCATGGCCTCAGCCAGTGGACTGGAACAGGTAAAGAGTTAAAATGTTAGTATATAAAATTATAATTGTTTCTACTTTTGGCACAAAGCCATCAATTACCCAGCGTTTATTTTATCGACCCCATAAGGATGAAAGGCAAAGTTAACCTCGGAGGGATTTAGTTAGTATATAAAATTATAATGTAAGATTTTTAGATAAACATAAACAGCCCAGTATCATAAAACCAGGAGTGGTTTACTGGTTTAGGTTTAGTTGGCTTTATATGAGGTTACATGCCACAGGAGCTGTTAACTGATAGGGTCTTCAGCCCTATTATGAAAAACACTGTGAAATGAAGCACCTTGCACAAAAACACAACACACCAACAGCTCCACAAGTTGAGCACCTTGCCCAAGAACACAACACACTAACAGGTCCAGAGATTGAGAACCTTGTACAAGAACAACACACCAACAGGTCCTGGAGTCGAACACAAAACCGAGAACTGCATGAATGTAAGTCTAATACCAAACCACCTAAAACCGTCCCTTCTTCTACAAATCAAAACTGTTTATTTTAAAGTACTGATCATCATCATCATCTTCATCATCATCGTTTAACGTCTATCTTCCACGCTAGTATCGGTTTAGACGGGAATTGTCCCACTTGAGGCAAGATTGGTCGGGTGACTGTGTCTCACTCGTAAAGGACTATCTGGCAGGTTTTCTACGGCTGGATGCGCTTCCTAACACCAACCACATTTACAGTGTGGACTGGGAGGTTTTTGTCGTGACACCTACACGACCTCATTTATTTTGGACTGGATGTTGTGGTACCAACATAACTTTACAGAGAAAGGGTGGTGTTAGTGGGAGTGGGAGAGTGGAGTAGGGGTAGTGGGATGGAGGTGTATATTTGGTTAAGAGGTGCCTACTGACTGTAGGTTTCGCTTTGTACATAGGCAAGGCGGGTCATCTGTATTACTGCGTGGCGCCAAAGTTCTCGCTCCAGTGACATTGTCTTAGAGAGGTACAAGTGTGTAAGGTCGGAATTCAAATCATCCCAGGTTTTTCTGGGTCTACCTACTTCGTAATTTCCATCAATTTTGATCACCCTACACTTTTTTTATACAGCTGTCGTCTTTCATGCGCAAATGTACTTTCCAACAGTTTAGTATGGAAAGGGTATAGATTTTGTCCCTTCTACAAATCAAAACTGTTTACTTTAAAGTACTGATATTTATCTAAACACCACCCTAAACACAAGCCAATGTACTTTCCAACAGTTTAGTATGGAAAAGGTTTATAGATGTAGTTACAATACTTACAAGTTTTTACAGTAATTATAAATAAGTTCAGGAACGTTGTTGAATGTTTTGTCAGAACCCTGAAGATGTGGGGCCTCATTGTAGTCCTCTATCAAGTAATGCTCGACAACAGGTCCATCAGATTGTGACAGGTGAACAGAAAGGGCCATTGAGCTTTTCTGGGTTGACTGACGGACAATAAACATCTACAAACAACAAATTTACAGTGAAATTAATAATGGTTTCTGATTTAGGCACAAGGTTAACCGTCTTGAGGGAGGGGAAATTCAATTAAATTGACCCCAGTGCATTACTGGTACTTTATTTTATCAACTCTGTAAGGATGAAAGGCAAAGCTAACCTTGGCGGGATGTGAACACAGAATGTAAAGGGCCCAGAAGAGAGGCTGTAAAAACCCTAACAACTCTTCCAATTGTTAAAAAATATTTTAAATAAATTAAGGGAGTCTAAAAGAAATACTTACTCCTGGAGCTCCATCTTTGAGCAAATGTACAGCACCGATACGACCAATATCTGGCAGGCACCAGATAGGACGACTTTTCTCCAGACGCTCCCAGAAGCTGATTGGACGAGTCTCCTGCTCTATAAAGATTGGTGTTATCTGCAAAGACAAACACATACAAAACAGTTGTGAGTATATGGGTGACAAGTACATAGGTTAGCTATGAGGGAGTAATGCTAAAGCTGTGAAATCTTGCATGCATTAATTTCATTCAATTCTTATTAATAACAGCTTTGTTTCTTTCGAGGGACTATGCTGAAAAATAAACCTCATTTGGTCATTCCATGAGAATATCTTGGTCAGCCTATGAAGGAGTGATGCTAGAGCTGTGAAATCTTGCAAGCTTTAAATTTCAACTCTTCTTATTAATAACTGTATTGTTTCTTTCAAGGAAATATGTTGAAAAATAAACCTCATTTGGTCATTCAATGAGAGTATCTTGGTCAGCCTATGAAGGAGTGATCCTAGAGCTGTGAAATCTTGCAAGCATTAAATTTCAATTCTTCTTATTAATAACTGTATTGTTTCTTTCAAGGAAATATGTTGAAAAATAAACCTCATTTGGTCATTCCATGAGAGTATCTTGGTCAGCCTATGAACTTTTCAGAGGTGAAGTGACTGGAGAGATTCATTGATGGTGAAAAATTGTATCTGATGGTGGAAGTCATCTTGCTAACAGTATCTAAGTATTTACACCTGTAGGTTGGTCACTTGGGTGAGGGTGACTATGTTGTAAGACCTGAAACACCTAGTGATTCTAAGATACAACACCGATGATGTGTTTTGTAGTTATCCCATTAGAAGCAAGTTGGGGCAGGCGACCGAGTCTTGCTCATATAGAACTGTTTCTGGCTAGGTTTATATGGCTAGATGCCCTTCCTAGTGTCAACCACTTTACACAGTGTGTGCTGGGTGGCTTTTTGTTGTGACACGTACAGGACCACCTTACAGTGGGCTGGGTGCATTTTGTCACAACACCTACACAACAACTTTACAGTGTAGGCTGGGTGCATTTTGTTGTGACACCTACATGATCCCTTTACAGTGTGGGCTGGGTGCTTTTTGTTGTGACACCTACACAACCACTTTACAGGGTGGGCTGGGTGCATTTTGTCATGACACCTACATGACCACTTTACAGTGTGGGCTGGGTGCTTTTTGTTGTGACACCTACACAACCACTTTACAAGGTGGGCTGGGTGCATTTTGTCATGACACCTACATGACCACTTTACAGTGTGGGCTGGGTGCTTTTTGTTGTGACACCTACACAACCACTTTACAGGGTGGGCTGGGTGCATTTTGTCATGACACCTACATGACCACTTTACAGTGTGGGCTGGGTGCTTTTTGTTGTGACACCTACACAACCACTTTACAGTGTGGGCTGGGTGCTTTTTGTCATGACACCTACATGACCACTTTACAGTGTGGGCTGGGTGCATTTTGTTGTGATATCAAATTAACTTTACAGTGTAAGGGTGGTGTGGCCAGAAGTGGGATGGTGGGATTATAATGGTTAAGAGGTACCAACTAGATGTATGTGTGTATGTGTGTATGTGTGTGTAAAATAGAATAACTATGCCATTGTGCCAATCCTCCACGTTATAATTATTATTAAGTGTTGACTTTGAATATAGAATAAGAAGCAGTAAAAGGGAGAGTAGGGAAACTGGGGGTGGGAGAGGGGTAAGAGGAGCAGGGGGAGGGGTAAAGACAGGAGGAAGCAGAGAGAGAGGGGGAGAGAGGGGAGTGTACAAAGATAGTGAAAGAGAGAGGGTGAGAGGGGAGTGTACAGAGGGGGGGGGGGGGGGGGGGTTATACAAACAAATGCAAAAAATTGGTGACAAATAAAATACCTAAAAAACCCTGGTTGCATCCAACCTTTTATTCAACAATCAGGGGAAATAAAACAGCTCTTCCCCCCCCCCCCCCCCTGCATTAATTAGAGTTTTTTTTGTGACAGCTGAGAAAAACATTTATTCCATTACTGAAGGGAAAATAACAACAAAAGCAACTAAAACAAAACAGAAACAAATATTGTGGCTTAATGGATGTTTCTGGGTTTAAATATAACCACATCGTTTAATGTCCATAGTCCACCTTCCATGCTAGCATGGGTTAGACATGTCCCATTTGAGGCAGCTTGGGTCAGGTGACTGTATCTTGCTCATACGGGAACTGTTTCCGGCTAGATTTCTACAGCTGGATGCCTTCCTAATACCAATCACATTTACAGTGTATCAATCATTATGATTACTGGCTGAAAAACCACCCCCGGGTGGTTTTCTGCTAGCATGTGGTGTGTGTATATTGATATTATAAGCAGGTATATATACATGTAGATATGATACATCAAATAAAATCGTAATTGACAATATATAATACACAGAAATTGAATGAAGACTGTTACACTGTCTTATGTAATCAGTAACGTAATCCATGATACATTAAAAAATAGACGATATTATATATAAACTGCGTTAGGAGAAAATTAGTGACAGAAATATATGAATATTTATTTAAACGATTGCCACCGGAAGTGTTGGCATTCGAAAGTTTTAAAGAAGTAATAAAATATATTTAATGAACAGCCACGAAATTTAGTAGATAAATTATGTAATATTCATTCATTATTTATTGAAATCCCGGTCGATAAAATAAAGTACCAGTAATGCACTGGGTAATTGCTGGCCTTGTGCCAAACGTAGAAACAATTATTGAAATCCCACCAAGGTTAACTTTGCCTTTCATCCTTACGGGGTCGATAAAATAAAGTACCAGTAATACACTGGGTAATTGCTGGCCTTGTGCCAAAAGTAGAAACAATTATTTATTCAAAGTAATCCAACTTATTTTACTAATGGGATAAAAAATTATAAACTGTACGCAGTCCCGCACTCCTTACTTTATTATAGTTTAGATTATAGAGAACCTGTGTCATCAATATGATGGCAATAGTGTTGGAATGATTGGTATGCAATATATACCAGGATAGTGTGAAGGCATGTGGCCTAGTGGTAAGGGTGTTTAATTTACAATCATAATGTTGTGTGTTTGATGCCTAGACTGGGTTGTGTGTTGTGTTCTTGAGCAAAACACTTCATTTCATGTTGCTCTGGTATACTCATAATCAGCTGAAAATGAGTACCAGCAAATTGGAGGTTTAATCCTGCAATGGACTGGCGTCCAGTCCAGGAGAAAAATGTATACACCATGGAAACCAGGATAAGCAGTGGCCTGATGAGCCTCCAGGCTCATGACAGACTTCTGGATATATGAACTATCATACAAATTGGGAAATTTGTATTTTGATAAATAAACTTAAGGGTCTGCATAAGAGGAACCCTATAGTCTATGCCAATTGCTAACACGTGGTAGTGATTAAAGATATCATCATCATCATCACCGTTTTACGTCCATTCTTCCACGCTAGCATGGGTCAGATGGGTTGTCCTGTTGTGGGCAATGCCAGGTCAGATGAACTTGTTCTTGCTCATATGGGAACTGATTCTGGCTTGATTTCTACAGCTGGATGCCCTTCCTAACGCCAACCTCATTTACAGTGAGTGCTGGGTGCTTTTTTGCCGTGGCACCTACATGGCCACTTTACAGTGTGGTCTGGGTGCTTTTTTGCCGTGGCACCTCCACGACTACTTTACAGTGTGGTCTGGGTGCTTTTTTTCCATGGCACCTACATGGCCACTTTACAGTGGTCTGGGTGCTTTTTTTTCGTGGCACATACATGGCCACTTTACAGTGTGGTCTGGGTGCTTTTTTTCCGTGGCACCTACATGGCCACTTTACAGTGTGGGCTGGGTGCTCTTTTTCCATGGTACCTACATGGCCACTTTACAGTGTGGTCTGGGTGCTTTTTTTCCATGGCACCTACATGGCCACTTTACAGTGTGGTCTGGGTGCTTTTTTTCCATGGCACCTACATGGCCACTTTACAGTGTGGTCTGGCTGCTTTTTTTCTGTGGCGCCTACATGGCCACTTTACAGTGTGGGCTAGGTGCTCTTTTTCCGTGGCACCTACATGACCACTTTACAGTGTGGGCTAGGTGCTCTTTTTCCATGGCACCTACATGACCACTTTACAGTGTGGTCTGGCTGCTTTGTTATTTTATTTGGTTAGGATGTAAGGATGTTGGGCTCATGACTGTAATACTGTAGGTTTGATTCCCAAACTGGGAAGTGAATTGCTCTAGTCTATTCAGTTGAAAATGAGAACTACAACCAGCTGCAACAGCTAGAGAATTAACCCTATGATGGACTGACGTCTTGTCCAGGGGAGAGGAGGAGGGAAGTTTTGTATTCCCAACCATGGTGGGGAGCTCCCAGCCCTCCTGCCATTAAAAGCAACATGAAATGAAGTGCCTTGCTCAAGAACCTACAACATTATGATAAGTCCAACACCCTCACCAGTGGGCCACACACCTCCATATGCGTGCGGGGCGGTCTGCGTTATTATGTTGAGTTACCATTCTTATTCTACCATTGAGTAAATACAAAATGGATGGACTTGATAAAGTATTTCCGTAGTCTAAGAATTTAAGAATGGCTGCTGCCAATAAATAAATAAAGACAGACAGAAAGGAAGGAAGGAAGGAAGAAACTGGAAAGCCAATTCACTGACAGAAAGTCTGAACCAGACAAACAAGGTTAAGACAGTGGTGTATACATATATCATCATCATCATCATCATCATCATTCGTTTAACGTCCATCATCCACGCTTGAATGGGTTTGGACGGGAGTTTTCCCACTTGAGGCAAGATTGGTTGTCCTGCTCGTATAGGACTGTCTGGCGGGTTTTCTACGGCTGGATGCCCTTCCTAACACCAACCACGTTTACAGTGTGGACTGGGAGGTTTTTACCGTGTTGCCTACACGGCCACATTACAGCGTGGACTGTTGTGTTTTTTTGTCGTGACACCTACACGTCTGGCGGGTTTTCTACGGCTGGGTGCCCTTCCCAACACTAATCACGTTATAGTAATAATAATAAATTTGAAGACTAAAATCCAAAGAGGGTTCGATAAGGATAAATATATATCAGGTATATAAGAACCCTAGAGGGTGAAAGCAGCGATTCTTTGCTTAAACTTTAATCTGTTATTTTAATAAATATATATATATATACCATGATATTAAATAAATGGAAACTATATTTATAAAACCATATTTATTTTATTATATATATTTCAAGGGCAACCAAGCCAACATTGGTGCGCTTTCATCAGATAAAATACAAAGTTTGTTTGATAAATAAAGGCGTACCCATGAAAAGCATACCTTATTGGTCGGAAATTCACTGGATAGTTTCCATTTATTTAATATCATGGAATATTTACTCCAGTAATCTATTGAGTGCTCTAAATCAGTTATAAACATTTATGTTTGTCGGAATTCCACCAACTTCT